>CM039730.1:8307858-8753270 GCA_022539455.1 Dendrobium nobile | reverse complement strand
ATCAAACTCAATCTGGTCCTTAAGATGCGAAAGTGTCGAAGGCTCTAGTGGCTTAGTAAAGATGTCAGCCAGTTGGTTTTCAGTTTATACATGGTGTAAATCATTGTCTCCTTTGGTAACATGGTCTCTAATAAAGTGATGCCTTATGTCAATGCGTATGATTCTAGAATGTTAGATAGGATTTTAGAGATGCAGATGGAAATAGTGTTGTCATATAGTATTGAAATTGTGCCAATAGGTAATCCTAAATCTAGAATTTGTTGCTTCAACCAAAGGACTTGGGCCACACAACTTCCTAAGGCAATGTGCTGAGATTCAACAATGCAAAGTACAATAGAGTTTTATTTTCTAATAGACAAGGAGACTAAGGACTATCCTATGAATTGGCAAGTACCCGAAGTGCTCTTTCTATCCACCATACATCCTACAAAATTAGAATCAGAATATCTAATAATTTCAAAAGAAATAATGTGCCTAGGATACCAGATTCCTAAGTTTTGGGTTCCTGAGAGATATCTAAGGATTCTCTTAATTGTGGTCCAGTATAATTCTTTAGGATCAACTTGAAATCTAATACAGAGACAAACACAAAACACTATATCAGGTCGACTATCAGTCAAGTAAAGTACTGATCTAATCATTCCTTAGTATTTCTTTTGATCAACGGATTTTCCATTTGAATCCATATCTAAAAGGACATTAGAGCTCATTATAGTTTTTATTGGCTTGGCTTTCCTATTTCGTATTTCTTCAAGATGTCCTTAATGTACTTTGATTGATTAAAAAAGGTTTCATCATCCAATTTTTTTATGCTAAAACCTAAAAAGTAGGGCAACTCTCCAATCAAACTCTTTTCAAATTTCTTACTAATTATTTTAGAAAAATCATTACATAACTTTTTATCAGAAGTTCCAAAAAGTATATCATCAACATAGATCTAAATAATGAGTAACTCATCTCCTATTTTTCTCAGAAAAAGGGTGGTGTCTAAACTTCCTTTAACAAACTTCCTCTCTAGTAAGAACGTGTTAAGCCTCTCTTACCAAGCTCTAGGTGTTTATTTTAATGCATATAAGGCCTTTTTAAATTTGTAAATATGATTTGGAAATTGGGAACTCTCAAAACCTACGGGTTGCTCTACGAACACATCCTCTTTTATTATCCCATTTAAAAAAGTACTTTTGATATCCATTTCGAAAAGCTTAAATCCTTTATAAGAGGAAAAGTCTAGTAGCACTCTAATGGCTTCCAATCTATCAACAGGGGCAAAGGTCTCCTAAAAATCAATCCCTTCTATTTTGTTGTACCCCTTAGCCAACAATCTTGCCTTATTCCTAACCATAACACCAAAATCATTCATTTTATTCTTAAAGACCAATTTATCAAATTCATTCATTTTATTTCTAAAATGTAGGACAACTCTCCCATCAAATTCTTCTCAAATTCCTTTCTAATTATTTTAGAAAAATTATTACATAACTTTTTATCAGAAAATCCAAAAAGTATATAATCAACATAGATATAAATAATGAGTAACTCATCTCCTACTTTCCTCAGAAAAAGGGCGGTGTCTTCGCTCCCTTTAACAAACTCCCTCTCCAATAGGAATGTGTTAAGCCTCTCATACCAAGCTCTAGGTGTCTCTTTCAATCTATATAAGGCCTTTTTAATTTATAAACAAGATTTAGAAATTGAGAACTCTCAAAACCTAGGAGTTACTCTACAAACACATCCTCTTTTATTATCTCATTTAAAAAGGAATTCTTGACATCCATTTAGAAAAGCTTAAATCACTTATAACAGGAAAAGGCTAGTAGCACTCTAATGGCTTCCAATCTAGAAACAGGGGCAAAGTTCTCCTCAAAATCAATCCCTTGTATTTTCTTGTACCCCTTAGCCAATAATATTGCCTTATTCCTAACCATCACACCAAAACCATTCATTTTATTCTTAAAGACCCATTTAGTTCCTACCACACATTGATATTTAGGTCTTTCTACTAACTCCCAAATATTATTCCTCACAAATATATTAAGTTCTTCTTACATAACTAAGATTCAAAACTCATCAGAAAGGGCTTAATTAATTTTGGTGGGTTCAGTCATTGAGATGAAGGAAGAGTGTTTAACATACTTCCTAAGTCCACGCCTAATTCTAACACCTTCAGAAGGGTCTTCTAAGATAAGTTCTTTAAGATGATTTGAAGAATATCTCCAATCTCTAGGTAGAGTGTGTTGAGGTTCTACCCTCTCCTCTAGATTTGTAGGTTCTACACATTGGGTAATCTCACCTACTCCTTTAGTGTTTTGAGGCTCTACCCTTTTCTCCAAATTTTTAGTTTCTACTCCTTCGATAATCTCTCCAACTTCATCTTCTTCCTTAACTCTAGACTTCTTAGGACTAGATTCATCAAACACTATATGAGTAGCATCCTCCACCACCAATATCCTTTTGTTAAACACTCTAAAGGATTTTCAAACACTTCAATATCTTATGAACACTCCTTCATTAGATTTTGAGTCAAATTTTCCTACAAGTTATTTCCCAATGTTAAGAATGAAAAGCTTGTAGCTAAAGAAATGGAGGTGTGAAAGGTTGGGTGTCCTACCCTTAATGATCTCATAGGGTGTCTTATTCAGTTTGGATCTACCATTCACCTTATTCAACATATAATAAGCTATGTTTTAAAAATTCATAAACAAAAATCACAGTCTTTTGAAATATTTTAAAACATCAAAGCATACGACCACCTATATAAAATAATGTGCAAAAATAAAAAATTTGGAAATGTAATAAGATAGAGCACATCATATTTTATAGTGGTTTAGTCAACTTGACCTGCATCCACTCCCTGGAACCTCTCCTCCGGATAGTGCACAAAACTCAATGACTCTTCTTTTGGTCCAACAGAAAGGTGGAGAAGCTTGCGCTAAACTCCTTTACACAAACCTTGGTGTGGCAGATAACCCAACTACATTTTCTTCCTCCTGAATAAGATAGAGAAAAAGAAATGCTATAAATATTTGACATCATCAAAATTATAATACTTGAATCCATGTTTGTACAGATTTTATTCCTACACCAAGAAAATAGTGCCCAAAGTGTTCTAGAGCATTTTTTTAAAGCTTAAATGCCCCTTTTTATTATCATGTACATTTCATTTCTCCCAGACCAATCACCAAGACATAGGATAAGTAACCCATGTGTCTTCCTATCTTATCCAATGAGAAACAATCCTCCTCGATCCTCCTTGTAACTTACACAATAATGGAAAATTATCCAATGCAAGATGTGTGAGATGCCTGACCTCAATGTCCTGATGAGCATCCATAAATATGAAATTAACTAGGAAATGGTCCAACCTAGCAAAGATCTTACTCCTTGCCTCCTTGTTGTTTATCCAAGTGAATTTGTGTCATGTAAAACCTATATCTTGCAAGTCATTCATACTTATAAAACTCTTAATTTCAGCCACCCCAGAAGAGGGATGGAATGGTTTTCCTTACCTTTTCTCCTCTTGAGAGAGGTTGTAATTAAAATCACCACCAATAAATAAGGGAGAAGACCTATTATGGTTAGATGTGATCTCATTCCACAAATTCCTTATAACATGTTTGTCTTTATGAGCATAAACTATGGCCACCACCCAAACAATACAACAAATTATTTGCAACGTTCTAATAAAACATTTAAAATTTTTTACAGAAACTTGAAACGAAAAAAGATCATTCCTCCAAGTAACTAATATTCCCAAAGATCTACCATTAGTTGGCTGAAAATATAATCCCAATTCTGACCCACTTGTTTATCAATTTCCTTATGAGAGAAGTCTTTCATCTTAGTTTCCAGTAAACTAATAAAATTGATATTATACTCCCCAATCAGGTGCCGCAAATAGTCGCATAACAATTTCTTGCAAGGACCTTTGCAATTCCAACACATCAAACAAGTCATTGGTCTACTATAGGTGACACGTCCCTGTCGTTCGTACTAGACTACACATTATGTGGATGGACTAACAAAATAGCCGCATGGGCTACCATCTTATTTCCCATTTTTCCTAGTATATGGAAGACTCTTAAATGGTCCCAAATTAGCAAGCTCCTTGATAAGATGATCCTTGGAAGGCCGGTCCATCTTCTTTTTCGGCTTCAAAATTCTAGTATTGCCACTTTTACTTTCAAATAACCAAGAACTTTGGGTACCATACCATGTAATGGTGATCTACCTTTACCCATATCCTTCCTACTTCTAGTCATAACTAGTTTTTGAGAGACCTGCTATTCCACTGCTCCAAGCTATTCAATAGTTATTTCAATCGGATCATGAATCACCCTTGGTTCTTCTACAATGTGTGCTTCATCCTCTACTACCATCTCCATGTCGTTCTCCTTTCTAATAGCATGCCACTACATGGACATGATATTCACTTGGGTTCTATTACCATGTTTTACATTCCATCTATGCCTTCTAGTGACAATAATCCATTCACCATATTCAAAATCAAATACAGAACAAAAAGTTTTATCCATATGGCCATAAGTGCCGGATTTATTCCCCTTATTCTTCTTAGACCCTGACTTCCTAGGAGACTCCATCCCATTTTTCTTCTCTGACCCTGACAGCCTAGGAGAGCTAGTCCAGCATAACTCTGAAGATCTTGCTTGAGGTGGTTTTCCTAAACCTTATTTCTTAGTTGATTGACTACCTCCTTACAAGCCTCAGCCTTATGACCAATTCGTCCACACTATAAACAAATCAGTGGAATGGCCTCATACTCAATGGGCTGGAAAATGGTACCCCTAGGACCTTGTGTTCAAATTCCTTTTAGTAACCATTTTGATAGGCCAAGCCATATATAAACCCATGTATAAGAACATCTACCCCAATATTCAGTTTGGCCATTCATGAATAATTGGTTCCCCAATTATAGCTGCCAACAGACTAGGTTTAACTCATCTCAATATTCCAATAATAAATTAGGAAACCAAATTCAAACTGGAGAAGAAAATACTTTCAATGATTTAGCTGGCAAACCCGTTATTTATTTATCTACACATATAATTTTTCCTACTACATACCATGGACCTCTAATTAATACATTGTTACAAGAGTCCATTATGTCAAACTAATAGAGGAAATAATCAGCTCCCATTGGTGAAATCTGCTGCAACCCAAAATGACCCCATTTCATTTGACTTCATTATGTACAACCTAAAATGGAAGGCGGCATTCTAAAAGACTTCCAACAAGTGCCTTATTTAACTTATCAACATCGCCTTTAGCCTTTTCCAGATAAAGCATAACAAAGCCCTTATTCATCATAAAGCTCCCCATATTCTCTAACAAAGAAATTTTAACCAGTTTTTGCTTCAGCCAAGCCTGAGGACCATCTACATTAGCATTCAAACTTCTACTACCATATGGAGCAGGTCTTCCGCTAGGCAAATGCTATTAATCCTCTAAATCTTTCTTTAGGACATTCAGACGAATAGTTGTTATACATGACTAATTAATTAGAATTTTATTATCTCCCTACTTGTCCTTATTTATTTCTCTTCAAATAGGATGCATCATAATCTGTCACTCCTATATTATCCATAACATCAATATTCAATATACCTTTATAAGGTTTAATTCTTTGGTTATAGGAGGAACTCACCTTCTCCACTGACGATCTATGCTCCAGGTCTATCTCTGACTCCATCTGAACATTACGGCTGAATGAGGCTCTATGCAGGTCCCCAATTCTCCCCATAGTTTCAAAAGAGAATTGCATTGGCCCATGTTCAAACATAAGATTGGTTCGAACCTTGTTCACTTTAAACCGATCAATAAGATTATCAGTCTCAGCATATTCAAAATTCTTATCAGTTCTACCCATACAAAATTGTATAGATTCTTGGCCATGATTAACCTTATGTATAGAAACTTCAGTGGAATTCAAATCATGGTTCACCTCCTTTAAAATAGTCAAACCAACATGCTCAAAATCTATACCCATCACTTCCCTCACTTATCTGACAACCTGAGTATCCGTCCAATCAACCTCCTTAGATGAATTCTAATATAGCAATTTCTGCTCACAGTCTGTCTTCCAATCATTCTTCTCCAACCAAGTAGAGGCATTGGGATAAATCCCACCATATTTGGCCTGCGATCAAACATACACAATACCCTTACCTACCAAACCAGCTTCTGCCAAGCTACTAGAACCAGCAAACATGAACTTAGGTTCCCCATTCGAGCTACTACTTCTTGAATATGATCATCAAAATTGCTTCCACCTTTCACATTCCTCCCTATGCCGCTCAACTAGCGGTGGCGGGAGGATGACTGATGGCCACCCCACCATAACCCCATAGCTTATCTCACTAATACCCAAGAAAGAGAGAGAATGGACAAGGAAAAATAAATGCCTCCCCCTACTGTTATTTGGGTTCTTTGAAGATTTCATTTGCATTAATAAAATTATAAAGGGAAAACAAAAAAAAAAGCAATTAATTGCTAACTTCTACCACTATCATCCCTTAACATAGATAAAAAAGTTTTGGGAATTTCACTAACATGTACATCAAACCAAAAAAAGTTCCCAAAAGAGAAAAATGAGAGCAAAAGTCCACTGGTTGGTTCCTGTCACGGGGAATGTGATGGAACAACACTTGCTTGAAATTAGATAAGAATGTAACATCAGGTCCCTCCATACAAAAGTGGATCTTATTGCGGCGATTAAGAAGATACTATAGCCATTTGATAGAACAAAGACAGTCCCCTTTGAAGATGATTCCATCCTTCTTTAACATCCATTCCTACATTATCTCTGAAATCATAAGGTCTGCTAAAAACTCAGCACAAGTGTTGTCCCAATGTTCTACATGCTTTCCCATCACAAAGATAAGCTTTTCCTCATGATCACGGGAAACAAGTCCCAGTCTAACATTAAATGATGCTTGAATAGAGGCATCAAGTTGAATTTAAGAAAACCGAGAGGGGGGCACCAGAGTTTGTCAGGAGGAATCCCAAAGGTCTGAAAGGTACTCTGTTGCTCTAGGATTGGCATGTTATAAGGCTTCAATAGGGAAGCGAGAATAGTGGTGCCAATTGTTGAGGGAGAATAGTAGGGTCTTCCATTCTTTAGGTCATTAATAGCTCTCTAATGTTGGTAGACTTAACAACAATAAAGTTTACCTAAACTCAGGTTGGTAGCCACATACTTTTGAAGTTTTCCTAGTAGCTCCTAAAGGAGATAGGGGTCTGCAACTGAAATCCCGACATGCCAAGGATGATAATAACTTGTTTAAGTTTATTATAGTGAACCACACAATGGTCAACCATTTCCTAGGTAATACAACCCTATGGATACAAAGGGGTGTCCGATAAGCTCCTTCAAGAAGCCACCGATTTGTAGGAATGGCTTCTCGTAATAATTTCCACCAAAAAAATACTCCCTCATATGTTGCTTGAGCTTGTGTATCCTTTTGAACTGGTATGAATCCACCCTAATCTTATGTTTATATGCCAAGGTCATGATCATCATACTAGCAGGTGCATGAATGAGATTGAGAATATCAATCCAAAATTTAGAATTCATCGGGATAGTTATAATACCCTGTGCCATAATATACACAATGCTACAAACAAGAACTTCCCTACTCCACTGTTAGTTATTATTAGGGAAAGTGCACACCTTGGAGTTCATAGTAAGCTCCACATTTACAAATGAAGGCTAAGTGGTTAGCTTCCTATCCATAATCCAAACATCTTGGAAGGTGTTGACCAATTGGCCATTACATATCTGCCACCAAAGCATCGAGCGGAGAGCCCACACTTTGTCCTACAAAATTTTCATAAAAAGGAAGGGCACCACAAGGAGTGGAGCCTATGGCTTAATTTGACTCAACATGGGGAAACTTACAAGGTATGGACATAGTAAGGATTGATAGATTGAGAGCTCTTTCTTGATTCTATGGGTGGTGGTGCATTACCGTTCTTACTTGGTGGAATGATTTTTCTGGTTAATTCCATTAATGAATGAGACCTCAGCTTGCTAACTAGCTATGCGGAGTTAAAACCTGCACGGCCAGCTTCTTAGAGAGACAATGACAACTTAAACCATAGAAGTTTAAACAGGTCAGAGCTGCCCTTAGATATTTTTGGCCGCACACATACTTCAATGATGTGTTCAATGAGTATATATTTTTGGCCGATAGGCCTGGTAATCTTTAAAAAAATTTATCATGATGGGGATAGGTCATTGCTATTATTGTTTTTCAATGACGAATTACTAGTAAGCATGATTCATTAGCTCACATTGACTACATCCCTGCCCTACAAATACATTGCCCATCGCTCCTACTGAATGAATGTTATGGTGAAGTGTTTGGATCATTGGGATGTGGGCATTTTGCAACCCGTGACTCTACGAGAAGTCCATTATACATTATTATTTAGAGGAAGGAGAAGTCATAATAAGTTTTTTGTAGGTGAACCTGTAGAAGGATTATTATTGAGACAAAAATCCAATACAAAATTTTGAGAACCCATAAAAATAAGTGGTGGCTCTTGCTACTAAGATATAATCCACCCCAGTCATCACCTCATCACCTTTTTAGGGTGGGGACGTGGTGAAGGATGGATGAACCCTAAAATTGGTATAGTGTCATGCCAAGGGAATATAAAAACATGATCTCTTAAATGGGTTTTATGGGATAGGGTACTATCAAACACCACATGGATTGACATGACTCTTAGAAATAGATATCTCAGCTCTTACATAGATGAAGAGCACCGTGAAATGCAATATGTGGTGCGAATTGTAGAATCTTGTGAACCATCGAGCCTTTATACGGAAGTTGCATAAGAGGCCAACTAGCGAAGGGCACATCTACCCGTCAAGCATTTTTTCACTCCATGTCCTGTCTCCCATTGATGGATGTGATGGTGAAGGATTGAATGTGTATGGAAGCTCATCATGCCCCTTGGTGTGGCAGGATGAAGGGTGGGTCATCATCTCGTTGGCTCCAAATAGTAAGGGGTGAATTAAAGAGAAGGCCTATGATATTATGTTGTGCATGCCTGAGAGATGATTATACTTTTTAGGTGATCCCAAATGTTGCACCGATCCAAGTATAGTATTTAGAATACAACCCCAAAATGGTAGAGGCCACCTGCCAAGTTTAAGCACATCAATTAGCAGAGGAGATGAAACTTACCTAGATTCCCCTAGTAATGACATGTAAATTTGGATAGGGCCAGCATTGGAAACACGTTGCCATGAAGCATCTCAAATTAGAGTCTAGAGAAGAATCCTCAGTGACGGACAAGGCCCAAGTCCCCTAGAAAGAGGTGTTGGGTAGGGTGAGAGCCCTGTTTGGACAAAACCCTTTTATAATATGATGCATTGTCACTGAGTCAAGTTGTTTGGGAATGTAACCCTAATCGAGTGACAAAATTCCTTCCAAGACTAAATATAGGCGAGAGATCGATAATGAACAAGTATCACGAGTGAAAGATGAAAATGTTTTTAAAAAAGAGAGTCAAAGAGTGCTTATAATTATTAGAAGGGGAGTATATGCAGCTTGGTAGTGCATCTCAGCCTAAACCATAATGGTTGTGACTTTTTTACTTCTCAGCTTGAGGCACGGATTGTTAAAGCCAACTTGGTAGTAAGATACATGGTGAACGACACTTAGGGAGACATAGTCAAGGCAATCGGCCAATGTAGCATGTGCCGATAAGGTCACACTTTTGGGGCACTCACATTTCAATCGCAAAGGCCTATAGGCTCCCCAATCAACCCATCTTAAAAAAATGGACCAAGGTGTCTGACCTGTGAGTAACTTGATGGGTGCTGAAGCCCGGTGGGCAAAATGAAGCTTATGTGCAGGGTCCTCTTTTACAGGTGCATTGTCGTCCGACCAAGATCTTTTGTAAATGGTTTGTGTGTGAGCATGCATGTTAGGACCTGAAAGATGGTGAACTCTCCTAAATGGAGCAAAGCCAGAGGAAACTCTACTAGAGGCTCACAGTGCTACTAACCTATAAATTGTTCATCTAACTCGGGTATAGGAACAAAAGACTAATTAAACCATGTAGTAGTTAGTTCCCTCTGAAGTTTACCTCAGGATAGTTGGAGCCCCAAATGGATTTCTATGAGGTAAAGCCAATGATTAGACGCATTGGTGGCATAACGCCCTCAACTTATTCTCAAACTTTAAATAGGTAGTATGGCTAACCATTGCATGAAATTTTTGGTTCCAAGCGGGACATTTTTGGAAACAAGAACTGGCCATAATGGATGAACTTGAAGCCAGGTTATGATGCCAAATTACATGCTAACCCAGAACCCACAAAGGGTGTTGATCGATTAAGATAACAAGATAGTGGTCATGGAAGTCAAAATCTACTAAGGAGTATGTAACAACTCACCTAATGAATAACCTAGCCTTGAAAATGAATTGCACTTAAGCGCATGACCCACCCCTGGCCATTGGAGCTATGGATAGGCCTAGTTGAGTAGGAGGATGCGATGGCCATCATAAAGCTCAGGGCATGAGCCCTTGTGAAGTGGCGGCCTGTTCGAATCTTGGTGGTAGTAGAAAATATACATATAAGATATTTGAAGGACAAAGAACAAAAGGTTCCAGGTGTCTGGCACTTGCACATGGGTTAGCCAATCTTAAGAGATGGGGGAAGTCCATTTAAGAGAACTGCTTCACATGAGCTTCAAAAGGGAGTTGGGTTAAAATTCCTAAGTCAAGAAGTGGTGGCTGACAACAATGTTATGTAGTCCACAGACCGCGACGAGGGCCTTAGCAAGAGTTATATTTTATGCTTAACATCTTGCCAGCCTTTGAAATGACTCAATAGAAGCAAGGGTCTAGCTGCTGGAAGAGTGCCGCATGTTTAGCATCATCCAGAGCCCCACCGATGACCCCTAAAAATTAATAGGGTCAAGTGCCAACCACGTCCGATCATACTCATAACTGCATCAAGTATCCAAGGTGAACAGCCTTTGGTCATTGGAGAAATATATGTAAGGTAAATCAATAAAATGGATCCATAACTTAGGGAAAAGGATTGGCTCTCAGAGTTGGGCATAGGGGTCCTAGCCCCAAATCCACCAGCTATGGCAAACTGCTTGAGTTGCATTTAGGGAGGGAGCGGGCTATCACATGAGGGTTGGCAAATGGATTGAAAATGACTCTCTTGTGGGATTTCCCTAGGCTTCAAACGACCCACTAAAAATTCGTACAATTAAGGGGTATCTTAATGTTTATTTAAAGAAAGCATTGCGAAGGTCCTAGTGGATGCACACATAATGTGAATTTCCTTGTTCTCTAAATGTCAAATTGAAGAAATTAAACCAAGTGGAGGTAAATGGTTGGAGTAACCATGACTATCTTAAAATAGTCAAATGCCTTAATTATGGCATTAATTGTTAGAATTGCTTTATGGATATTCTCTACATCCTTTTTCAAGGTAGGGAGAGTGCTTCATAGAATGGGACCCTACCCACCCTTGCTAAGGGTGTCATCTCATGATAATCTTTCATCTTAGACAGTCGACTTTGGGTCCCATTATATTACTACAAATATATGGCTCATTCAAGAAAATTTCCCTTGGTGTCTTCGGCACCTTGGTTTAGTTGATAAATTGAAATGTGATGTTTCCTTATCTTCTGTGCGACTTTGGTTCTTTCCCCTCCCACCATCTATATTGTTATTAAGCCTAGGCTGAGATTATAGTTGTGTTGAGCTCATGCTACCTGGTTAATCCTGCCAGTTCTCATATGCCTGTCTCAAAGATTAAGCCATGTAGGTATAAATATGTACTATTTAAGACTGACAAATGGCTCATTAAATCAATTATAGTTTGTTTGATGGTACATGCTACTCAAATAATCGTAGTAATTCTAGAGCTAATACGTGCACGAAATCCTTGACCTCTAGAAAGGATGCATTAATTAGGTAAAAGGTCTATGCGGGCTTATGCTCGTTACAACCCTTATGTCGGTGATGCATCAATCGAATATCTTTCCTATCAACTTTCGATGGTAGGATAGGGGCCTACCATGGTGGTGATGAGTGATAAATAATTAGGGTTTGTTTTCAAAGAGGGATTCTGAGAGATGGCTACCACATCTAAGGAAGGCAGCAGGCGCAGGAATTACTCATTCTTGACACAGGGAGGTAGTGACAATAAATAATAATACCGGGCTCTTCAAGTCTGGTAATATAAATCCCTTAAAAAGTATCCATTGAACAAAAATTTTGATGCCAACAACTGTGGTAATTCCAACTCCAATAGTGTATATGTAAGTTATTGTAATTAAAAAGCTCGTCATTGGGCCTTAGATTGGGTCAGTCAATTCACCTCACGGTGTGCTCCGCCCGCCTCATCCCTTATGTAGGTGATTTATTCCTATCTTTTGTCTGGGTCATGCCTCTGATGCTATTACTTTAAAGAAATTAAAGTGCTCAAAGCAAGCCCATGCTATGTACATATTAGCATGGGATAACACCACAGGATTTCGGTCCTATTGTGTTGGCCTTTAAGATTTATTAAGTGGGTGGTCGAGGGCATTCGAATTTCATAGTTAGTGGTGAAATATTTAAATTTATGAAAGCCAAACCACTGTGAAAGCATTTTCCAAGTAAGTTTTGATTAATAAAGAATGAAAGTTTGGGGCTCAAAGACGATCATATACCATCCTAGTCTGAACCATAAATGATACCAACTAAGGTTCAACCGATGTTGCTTTTAAGACTCCGCCGGATCCTTGTGAGAAATCAAAGTTTTTTGGTTCCTTGAAATTTGTATATACTGCATTCAACTATTAAAAGTTATTACAAACAAGTATAAAAGGAAAGGCCAACCGGCCACTAAGCTGAAGAAAGAAAACTACTATCCTTCTCAAGAATAGACAACAATTTTAAAGGGATACACAAATTATTACAATCTCCTATATTCCAAGTAAAATAACTATATATTTTCGTTTGGGCATAGATGTGAGCAGCTTATTAGAGCTCTTGTAAGTTTGAACAAAAAGTACTTTGTGAAAGAGCTTTATCCAATTAAATTTGTCACTTTTCTGTGGCTGAAGCATTCACTTTTGTTTCTCTTTAAATGTCTACATATAATGAATAATGCTAGTATTATTCCCTTCTATTATCACCCCACTTACATCAAATATCCAATTAAGCAAAATACTATAAATATGGAGCATAGCCATTAGTTCCACATGTGTACTATCTCATTATATTACATTCCTTCCAGCCACAGTAATAAGACTTCCCTGACTGTCATGGATCACTAAGCCCACTCCTCCTGCATTTGATCTTAGTCTTGCTCCATTAATGTTGATCTTCAACCAATTCAAAGGTGGGGGGGGGGGGGGGGGGGGGGGGGGGGGGGGGGGGAGGAGGTTGTTTCTAAGATCTAGAAGAAAACAATCCACAGGCTTGAAAAGAATTTATGTTCTACAACTGATTGGAAATCAAATCCTAATTTAAGGATTTTAAAATGTTTTCTCCCATAACCGTCAGAGTGCATGCTGATCTACTGTGCTTCAAAGCATTCCTGTTTCTCCAACATTAATAAGTCACATAATAATGTATTAAAGCCCATATTTCAAACTATTTACTTCCTCCAACAATGTAGCCTGTAGGTCCCAGAGGCTAGTAAATATTGGGATAAAAAAACCCCATTTACCCAAAATGTCTAACATATCATGTAATTGATTGTACACAACAATAGCAAAATTTATGTCTTTAATTTATGTACAACTGGCTGGGCAGTTGTGATATTCCTATAATTCACGTAGAGACAACCAAAGATTTGCTGGAATGATTCCTCTAAACACTCTCCACCAAAATTTTTTTTCCTAAGGCCATAATTCCAATATATAAATACTGCAAATGGGATCCTCTTGATCCATAAATTGCTAATTGTAAAGAACTGCTACAATCGTGTACGCAATGGGCTCTTAATGAGTTCAATCGAACTAGGCCGAAGACCATCACCAATTGGAATTTAATAAATAATATATACTAGATATTTTCCAAAATAAAGCTTTAACTTGATCTTATTTCAGGTTCTGTCATCCTTAAGAAAATCTACCACCTTTAGGTTTTCAATTACTTCAAGTTTACAAAATAAGGCCATTCTAATATAGGATGATCCCATAATCCATGCACGATCAATAACATCAATGTTTTTCCCATTTTGAACTTGCCATCTAACATATTTTAGAAGACTTTTTGCACCTTCACAAATGATTTTCCACCCAAGGAGTATCCACGTCCTTGTTCTCACTCCAAAGGCCAATCTCCATATTTATGCCTTAAGACTTGTTGCAACAGACCATCTAGTTTGGAGAGAAAGTTGCATGCCATCCTAGCACAAATAGGCTATATCCATTTAGAGATGATATGAAAACCCAGTCCTCCAACTCTTTCCAGTTTACAAATAACTTCCCAAGCAACATAATGAAGGCCTCATTACTCTGCATATTTATCCCAAAGGAAGCTTCTACTATTTTTCTCAATCTTCTACAGCACACCTTGAGGCACCAAAGTGTGTATCATAACATACGTGTATGGGGGAAGAAGAGAAGCATTAATTAGTGTGATTCTCCTAGCCATCAACAAATGTCTGTTCCCCCAAGCTAAAGTACTACCTCAAGCATTCTAAATTAGTGAATCGAGATATTTCTTTCCAGCTTTCACAAAGCTAGCTTAATTCCTAAAAAGTCCATTTCTTTTGCCATATTAAAACCTGTCAATTTAGACAACATATTTCTCTTCCATCGATGAGTAAGCTTATTAAACATAATCATAAACTTACTTTGTTTAATTCTCTGTCCAGTCTGAGAGTATTAATCATATAAGGCTGAGAGAACCTTCTCAGTATTAAGGACTGATGCACCTATAAAAATCAAGATATTGTCAGCATATAATAAGTAGGAGACATGAGGTCCTCCCAAACTAATTTGGATGCTGAGATCCAAAAAATTCTAATACAAGTTAGAGGATAAAAGTTATAAGCACAAGAAAAATAAATATGGAGAATGTGGATATCATTGATGAAATCCACACTCCAGCGTAATCCCCTCCGTCAGCTAACTGTTGATAAGAAAAAAAACCTTGGTGCATAAATACAACTTAAAATCCATTTAGATACTATAATCATAAAATCCATATGCTCAAGTACAATTTCAAGTGTTTTCTAGCTAATTCATCCTATCATAAGATTAATCCATGTCTACCTTAAACCCAAAAGAACCATTAATTGATGTTGAATTCTTGAACTTATTGATCACCTCCTATCCCAATAAATAGTGGTTAGAGATAAAGCACCCTGGCCCAAAAGTAGCTTGCTCCTTAGTAATTAGCTTGGGAAGGATTCCTTTAAGTTTATTAAAAAACACTTTAGCAATAATCTTATAAATTTTTTGGCGTAGACTGATCGGTCTAAATTTAGAAGGATGGACTGGGATTTTCACCTTGCGATGAGTACAACAATCGTATTCTTCGAATCATTAGCCTTCAGTCCCATGGAAAGAAACTCAAAACACGCATCAGTAACTGCTTACCAATGTTTGCCAAAAAGTTTTAAAGAATGAAGCAATCAAACCATCCCATCCAGGAGCCCTATTCTGCCCTAAGGAATCAACAACATTTCAAATTTCCTCCTTAGATACCTCCTGATCCAAGATTTTTTCTAATTAGATTACACAATTATGTTTTTTTTAGAAGAAATGCAAAATACATTAATAAGATTAGAAAAATTATAATTACAAACTACTCAAGCAAAAGGCAACCTATCACATTCCTCCTTCAACAAAGCAACACAATTTTGTTGAGCATCCAAGCATGGACACTTTCAAATATGAATTGGCTGTTCCATCCATTTATGCCTCAAGAAATCCAACAAAATAGCTTGAATAGAATTACCATCATGGGTAGTAGTGCCATCTTGACACTTCAATTCACTTATCCAATTAGTCCTCTTTCATGCAGATGCAACCGAATGAAAAATTGGGAAATACCATCATCGTTCTCCAACCATCTAACCTTTTCATGTTGCTTCCTCCATCCCTTAATTCTTGCAAGAGTACCATTCATCTTATGCACTTTAAATTTAAGAAATTTAGCCTGCTCCTCACTAAGTCCTTCAATAGAACATTCAATATATTTTAAAACATTAATATCCCATTCAAGATCATCTTTATCTCTATTAAGATTCATGATCTAATTTTTGCTCCAAAAGAATAAGGCTTTAAGGGAACGTTGGCATTTCTTCTAAAATTTATAGGCCTCAATTCCAATGTCATTGACTCTCCATTTTGCCCAAAAAAATCCCCACGCCCTTGGATATGTAGCCCATATGTCCTCATTCCTAATCCAATATGAAGATACACATCAAGGTTCTCCTCTAATTCTACATAACAAGGGATAGTGATCTGAAGCAATCCTGACAAGATGCCTTATCTGCAAATCTTGAAAAGATACCATAATAATTTAATTAACCAAACATCGATCTAACCTTACATAAATTTTACTTCTTCCCTCTTTATTGCTCAACCATGTAAACAAAGTCCAACAAATCCAGGGTCATGTAAATAATTAATTCTCATAAACTCTTCAATATCACTAATAGCTGATGAATACTTAAAATGTTTTCCACCTTTTTTTTCATCTTGTGAAAGGATATAATTAAATCTCCACCAAAAAAAATAGGGCCATCCCTAACATGATGTTATGAAATATCTTCCCATAAACTTTTTCTTACATGTTTTTCCTTGTTTACATACACCAATGCAACTTCCTATTCAATACTGTTAATGATTTTGAGTCTCCCTAAGATGAACTGAAGTGTTTACATTGAAACTTGAAAATAAGCCACATCATTTATCCATATCACTAAAATACCACCAGATCTACCATTTCTTAGTTGACAAACAAAGTCCAAGTTTCTTTTTGTGAGCACCACTGTAATTCCAGCATATTATACAAGTCATTGGGAAACAAAAAACTAGTCATCCCTGCTGCCATTAGACTCCTCAATCTCTTTATTCGTTTTCCTTGGAAGATATTCAATTGGAAACAAGTTCTGAAGCTCTCGTGCAAAGTTTTCTTGTGATATTTGGTTTCTTATCCTAGGTGGTTTCACCCCAACTGTGAATAGTAAAGGTAACTTAATTCTAATCCTCTTGTATTTCCATGCAGGTTTAAAGTTCTCCTTCTTCCTCTCTAACATAGGTTGAGGAACTTTCATTAGATCCACATATTTGGGGGTTGCCAACCTCAGTCCACCCTCATTACCCAGTAAATTTTTGGCTTGCTGTATGGTATGCCTCCTTTTAGGAGGCACTAAGCTTCATTGCCCAAAAAGGCCCTCATCATCATCTTGATCCACCTACTTGCCTTTAGCATCCGCCACCTCCAGAAGTGGTTTAACTGGAATAGAAGGATACACTTCATCCTTGGTACTATCATTTTCAATCGGTGCATTGGATTTGGATGGATTCCCCATGGGAGGATACACAAACTTTGGTTGCTTCGTCCCCGAATCTATCTTCAGATAGCTACTCCCAATTTTAGCTGGTCTCATATCATTTCTATAGTTTTTCCTTCACTAAAAACCTATCATGAAGAAACAACATTCAAACAGTTTTCCTTTATATGGCCAATCCATCCACATTGAAAATAAGTCAATGAACATCCTTCTTATTCTACTCTTTGATAAAATAGGCCATTGATCCAATTGATCCAAATTCTCGTTTGAATCTTCTTGGCTAAATCTAGCCAAACAAACACCCTTGCAAAATTCCCTCCTTCCCCAAGCATCTGTATGTGCATCAATCCACAGTGGCATACCAATCATTGAGCCAAACCTTGAGATATTATCTAAATCACAATACTAGATGGGTAGATGAGGAAGCCAAATCCATACTGAGGAGGAAAGACCATCTACTGAATCCGTGGAGAATTAAGGCGTCCATCTGTCAAAGCCAACAATGTTACCCCATATAAACCAAGGCTCACAATATAACACTACATCCCAAGCTTCCATTGATGTCAACATGCATGCAAAGTAGTCCGTGCAATTATTGAAAGCTTGCATTCTACAAAATGTCCCCCCTGACGTCTAACTTCTGAATTCAAAAAAAAATGGAAGTTTCTTCACCAAAATTATTTTCACCACAGCCCTTTCAAGCATTTTGATGTTCTTCTCCTCTGTCTCCATAAAAAGGTCTACTATAATACCATCCTTCAAGATCGAAGTGGAATTAATTGCTTTCAAAATTTTAATATGTTAAGGCCTCTTCAAAGCATGATGGGCTTCATTTTTTTCATTCTTCACATTAGCTGTATCAAAAGTAGTCCTCTTCTCACTACTTGTGGCATTACAAAAACCACCTTGAGTGAAAATGACAGGATCTTGCTCACAAGTTCCAATCGGGACCTCCATTTCTATAACTACAACAAGTTTCATTCCACTACTACTAGCTAGACTTTCCTTACATATCTCCATATCAAAATTTCCAAGACGAACCTCAGTATCCATGCCAGTATCTGCCATTACTTCTAACTTACAAGTTTTCTCCATCAGATTCTCAACCTCCATAGAAAAAGAATCCCCATTAAATGTTGGTTTATCCCTCAATAGCACATCGCTATTCGAACTTCTATCTCCCACAAGTGAAGCATCCATCGATCCTAAACTAAAGTGCAAAACAAAAATATCCTTCTTAGCTGACCAGACACCACCTCCAGAATCGATTCTCAATAATTTCTCATCAGATGGAGGACCTCCCGACCCATCAAAAGTTAGCATCACTGGAGCCTGAGCCATTCCTTTCAACATACCTGAAGTAATCTTGTTAGGAGATCAATCATCTCCAGCCTCCCTATTACCACCCAAACAACCAGACAATCTCCTTCTATCCAAATCACCACCCCTAGCTATTCCATCACCTCCTCCCCCACCGGAGCATGGAGGCGACCATCGGTCACCCCTCACGATCCCCAAAGCTTCTTACTCTAAGTTTTTATAGTGAGAGAAAGATTAAGGAAGAAATGAAAGAACCTTCCAAAGTTTTTGGGTTTTTTGAAATTTACAATTGCATTGATCAACTATAAAGGAAAATACAACAAAAACAACTCTAAAGCTATGCTTTATCACTATATTCCCTCAATATGGACAAAAATGTTAGGGGAATTTCACTATTGTGTATAACTTGCCAAAAAACATTTCTAAAAAGTGCAAAATGAGAGCAAAAATCAGCATGTTTGTAGCTAGCCCGAGGGATGTACTAAAAGATAATCTGCATAAAGCAGGAAAGGAAAGAGATATCAGGACCATCAAAGCTGGTGAGAAGTGTATTCTATTGGTTTCAAATATTTTGTAGCCATTTCATTGTAGCCAATTGATTGCAGAGATGAAATCCCCTTCTATGATGATACCATCCAAATAAAACATCAAGTCTTTGATCACATCTTTCATGGCAAGTGCAACCATAATCTAAACCTACATAATGTCCAAATTTTCAAGGTGATGTTCGACTATAAATAATAACTTCACCACATGGTCCCAGATAACCAACCCAAAGCTTGCTAGTTGGATAGGATGAGGGAGGCATCAAAGTTATTTTTCAACCAATATGGAGGGGGTGGGGGGAGTGCACCAAAGTTTATGAGAAAGAAACCCGATGGGTAAGTGATACACCATTGCTCCAAGACTAGCATTTTATATGGTTTTCGGAGTGAGGCAAGGTTTATAATAGCAATTGTGGATGGGGAGCAATAAGTTCTCTTATGTTTCTTAACATTTTGGGCCTCCAATGTTTATAGATCACATAAAAATACAACCTCCCCAGAGATATATTGGTAGTCGCCAAGTGTTTCAGGATTTTAATTCTACATGGAGCTGGGGGATGGTAATGGAAAGCCCCACTATGCCAGGATTTTAAAATTTTATTTTAGTCGATTACAATGGTTTATAAAATGTTTAGTATTTTCATCCGTGCTGCAACCCCATGGGAAGAGGGGACATTCTACTAATCTCCTTTGGTGCATCCACAAATCAATTGGGATTGCATCTTTAAGTAATCTCCACCAGAAAAAATTTTCTTTCGGGTGTAATTTGTATATTTTAAACCCGCCGAATTGATACGAGTCATTCCCCACTCAAGCCCTGTATGCCATTGCAGTGACGGTAATGCTATACAGATGATACATTAGCTCGGGGAAGTCCATCCCATTTTTCAAATTGGTGAAGATTACTATTATTCATTGTGCCATGGAAACACCAAAGCCATTCAATAAGGTATACCACCTCCACTGAGAGGTGTCATCAACTTAGCAGCTCACCTTATTATCATTAATTTTTTTGACATCCAGAATGGTTAGCCATGGGATAAGTTTATGATCCGGGATCCAAGTGTATTAGAGGGTGTCAACTAGTTCCTCATTCCCAATACTCCACCGCAATGCTGGTCACAGCACCCTAGTCCCATCCTGTAAAAGTTTTGAGGTGCAAGAGACATTAATCCCATGCATATGAGCCCACAAGTCTTCACCATATTTCTCCCGAAGTAGTCTGAATAATAAGGAGTTCCTGTGTTATAAAAAATAATAGGCTAAGCGAGCCTCGAAAGAACCTTGCTAGTCTTTAGAAGTGTGAAATCCCAATCTGTCATGGAGTATAGGCCTTCATAACTCATTCCAGGCAACACAATGAAGAACCCTGTTGCTGCCATCGTTATTCCAAAGAAATTGTCTACCAATCTTCTCAATTGCTTTGAGAACACCCTTAGGGACCATAACATTCATAAAAAAATACATATGAATAGATAATAACACCATTTAAATGAGAGTTCTTTGGCAAGACAAAGAGAGGTGCCTCTTGCCCCACTGGTTGAACCTATCCAAAGCACTCTTAAGAATTTAAGAAACATATAATAAAATAAGTTTTTGAAGTACTAATGGCAGACAAAGGTATTCTAGAGAGGGGACACTTTCTAATCCAAGAACATAAGAAATTATTCTGCACTTCCAATGGTGGCAGAACTTGTTGAAAAGGATCGAAGATTAATGGTGGTTGATTCTTAGGCCATCCTACCCGAGTATTTTATAAGAATTTCATGAATCCTTGTTGCATTAGCGTGTTTCGCTTTGGCAAAAACATGTCATTTGTATACAATAAGTGTGAAACTCACTCCATATTAGAAATAATTTAAATACCTAGTTGTTCGCCTTTTTATTTAAAGGCCTTGGTCAAAAGCTCTGATAATTTTATAAAAAGATAGGGTGATAGCAGGAAGCCCTGATTAAGGCTTCTTGTTGCATTTATCTACAGGGATTTATTTCCATTCATAAAAAATTTTAATCTTTGCTTTGAGACGCATAAAGCTGTTAGAAAATACAATTAATTCCATAATATGTTGCAAAGTGTCCTTAGCCATTCAGTCATACGCCTGCTCCATGTCAATTTTTAAGCCATCATTTTGGCCTACATTATTGAGTGCGAAAATTTGCACATAACCTCCTACACAATCATCCCATGATGTGAGATAGATCTATTTGGAAAAAAGACCAATTGCTCCTCTCTAATGATAGTCATCAAGACTGGATTTAACTTGTTCTCCAAAACCTTGGCCACCATTTTGTAGAAGGATTGGCAAAGGCTGATGGGCTGAAATTGGGTAGGAGAGTTAGTAGTCACCATCTTTGGAATCAGAACCACCATTGTGTCCTTCTAACTCACACTCTTGGATTTTTAGTGAAAATAGTCATTAACAACACAAAAAATACCATTTTTATTTATTTTCCAATAAAATTTCTAAAAAGAGTAGGTGATATCGTTAGCACCTGAAGCTCCATTTTTCCCCATGCTTCAGATAGCATTTTCATTTTACAGTCTATAATATTCACATTAAGAACCTTCTAAACTTGCTTAGGAATTTTGTTTTCCAATTGGAAGACTGGGCACCCCTCCCGAGAGATGCATCTACTGCACCATTTGTTTGAAAAAAATTGCAAAACTCGTCCTATATCAGTATTAGTTTGGTCACCCTCTCACCATTATGTTTACAAACCTCCAAAGCTCTATTGGAACAATGCCGAGCAGAAGCCGTTGAATGGAAGAAGTGGGAGTTGGCATATCCTTCCTTAATCCATTTGATCTTAGATCTTTGTCTCCACCAAGTAGCAAGTCAGGCCAATGTTGAGTTGAACTCTCCAATCTTCAAATGTAGCTCACTTTCCTATTATGTGTTCATACCACCCATGGAGCATTTAAAAGTTATGAGCTACTAAATTCTTTGTTCCAGTGAAGTATTTTTAGGCTTCCCAAGTCCTTAATTCTACTCCTTGTTTGTTGGTGGAATTTTGAAAATAGGTTTTGAAAAATATTAGTTTTCTTTGGGAATTTTAGAATTGAGGTTGGATCTTAATTCTAAAAGTCGAACCAGCTCGTTCGGAAAAGTATATCACCCCGAAGGATGAAAATAAAATCCCATAACGGCGTTCAGACTTAGAATTATATGATTCATCTTGAATATCATGACTGGATTCTAAAGAGGACTCAACACGACCCCGAGAGGGCGAGGTAGAGTCCAACAAAATAATCCGATTATAATATCCAAAGGTTGTGATTGCCGAACTCATATCCAAAACCTTACCAAAGAAGGGTGTACCTACCCAAAGGGAGATAACACCTTTCAATGATAATTCTTCTAATATGATGATGGCAATCACTCTTTAACTTTTCCCAAAGAAATCTAAAGAGATTTTTTTTATATAAAAAGATTTTGAAATCAGATGTGTGGTTCCAAATCTCCTACGAGCGCAAGCCCTCGTAGTTAATTACATCGTAGGGAGACAGAATCCCCTACGAAAACTCTCGATTAAAATAAGAATGAAATTTTGTTAGATTTTCTAGGAGTGATATCAAAAAATTGAATAGAATACTTTAGAGAATCAAAAGGGAATGGGTCAAGATTGAACAGTTTTTAACAGAGTCAAAGAAGGAGAGGTAGGGGACACTTTGAGATTCCAGAACCATCTGGAAGTGTCCCAACTTAGTCTAAATGTTGGGCTTTACATTTTAGGATTGAAAAGAGGTTTAATTTGAGTTGAACATTTTATTATAAGTTTGGGACTATATTCCCGAAATTGGGGTCTTATAATCAAAGATCTGCCCTGGATCCTAAATTTAATTTGGATGCTGGACCACAGCCGTCCGAACCTAACTAATGCAGTGCAGAACCTGGTCTTACCCCGGCCTAGATTGGGGAGCCAGCTAACCACCTAATCGATTAAAAATATATGAATCCGATCTTTTATGAAAGAGTAGTAGGGACGTTGTAATTAAAGTTTTGGAGAGTTAGGGCCGACATCTAAAATTTTTTCCTAGTTGGCCCCTTTAACTTATGTTGGGTGCTAAAATGTTAAACTGATGCAAATAAGATTTTTGACTCTTTTAATTTGTATCTAATGCAATGCATGCTGGTCGACAACTTCCAAATCAAGTATGCTTGAAATTTTAAAAATAGGCTTAGAAAATAATTTTTTAGAAGACTGGGCTTCCCTAGGTCCGGCACCTCGTCCTCATAGGTCAGACTTTCTGGACTCTACCCGCAGGCGGGGAAGGGTCTAAAACAAGGAAAGAAGAAGTGCAGAAATATGCATGCGACCCTGGGGTCGATCCCCGGCTAATTCCCTAGATTCGTTATCTTTCTATGTTATTTAGACTCACTAAAATTTTAGACTTTTAAAATTATGAGTATAAAACTTTCACACCCTTACGAGTCTAACGTATCCAGGCGAAAATAAAAGCGGCACACAATCGCCAAAAAACTAAGAAAAGCAGGCAATCCTAGAGGCAATCAACTCATCACATTAAATATAAATTAAATAAGAAATGTCCATAGGCAAAGTTGCCTTGCTTATTACAAACCAGAGTTTTGCAGAAAGTAAAGTGGCTGGGCACCACTGACAATAACCCGGATTCTAAGCCTAGTAATGACGCAAGTTATTTTGAGTGGGATACCCTCAATCTTCAAGTCTTCACTTTTGCTCTTCTTTGGACTCCTTTTCTTCAAACTCCTTGGGTTCTCCGCAACAAACTACCCAAATGGATAAGAGGGCACTTCCCTTTAGAGGGGAAGGCCACTCTCTCTCTTTTTGGGTATGAGAAAAGTATGATCCAAATTTTGATTTCCAAATGGAAAAGGAATAGTTCCCAAAAGGGCATCCTTTCCTCTTTGGAATCTAAGCTTTGGACCTAAGTATCCCAACTCAAACTTAACTTTCACAACACTTGACAATTATACAAATTATATTTATATCAAATCAAAAATCTAAACTCACCTGCATGGTTATCCTAAGCAGTTAATAAAAAGAACAATTATTCCCAAGATGTTGTATATATATATGTGCAGAAAAGTAAATGAAACACACTGGCCACGCTCTTTTATTTGGGGGCTTTAGCAGCTGAAGCACCTGTGCAAGCATTTATAACAATTAACATTTATTATAAACTTAGCCCCCCCTTTTTATTGTCCTGCATGAGCGTGGCCACCTGCAGAAAATTATGTGAACATCCAGATCGCACCTAACCTAAGAGTAATCTAGTCGCCAAACACATCAATCCATCCACAGAGTACAGAAAAGTAAGCAGACACAGCAAAGCAATTTCATCCACAACATGCAGTGAAAATCACGAAAACCCGGCACATAGCAGTAAAGTAAACACCAGCCTAACCTAGATCTAGAGTTGGTTGTCCTAGCACATCATCTAAAGTGTGTGTAAAAAGGTTGTGTGGCTGGGGTAGGTCCTGAAGTAGGTGGTTTGTTAACATTGTCTAAAGTTTTAAATTTGTTAAGGCTTAGATGGGAGATTTAAGTTAAACTTTAAATATTAACAAATTAGGGATTTTAATTAAATGTATTCTAAGAGTTAATTGATTACTACCTTTGTTTCACACCGAGGCCGTGAAGTTTATTTCACCTTCCTTGGGGCTAAATTAATAGCCACGTAGGCCTGGGTTACCCAGTAGCAATCGGGGTTAATTAATTTATTTTAAATTGGTTGGAATTAAAGGAGTGAATTAATATTAAGGAGAGTTAATTACTAATTTTAATGGGTTGGTTGAGAATTTTAATAACCTATTAAAAGAATTCTAGAGTTGGAGGAGTTAATAGATTTTAAAGGATCATCCGGATACGTTAACTAAGGGGTCAAAATTTGACTTTCAAAATTAGAGTTAATCTTAAGGGTTTCAAATTTTTAATAAATACTAGACATGATTATGAGTTATTAGACAGGTGGCACACTCAATTTGGAGTTTTCTATGGAAAGTTATGATTTTTAGAAGTTCTGGCCTGTTTTGACTTAAAGTCACCTAAGATGCTGGGTCTTTAGTTTTAGCTAAATTATAGAGGTCTAATGTCTCTAGAGAGTGATGAACTCTAATTAAAGCCATTATCCACTAAATTGATTAATCAAAATTTTCCTATAGTTAAGAGTGAATTTTAGAAATTTTACGCACTTACAGGGGTTATCGAATTACCACGGCTAAAGGGTCTACTTAAGGAGTTGAACCCAAATGAGCCCTAAACTTCTTGAGATCAATTCCAAAGGTCATAAATGTCCCAAGAATAGATCAACAAGTGTTTAGAACCCTTTTGGGAATTTTAAGATTACTATTTTTTTTAGAGATTAATAAAAAACTGGTTCGACTCTAATCACCTAAGGGTCAAGCTAGGACAAAACTAGAAATCAATCAAGGAAGGTTTTAATTATTGCTGGTTGAGGGATCAATCAAGGATAATTAAGGACATTTTAATGAATTTTACAGGTTAAGAATAGCCCATTATCAATTAATCAGGATTAAGGTCATTTCTAAGAAGGATTTTAAGGGTCAAACCATGACCCTTAAACTCAAAAATTAGGGAAAATGCCCTTGAACAACTTAAAATGGGGGTATAAAATTTGGACATGTCAGAAACACGTCCAATTTCAATCTCCCAAAATTCCAGACCTGGTAGACATGTATTTAAAAAGTAATTAAAGAAATTCATAAAATGCTCAAATTGAAATTAAACCTAAGATTGACCTAACCAGGGTCTGGAACCATAAGGCTTTTGTAGTGCTCCTTGAGACCTTTCCAATGAGCCTAAGAACATCTAATTTGGACAAGTGTGCAGGGAGTTGTGAATTTTTGAAGATCCCTTGAATTTCTGGATTTATTAATTCGACAATTACACAGTCAGCATCCGTTACCCATGCGTCGCGCGTCGATTCGCCAGGCAATGATTGGCGCTAACGGATAACGGCCGGGTTAACGACAGCCGTTGGATGACGGATCCAACGGCTAAGATTAACCGCACTCCGATACCGCGGGATTTAATCCGAGCCGTTGATCAAGATCAACGGCTGGGATTTCGTCTTCAACCTCCCGCTCGTATCCGAGACCGCAGGGCTTCTCCAGCTTGATCCGGACGATCCCGTCGGTGAACTTCGATGAAATTTCACAGGGAGGATCAGGATGGTGGAAACCTTCAATCCAACAGTGGAAATCCATTGGGGTAAAGGTTTCCTTCACACTTGAACAAACTACCTAGCTAGGGAGCTCGGGATGGGGAGATTACCGCAGAGAAGGCCTCAACGAATGAGCTTCTCTATCAGGAAGCTTCAGGGGACGGTGGAGAACAGTTCTCCTTCAGGCGTCGGGGTCAGAGGATGGCCGGAGGTGCGACTTCGAGCGGGACGCCGACAGCTTTCACGGGCGCTTGCTCGAACGAAAGGAGGGATCGATCTCTAGGCTTGAAGGAAGCTTCTGGGAGTTCGAAGGAGCTCTGGGGATCGAACGAGAGAGAATGCCAATGCCTCGTGAGGTCTGGCGAGCTCAGGGGTATTCGGCCACCCTTCGGGAGCTTGGACGGCCGGGATTGAACTGAGGAAGGCTCGGATCGCTGCCAGGTGGACGATGGCGACGTCCAGGGGGGATCGTGGAGATCAAACTGGTGAGCAGCAGCCTTGAGCCAGGGATTGTCTGGGGGGGACCACTGGAACTCAAATTCAATTTGCTCCGACTGCTGCCGGCCATGGTTTGGGTCGGGTTGACCGGGGGAGACCGATGGAGACATGCTGGAGCCAAGGGTGAAGTGAATTTGGCTTGGGGAGGCCTGGATCGAACTGGAGTCTGGATTGGACCCAAACCTGCTCGGTTCGAGTCGAATTGAGCTCGATCCCAAGTGTTGGGCTGGTATGGGAGATGGGTCTGGGTCTGGTGCACCCAATGCAAGTGGCAATTGGGTCTAATTTGATCTGAGCTGGGAGATGGCTTGGGTCCAAGTGTTTTTGGCTACTTTGGGCTAGCCTAACTCTTGACCCAAGCTAGCCCAAGGCATGGGCTGGCTGGAGGAGGTGTATTGAACCTAGGGCCACCTATGGGAGGTGTTGGTCAAGTTCAATTGGGCTCAGATTGAGAGTTGGCACAATCCCAAGTGTTTTTGGGCACTTTGGGCTAGCCTAACTCTTGACCCAGGTGAGCCCAAGGATTGGGCTGATCAAGGAAGGTGTATTGGGTTAATGGGAACTCAATAGCACCTTGATTTGGATTCAATTTGGTTAAGATCAAAAGATGGCTCAAGGGAGGCCTCTTCTTGGTCACTTGGGTCAAGCCATATGGCTAACCCAAGTGAACCTAAGGCTTGGGTCACCAAGAGGGGTCTCTTGGGTACCCAAGGGGTCATCCCATGCATTCAAAGGACTTGGAATGAACTTGATGTAAAAATTTGAAAGAGGAGGGGTGTATGGGTCCATGGGTCAAACTTGGTTGACTTGGTCAACCAGGTTGACCCAAGGTCAGGGTTTGAGTTCAACAAGTTGAGTTTAACATTTGAAATTCATTGGAAGTGGTTTCAAAGAGTTTGGAATTGATTTGATTTGAAATGGTCATTTGAAATCCCATAAGGGTATTTTGGTCAATTTGACCTATTGGTCAACTAGGGTCAAAAATGGATCTGAAACAAAATGCAGTTTACTGCTCAGTGGGTCAAAATCAAGAGTCTGGAAGTGATTGGAGGCTTTGATAAGGGCTCCAAGATCAAAATCTCAAAGGGGTTAGGTTCAGTGGCATAGGCTGTAAATATTTAAAGGTTTTACAGCCTTTGGATTTTAATTCAGATTCTGAGGTTAAAGACCTCAGAATGGGCTCAAAACTGGAGGGTAGCCTCTAGAGACATGTCTTATCACTTTGTAAGTGATAGACCTTGAATCAGAGGCCATTTGACTGGGTTTTGAAATGTTTGAAAATTCTTTGAAAAAGGTCTTTAGGACAAGGCATTAGGATTTTGGATTTGAGTCTGGATTTCTGGATCTGGAATGGATTTCAAGTTTGAATGATCAATATTGGGGTATCCAAATCATTTACAATCATGTGGTGATTGTTAATGAATGGATAGGATCAAAGCTAGATCAAAGGTAGAATCAAAGTCTAAGTTAAATTTTGGATTCTCAAGTGGATTGAACCAAAGTTTAGATATGTTTGGAATTTGAATTAATTGGGGTTTGAGTTGAATGAAGTTTGAGATTTAAATTGATCAAAGGTTGAAATTGATCAATGGTATAAATTGATTTGAAGTTGGAGTTGATCAAGGGTAGGGGTTGATTTGAGTCTAGATTGGTCCTAAGATCTAGAGGGGTTTTAGGATCTAGGATCTAAGGGAACCCTAGGCTCTAGAGTAGGCCCTAAGGTCTGGCTCTAGGGAAGGATCCTAAGGTCTAGAGTGGATCCTAGGATCTAGAATTAATCTGGAGTTTGGAAGGGCCTTAGATACCTCATACCAAAAATGAGGTCAACACTCGTCCAATGGAATAAAGCCACATGATCCTCCATGAGGAAGGGTAACTCATCTAAATGTCTTCAAATCAAAACCATTTGAAGTTGGAGGATGAATTTTGAATACCCAAATTATAAAAAATTAGATAGTGATCTGAGGCCAGCCTGTTAAGATGCTTAACAAAAGCCAAAGGCACCAAATTAAGCCTTGTAGTGTTCATAAGCACACGGTCTAGTCTCACCCATATTTTGCTAGCTCCCTCCTTATTGTTTGAACATGTGAAGCTGGGGCCTGTGAAACCCATGTCACGCAGGCCATTTCTGACCGTAAACTTGGTCATCTACTGAGCGCCTGCCGAATAGTGAAATCTCTTGAAACCTATCTTATCCTCCTGAGATAAATAGTAATTAAAGTCACCCCCAACAATCAAAGGAAGCTCATTTTCAGCAATCGAGCTAATTTCTTCCCTAAGCCTCCTCCTAATATGATATTCTTTGTTGGCATAAACCATAACAACCATCCACTTTTGTAAGTTTGGTAGGATAAGATGGTGCAAAAGGCCAAGTAAAAATTCAATTTGACTTCAAATTGAACAATCTCCCTTCTCCATAAAGCTAATAACCCACCAGATTTCCCAACAGCAGGGTGATGAAAGAAGTCCCAACCACCACCACCAAGTCGGTCCACATTTGACTGACTTAAATTCTATACATTATTATCATTTAAGCTAACAAAAATCACCTCATTGTATAGAATGAGGTGACACAGGTAATTGCTTGTATTCTTCTTATGATCCCCTCTACAATTCCAAAAGATAATATAAGACATTAATTAAGAGAAGGGAAAGCATCCCCACTGCTAGTTTTGGTATAACCCTCCTTCATCCTTTGTCTTGGCATCTGTTCAATAGGACCCAATCTTTGCATATCTTCCTCAAATTGATCTTGTGAGGCCCCATTCCTAGGATGTGGTTGCTTGACTCCAACCGAGAACAATAAGGGTTGATTAATCCCCAATTTTTTCTCCTTTTGAGTTAGTTTGAAGTTTTCCTTCATTCTCCCCAAAGGAGGCTGGACCACTTCTTCTAAACTGATATGCCGAGGCATATTCTCATTGAGTGGCATACTTACACTACCATGGGTCTTCCTCTATTGTCGGTTATCCCTCCTTATAGAAGGAACAAAGTTCCATGGTCCAAATAGCTCTTCATCCTCGGTGATCCAAGAGGATCCCCCAGTTAGATTCCAAAGTACCTGGAGTATTTTGTTCAATAATAACACCATGTTGCTCCTTGTTAGCCATGTTCACACCTTACTCTTCAATCACTCATCAGCGCCATTCGATGGGTTGGGGGTGGTCAATCGCATTTGGAGCTCTGCCTCCCTTGGACTTACTCAAAGAGGCTGCACTCACTTAACCATTGGCTTGGACACCTAGTTAGGTTACTTGGGCAACTACCATACCATGTCATCCAACAGATCGTTGGCTTCAAATTTTGGGCCACTATGCCATGCGATGTCCAATGCTTCCACATTCAAAAACGTAAAGGCCCAGCCCTTCATACTGATAAAATCGGCCATTTAGACCATTAATCCATTCTCCAGTTTGGATTTTCATAGAGAGATCAAGCTTGACACAGACACGTGCAAATTCTCTGTGCCCCCACACCCCTAATTGTTCGTCAATCCACATGGGTGTCCCGATCATAGCTACAATTCCTATAATGTTGTCCATATCCCAATATTATAAAGGCAGGGGAGGAAACTTATCCAAATAAAGGATGACATTCCTTTTCATGGAATTTGGATTGAGGAGCGATGTCCACGGATCAAGGCTCACAAAGTTGCCTCCAAGGAGCCAAGGTCTACCACATAGTACAACATTCATTACCTCCATCATAACAAAGGTACAAATAAAGTAGTTTGACCAAATCGTTGCTAGTTGGAACTCACTGAAGAGTCCCCATTACCTTTTGACTTCTGAGTTTGTGTTGAACAATGGCAAGCCTTTCCCAAGGAGTCTACCCACTAACGAATTCTCCAGCAATTAGACATTTTTCCTAAACTTTTCCATGTTATGGTTAACTGATGCCTCGTCCATGGAGAGAGCCTTGTGTTCCACCTCCTGAGTAATTCAGATATCCTCTAGCAGCTTCCAGGCATTAGGGGAGTTGGTAGGTTCCGACCTTATAGTAGAGTTCCAAAAAATTCCCGCACTAGGGACAACAACGGCATAACCATAAACACCTTGAGTACCTTGCATAGATTGTGGGAAATTTCTGCCCTTTAGGGCATGTTCGTTCAAACCTATAATAGGGAAAGGCCCTGTACTACCATTTGCCAATGTACCTCTAGTATCCATCCCCCTATTCATTTGAACTGGAAGAGCCAGCCAGGGGATCTATATGGCAGACCTCCATGTCTTGGTCATCCATGAGCTCTAATGCAAAAACCAGAGCATCCACAAGACTCAAATAATCATCCATTCCCTCCTTACACAAAGCATACTCAATGTCCATGGAGGACTCACCATCCACAAACATAGGGTTATGTACGAGCAGAACCTCTGCCTCCCACAAAAGGTTCACTACCTGTCTGTCACATTTCCTCTAGGTAGAACCGCTGAAGTCCAACACCATGTAGTGGAAGCGTGTTTTCCTATCACCTCGGTTGGCACCATACCTATTTTAGCACCAGCACCATGTCTGTCAATTCCAGCCTTGTCTGGCCCCTGCTCCTTGCCTATTCTCTTACCCAATCCAGCCTTGCTAGGAGATCAGATTTCCACAGTCTTCAGACAACCCCCATGCCAAAACCTGACTGCCTCCTATCTTTGCCACTACTACCCAAAGTTGCATCACCACAAACCCCAGTAGAACGGAGAGGTTACCACCTTTCACTCCCTGCCATACCGAGAGCCTCTTTCTCTAAGAAAGCTATTAGTGAGAGAAAGAGTAAGGAAGAAATGTGTAACCTCCAAAGTTTTTGGGTTCCTTGAAATTTTGCTTATATTGCAATCAACTATAAACTATTACATGGAGTAACATAGAGGCAAAACCAGCCAAAAATAAACTATGTATGAATAAAGAAACTAACTTATTCAAGAATTGAATCAAATCTTGAGGGGAATAAGAAAAATCCCTATCTCTAACTCTCCAAACAAAAATCCCCATGATGACCATTTTAGCATAAAAATGGGCAGCCTTATTCTATCTCCTATATATGTGCAAAAAGTGTATCCTATGGAAAAATTGTACGCAATCAAGAGCATCACTATTACGTGGCTGAGCACTCAAGTTTCATGCTTCTTAAATTTCTAGAAAAAATTAATTTATGGAAGCATTGTCTTCCTCAATAATGATCCCCTTTGCCTCAATCATCTAGTCCTCAAGCATGAACCTATTTGATTCCATAGCATTTAATTTTATGATGCTACAATCCCAAAGGAGAAAGTACCACCCTACTGCAATAATTGGCTCACCTATGCTATTTCAAATAACAATTCCAACCCCAGCTGGATCATTCAACAACAAAGCTCCATCCACCTTAATCTTCACCCAGTTTGGAGGTGAAACACCATGATGATTGTGAAAATAACCCAACAGGTTGGATAGTATCCCAGTGCTTCTAAAAACTAAAAACATTCTCCTATTTGATTGCTTCCATTATTTGCATTGCCATTACCTTGATAGTATTCACCATCTTGCCATGCTTCTTCGCATTCCTATTACACCAACATGGGTACGTGGGATAACAATACACCAATTTAGTCCCCAAGTACTCTATCTTCTTTACTCTCTAAAATCCTTGCAAGCTTATTTTTCTTCCAATTAGGAGTGTGCTTGCTGAAAAGAACCATGGAATTGCTATGGCTATTTTTTTGACCAGACCATGCACAATAGTCTTAAATGATAGAGCTCACATTCTTTAGATTAGCTTCAAAAGTACCTGAAAAAACTTAAACATCATTAGCATATAATAGTTTTGACATTTTCATTCTTTCATTGAAATCGGCATGCTATCCAAAAAATTTATTTGATGGAAAGCGGCTAAGACAAGCTCTAAATAAGTGATATACAAATACGGTGACAAAGGGCAACCTTGTCGAAATCCAGAATGATCCGTAATATAGTTAGGGAGTTCTCCATTAAAAAGCAGTGCAAACTAAGGGGATTTGATACAGTTCAGCTCCAGATTTGAAAACTCGTCTAGGAATCCCATTCTAGCCAACACCAGTTCAAGAGTCTTCAAACATATCTTATCGTAAGCTTCCTCCATGTCTATCTTGAGTGCCACGAAACCTTTGGTAGATGTAAACACTTCGAATTCATTAATAATCTCATTGGCTAAAAAGTATTTAGCTGAAATAGACCTCCCTGGAAAAAATGTCTCTTGCTCTTTAGATATGATGATAGGTAAACTCCCCTTCATTCTTTTAACTAATATCTTTGCTACACTCTTATAGATTGTCAGGCATAAGCTAATCAACCTCAACTTTGTTGGGTGATCCGGCTGTCTCATCTTATGTAGGAAAATGACAACCATTTCTTTCTAATCTTCCATCATAACACCAGAGTTAATGAATTTCAAGCAAGCCTCTACCACCTGCTTCCCAACAATATTCCAAAAAATTTAGAATAAGGTTGTCATAATCCCGTCCCTTCCTGGAGCCCGGTTATCACCATAGGATTTTATAACAACCCCAATTTCTTCCTCCATTACATTAACTTTAGGGGAGCTACATAATATGTAGACCACATCTCACTTCTCAGTAAGTGAGGGCGAATTATCAATGTCAATTGGCTGAGCAACCCATTTCTATTTAAAGAACTCAATAAAAAATTCTAAATATTTCATGACTCTTTTGTGTGCACTCACCGTCAGGGAGCCTCATTTCTCGAATTATGTTCATCCTTCTTCTAGATGAAGCCACCGAATGGAAGAAGAGTGTGTTGCCATCCCCCTCTTTAATCCATTTTATTTTCACTCTCTGTTTCCACCAACCTGTGATCCTTGCATGAGTATTATTAAATAGCTTAATTTTATGTTTAAGAAGCTAAATGTCCACTTGGTTTAACCCAGTGTTAGAGAATTCTAACATTTGCATCTCATAAATTTCGACCTGAACATCCTCCCTGAGCTTGGATAGATCCTTCAACTTGTTCCAACTCAAGAAAAATAATGCTCTAAGTGTTCTCCTACAATTTACAATAAGCTTGTTTGCTTTAGACTCGTAGTCATTCACCTTCCATTTATTCCAGACTATCCTCCACACCTTTTCATAAGAAATCAAAATATCTTCAAACTTCAACCAACTAGAAAATCACCTCCGAATAGCTCCATTAAAGTTACATAAAATTGGACAGTGGTCCGAAGCCAATTTAGTTAGATGTTTTCCCTCTAGACTTTTGAAATTATCAAGAACAGGAGAGTTCACTAAAACCTGATCTAACCTAGCTTATATCTTACTCCTAGTTTTCTTATTATTATACCAGGTGAACCCTAGGATAATAAATCTAGGATCCTTAAGATCATTCCTAGCCATGAAGTCCTACATTTCTCTAAGTACTGGAGAGTACTTAAATGGCTTCCCATCCTTCTTCTCATCCTGGGATAGAAGGTAGCAGTAGTCCCCATCTTCCAAAAGAGTTGCACCAACCTCATGGCATGCCAAGATGTACTCCCACAAATTTCGTCTAACATGCCTATCTTTATTGGCATAAACAATAGTAATCTCCCCATTTATCCCATTAGCAACCTGAAATTTGCCCACCAATCACACATTGTTTAGAGCAATACAACTTGGAAATTCACCAAGTACTTCCTCCACATGATGATAATACCTCCGGAGTATCCCATTGATGGTTAACAAATGAACTTCCAATTTTTCCCTATCAGTTTGTCCACCTCTATCAAGCACAAATTCTTGACCTTGGTTTCAACCAACCCCACAATTCCAATGTTGTATTCACCTACCACCTGGGACTGGTAATTACTCCCATCCTTCTTTTGAGCACCTCTATAATTCCAGTAGAGAATGCTAGACATTATCAACAAAATTGGAGGTGTCCTTGTTGCTAAATATATCAATCAATTTCTTCTTCCTCTTCCTAGGAAACTCCTTAATGGGTCCCAACTGGCTTAGTTCCTTCTCAAAATGGGACATAGAAATCACATTACTATTGTTGTCTTCTTGGTTGTCTTAACACCATTAGTGAAGGGCAAAGGCTGCTTAATACCCATTTTAGCTTCCTTACATGTCGGCTTAAATTTTCCCTCACTCACACCAATCTTGGGCTTAGTAACCATGCTCAAATTCACTTGGTTAAGAATACCCAATGTCTATTTAGTAATAATGCCATCTTTAATCTTTTTAATAGTACCACCTTCTGATTTAACACAAGAAGTGCTTTCCTTGTTGGATAAGCACACTTCCTGTCCCACTGGGTTCTCCACAACTTGCTCTAAGCTGCCATGTACCATTCTGCCTTATTTTCCCTAGTCAACCAATCTTTTTGTCCTAGTGTACCCTTGTTTGGTTATTCTAGATGGTCATTGCTCTTTTCGATTCCCAACCTTTCCAAAGCCATAGAAACACATAAATACACCTTCATATTCCACCTTCTGAAAGAACCTTCCATTCAAACCTTTAATCCATATCGCTGCTTGCAATTTATTGGAATGATTCATTCGCACACAAACTCGGGCATATTCCCTACGACCCTAGTTACCCGTCTAAGCATCAATCTAAAGAGGAGTTCCTATCTTCAAAGAAATTCTAAATATGTTACACAAATCCCAATGTTGCAAAGGAAGATTGGGCTATCTAATCTAAATAGGCGATGACATACCCTCCATAAAGGCTGGTGAAAAGCTTAGTGTCCACCTATCCAATCCCTCAATATTACTACAAATAAACTAAGGGCCTTCACATAAGACAACATCCCTTTCCTCCACCTATGAAAAAATATAAACGAATCAATCAAATCCCATGGTACTTGACTGGAACTCTCCAAATCTCCCCTACTAATGCTAAATTTTAGACTTTAGCAAGAAGAATGAATCTTTCCTTCCCAAAATTCTTCCCACGACAGCTCTATAAAAAAAAGCTAGATTCCCCTTTACCGTCTCCAAGTTTACTTCTACTGTGAACCCATCATCAATAATATAATTGATCTCCTTAGCATTAGGAATTGGGATGTGCTCCGATTTCCTCCAAGCATTCCCAAGTTAAGCAAGAATAGATTTGCCTTTATCCACAATTTTTCTATTATTATCTCCCAACAATCTAATTGGTTTATCTTAAGACGCATTTTCAAAAACATCTGGTCTTCTAACAAGGAGATCTTCCAATCCGATCACCTGGGGCCTTCCTTCATTCATGCTTATAGTAGAATTTCTAATTACTCCAAAGTTGGATGCATCACAACATCCTTCTATATCAACATTATCATATTCAACCCTATTCAACTATGTTGAATCGATGCATAACTCCATTAAATTATCCATTAAAATTATGGCCACCATGTCATCCACTCCACTCCACCCTTTTAAACATGAACGAACTATTTAACATCTATAAATTATACTGATTAATTGAATTTTAGGTTATGCACTAATCTCAATCTAGACTTTGACATAATTACATCATCTAGAGGCAGAGAAGGATCCTCCACCTTAATTTTGGTAGCCTTATCTGGAATACTACCTCCCTTTCTCATTTGCTGCACCAGTCTAGAATCTGAATTGCATGGCCTATCCTCACCATGGCAATCCATCGAGCCATTCAAAGCACCTTTTTAAGGCTCTTGCACCTTGCCTTTGGCTTTACCCACAGCAGGCTTACTAGGAGAATGATATCCAATTTCTTCGAGCCACCCAAGCAACCACTAGAATGCTTACAATCCCCTTCTCCACTGCCAACTAGACTATCACTTCCTCCCCCTCTAGAGCAGGGAGGTCACCTTCGGTTACCCCATACCATTCCCAGATTTTCTCTTTAAGACTATTCTAGTGGGAGAAATAAAAGGAGAAAATGGAAACATCAAAGTTTTTGGGTTCCAAGAAATTTTGCATATTTTATTCAATTATAAACTATTACATGAAATAAAATAAAGGCCTAATCATCCAAAAAGAAACTATGTTTGAAAAAGGCAACTATCTTCCTCTAGAATTGAAACAAAATCTTGAGGGAAATAAGAAAAGTCTCTATCTGATCTCCAAAGAAATCTCCCCTCAATGGATAACTTAGCACAACAATGGGAAGCCTTATTTGGCCTTCTATAAATATGAACAAAAAAGATCCTATGGAAAACTTCCAACAAATTAAACTGGTCACTATCATGAGGCAGAGTCCTCCATTTCTCTTGCATTTTAAAATTCTATATAAAATCAATGATAGAAGCATTGTCACCTTCAATCATAACTCCATTCACCTCTATAATCCTTCTATTGAGCACAAACCTTTTGGATTCCATTGCCATAAACTCCACCATAATGCTGTCCTAATGAAGGAGGTCTCGTCCAACTACAACAATCCACTCACCCAATCCATTATATATGACAATCTTAATACTAGTTGCATTGCTTGGAAATAATGCTCCATCTATGTTGATGGTGAGGGAGGGGGGGGGGGGACATCACGAAGAAGGTGATAGGTTTTTTATTTCTTTTGAAAGAAATTCCTCAATGCATTGAAACTAGAAAAAAAAGAAGTTATTACAACTTAATCAGATCTAACGAATCAAATTCATCCTTCAAAATATGAAAGAATGAAGGACCAATTTAAGTATTAGTTAGATCATGCCAAATAAAACTTTTTCTTAAAGTTAAATTAGTGCAACAATTCGGTAATTTATTAGAATTTCTAGTTGTAAACTAAAAGAAGCTTGCATAAAATCTTTAATGAAGGATAACTTATCTTCAATTATTCCTTTCATCTTTAAGTTCCTCAAAGCTTGTTGAAGATTCTTGATGATGTTGATGTTATCTTCTTCAATAATAACTCCTTGTGCTTCCATCATCAAATCTTGTATTACATCTTTTATCATGAATACTGCTTGTAGTTCCAATTGTCCGATGTCCCAATGCTCATGTTGAGTTCCAAATACAAGTAACATCCTTCCTTTGTCATCTTGACTTCCCAGTTGTTTGTTTGGATATTGATTGCCGGTGTTACAACATCCATAGATATAAAGTTGATTGCAATATATAACTTTGATTCTTCCCTTCCTTCTTGAATTAGCAGATTTCTGCTTTGAAAATGCTCAGATGACACTAGAAAGTGCTCTGATTCCACTTGAAAGTTTGTTAGGGATGTTAATCCCTTATGAACTAGCCCAGGGCTAACAAAGAGAAAGGTGAATTAGATAACTTTAAAACAAAAGAGAAAACTCAAACCAAAATCACCACAGAAATCAAAGTGTGGAAGAAAATAATGCGGAAGCAATAATAAGAAAAGAACACATCGGATTTATAGTGGTTCGGTTAAATCTTGACCTACGTCCACTCCTTGGAGGCACCCTCCAAATATTGCACTACAAAAGTGTCTCTCCTTTAGCCCGCACAGCTAGGCGGAGAAGCCCTTACAACTCACTTCCACCTTCCCCGGTGCGGCGGAGTCGCCGGGTCATTTGACACCAAAGAGATCTTCTTCTTTGGTGAACTTCCCTCGAGACAACCGTGTGAAACCCCCTCCACACTCCCTTAAGTCCCCCCTCACAGGATCTTCTCCCTCTCTCGAACTCCACCCTTTCCTCACTCTCTTTCAAGCTCTCTCTTCAAGTTTCCCCAAAAGAACGAAGCTACAATGGCTACCAAAGACACTTACAAAGTGTCATGTCATAGCTTAAATAGAAAATCTCAAAATGAGCTCATTAATGCATGTTGTTGACATTATCGTCCAGGACGATAGGCATATCGTCTTGTATGATCAGTACAAGTTAAGCCCAATCAGCCCAAGATGATTTGGGGCGATTAGAAGAAAATTGGTTACATCATCCTTGCCGATATCATGATCATCCCGGACGATTAGTTTAAAACCGATTTTAATCGTCCTGATCATCACCCTGAATAGATTCTGGCCGATGTAAATCATCCAAGCAATTGTCATGGCCGATCCTATGATTGTTCCGAATGATGTGATCGTATCAATCAGCCATTAATGCTTTCCAAAGATACCAGATCAATTTAGGAATAATTGAGTTAGATCGTCCTGAATGATGTGCATATCGTCCTGGCCGATTTTCTAAAATAATGAATACCTAATCTGATCATGGCGGTTGATTCTTTCTGAATTGAGCTTATCATCCTGGCCAATACAAGTATCATCCAGGCCGATTAACTTATGAGGGCTGTCTTAATGAGGATGCCCTAATTAGTGTTTCTGTTTTTTGACAGATCATCCAGGACGATATAAATATTGTCCTGGATGATGTTACTAAAAAAAGAAATCTTTAGGAAGCAACAAAAAATCTTCCAAGTTACAAAATATCAGGAGCCACACCAAATACAATGGACTCAAGAAAGGAAAAAAAGTAAAAATTGAATCAGACATAGTCTACCCAATCTCTAGCTGATTCCAAATTGCAGTCCGATCGTGTGAACCTGAAATATCAGTATATAAGGCAGTCGTAGAGAAACAAGAATGTTTGTTATCATCAAAATTATAAACCATTGATCCGCAACAATCTCCCCTTTTTTGATGATGCCAAACAATTCAATTTGAATTTTCAAAAAAAAAAAAAGAAATTTCTCCTAATCTCCCCCTCACTGGAATAAACCCTTTTTAAAAAATAGGGGAGATAAAAAATATTTTTGTTGTTTTAAATTTTTTAAAAAGAAAAAAGGATACAAATTCAACAGAACATTCTCCCCCTTTGACATTATCAAAAACAGAGGAGGTACAAAAAAAAAAACAAACGAACAAAAGATAAAAAACATTCCGTGATCTAGTGAAAAAACAAATATTCTTAAAATGAGAAAGTTACCTCTTGGTTTTAATAAAAAACTTAGTAGAATTGGATTGACAACGCATAGCCCAGAAAAGGTTAGAAATTCAGAATTTGATAATCCAAACTCAAGTTCTTTAAAAAGGTTCAAAAACTTTTTAATTCAATATCTAAATCAAGGAATAAATTAGAGAAAGAAACAATCATTTTTCAAAAACTCCTTCCATAAAATATATCTAATAGAAGATCAATGCACGAATTATTGAATCTAGAATCAAAATTTTCAAACTCAAGTATAAAAATATCAGGGTTTTTCTTAAGCTATTAAGAAGTACAAGAATGGTAAACATTAAACTTTATGGGCTCCTTTTATGCCTCTTGTCAATTTGAATGGCGCTCTTTGCGCATCTTTTTATTTTTGATACACTTTATGTAGATTTTTCAATTTGGCGTCTTTTAACATCTTTTATTTTTTGCATCATTGGCCAATTTTTTTTAATATGTTACCATTTTGAAATCTTAAAAACCAAAAGTAAACCCAAAAAATGAAATTCTTGATTAAGAAAATTATGATGTAGATTCAGCACCTTGCAAAAGATTCCTATACGATAAATAAAATGTAGGAAGATAAAAAAAATTATTTCAAAAACCAATTTAAAAGATGAAAAAGATTTTAAATTAAAAGTAGAATAACATCTTTTAAGAAATAGAGATTGAGAGTCAAACACATGAGTTTCCTTCCTTTGATTATTTTTAGAGAAGTCAATCGCAACTTACTAAAGAGTTCAAGAAAAAATAGGAAGTAGATTTTTTATTTTTAGAAAAGTGAATGTGTGTGTTGATCAGAAAAACAAATTTCATGAAATAAGAAAAGAAAAAAAAAAATAAAAACAAAACACAACAAAGAAGACTTTTTAACCATTATCTCTCTCCTGGTCCGATGCTTCAAAAACCAGGTATGCCCATGAGATTTTTTGTTTTTCATTATTTCCCCAATTTAAATTAAGCTTTGCCCTACCCTTTTCTTTTGTAGGAAGAATTCAAAAATTAGGGCATTGATTTTTCATATGTCCAGGCTTCCTACAATGAAAGCAAATAAAATCAGAAGAAATATGAATTTCCTTACCATTTTTACGTTTTTTCCACTTTTGCTTATGCTTTGGTGAGCTTTGTGATTTGCTTGACAAGTCATCACCAACTAAGCTATCTTCTTCTCTATCTTCCATTTTTAAAACAATCGTTTCACCTGCATCCAAACGTCTTTGACCCAACCCTTGCTCGTAGGTAGTGAGTGAGCCAATCAAAATATCAATAGAATCTACATTCAAATCTTTAGATTCATAATTAACAATAACTTTAGTATCAAATTTATCTAATAGACAATGAAGAATTTTGTTAACTTTTTAAAATTTGAAAAATCTTTTCCTAAGGCATTCAATGATGTTACAATTTGAATGAACCTAGTATACATGTCTAAAATCGTCTCATAAGATTTCATGGAAAATAGTTTAAAATCATGCATTAACATATTCAACTTAAATTGCTTGATTTCACTAGTGCCTTCGTATATGGTGTGTAGTTTATCCCAAACTTCCTTACCAGTAGTGCATGTGGATAATAAAATAAAATCTTCAGAATTTAAAGCACCGAAAAAATAATTTAAAGATTTTGCATTCAATTGAGCATTGATTTGTTCATCTCTATTCCATTGACTAAATGGAATGTCAGATTTAATTCCATCTATAATACATGACGGTAATGAATAACCAGTTACAATCATTTGCCACATGCGAAAATCAATCGATTGCAAGAACATAGACATGCGAGTTTTCCAAAAAATCAAATGACATATTTTCAAATAAAGGTGGTGTGGTGATTGAATAACCTTCCGCAACATCACGATTCCCAAAATTAGCCATGGATCAAAATTCAAAAGTTTTCAAAAACTTGTTTTTATGAATCGCTCTGATACCACTTGAAAGTGCCCAGATGACACTAGAAAGTGCTCTGATACCACTTGAAAGTTTGTTAGGGATGTTAAGCCATTATGAACTGGCCCAAGGCTAATAAAGAGAGAGGTGAATTGGATAAATTTAAAACAAAAGATAAAACTCAAACCAAAATCACCACAGAAATCAAAGTGCGGAAGAAAATAATGCGGAAGTAATAATAAGAAAAGAACACACTGGATTTATAGTGGTTCGGTCAAACCTTGACCTACGTCCACTCCTTGGAGGCACCCTCCAAGTATTGTACTACAAAAGTGTCTCTCTTTTATCCCCCACAGCTAGGCAGAGAAGCCCTTAAAAATCACTTCCACCTTCCCCAGTGCGGTGGAGTCGCCGGTCCTTTGACACCAAAGAGATCTTCTTCTTTGGTGAACTTCCCTCGAGATAAGCCTTGAATCTGACGATATTCAGGTGCGAGCTTGCCGGAGCAACTGTAGGAAACCCCCTCCACACTCCCTTGAGCCCCCCTCACAGGATGTTCTCCCTCTGTCAAACTCCACCCTTTCCTCACTTTCTTTTAAGCTCTCTCTTCAAGTTTCCCCCAAAAGAACGAAGCTACAATGGATGCGAAAGACACTTATAAAGTGTCTTGTCATAGCTTAAATAGAAGATCTCAAAATGATCTCATTAATGCAAGTTATTGACATTAACGTCCAGGATGATAGGCATATCGTCCTTTATGATCAGTACAATTTAAGCTCAATCAGCTCGAGACGATTTGGGACAATCAGAACAAAATTTGTTACATCGTCCTGGCCGATATCACGATCATCCCGGATGATTAGTTTAAAATCGATTTCAATCATCCTGATCATCGCTCTAAATGGATTTTGGCCGATGTAAATCATCCAAGCAATCATCCTGGCCAATCCTATGATCGTCCCGAACGATGTGATCGTATCAATTAGCCATTAATGCTTTCTAAAGATACCAGATCAATTTAGGAATAATTGAGTTAGATCATCCTAGACGATGTGTATATCATCCTGGCCGATTTCCTAAAATAATGAATACCTAATCTGATCATGTTGCCTGATTCTTTCTGAATTGAGCTTATCGTCCTGGCCGATATAAGTATCATCCAGGCCGATCAGCTTATGACGGAAGCCTTAATGAGGATGCCCTAATAAGGGTTTCTATTTTTTGACAGATCATCCAGAACGATATAAATATCATCCCGGACGATGTTACTAAAAACAAAAATCTTTAGGGAGAAATAAAAAATATTCCAAGTTACAAAATATCAGGAGCCACACCAAATACAATAGACTCAAGAAAGGAAAAAATGTACAAACTGACTCAGACCTTGTCTACCTAATCTTGAGGTGATTCCAAATTGCAGTCTGATCGTGTGAACCTGAAATGTCAGTACATAAGGAAGTCGTAGGGAAATAAGAATGTTTGCTATCATGAAAATCATAAACCATTGATCCGCAACATGCTTTTTCATACAAGAAAGATTGCATTGTAATAGATGTTTACAACCAATGGATTCTTACTAGACATCTTTTCCAATTCTTTTAAACAATCACTAAAGCATCCAAATTGTGGAACTCGAAATCCCCATTTATTGAGCCAAATAATTACCTTCTTCAATTTATCACATTCTCCAATAATATTATTATTATCTTCTTCTTAATCACATCCTCACAAACAACTGCTGCAAGAAATTAATTTTTTGTGTAATTGGAACGTGTAGCTTGGGATGGCTTTCTTGTGCATTCTCCACCAAAACAACTCTACCTTTGGCCTGAGCTTGACTTTCTTTAACCAATTCCATAATTCACAATTTGCATCTTCTTTATAGATAGAATCCAATGAGATTTCTTCCATGGAATGACCAGTAGATTTCCATTTCAATTCAATTTGATCCGCTCCTTGATCTCTATAGATAGGAGTTTGTAATATGAGATCAATTAACTACCTTCCAAAGAACATTTGTAGATGCTCCATGTTCCATTTACCATCCAACAAAAAGAAGTTCAGGTTGTAATTATTAATTTCCATGTTTCTTACAAAAGTAGGCCATTTGGATATATTTCTATCCAATATCCAAGCATAATTCATCTAGTTAATAGAATTCCCATTGAAGATTCTCCATCTTACACTATTTGTAAGATATTTAGCTCCATTACACAATATTCTCCAAGTAGAAGAGCTCCCTTTCAATTCCTGTTTCTTCCATAAATCATCTCCATATTTAGCTTTTAGGATGTAGTTGAGTAAGGATTCCAGCTTCATATAGAATTCCCAAGAAAACTTAGCCCTTAGATGACCCACTTTGGAAACTTGCCAAAATCCTCTATTAACAACTTCAAGATTCCCAATGATAACTTGTGAAGAAACTTCCAATACTGAAAAAGATGCCACATCCTTCCTCCAAAGTACCAAAATACCTCTAGAAAGGCCATCAGAAGGAACCATAAATGATTCCCATTTGTCTACCAGAAAACTTAAAATATGTAGATTCTCCAATGAACTGACTTTGGTTTCAACTAGTCCCACAAATAAAACATCATTTTCTCTTACAAACTCTTTGAGATATAGAGTGGCCTCTCTCTTTTTGGCCCCTATACAATTCCAAAAAAGCTAAAGAAGTCATTTGTTTAAAAGAGGGGAAGGCCCCCCACCCTTTTTGTTTCTACCAATCTCTAACTTCCTGTTAGGATTAACAATGTTCCTTGACCCCATGGACTTCAGTTCTTTGATCAGCTTTACTTTCTTTCCTGAAGAAGATTTCTCCATAGTTTTGGTATCCAGGTAAGCATCATTACGCAACTCTTCAGCTCCCATCTTCTTCTCTTGATTCCGTATTTCAACCATTTATGAAACAGCTGTATTCATATCAGCAATTATTTCCCCTTCTTCAACTTCTTTATCAACTTTCTCCTCTCCATGCTCATTCATAATATTATCTTCCATTTCAGATAGAATGTCAAATTTATTCAGAATAGGGACTATCACTTTTGAAATAGAAACCTCAGCTTTTTTAATTTCATCTTCAGCAATTTTTACAATATCCAATGCCTCTTCATAATGTACACGATCATCTTCTACAGGAATAAATTTATCCTGGGTAGTCTTCAAAACTTCATTTTGTAAAGCTTGAACTTCTTCCATTACTGAAGAATTCTATATCTTTGGAACAAAAACTTTTTTTGAAAAAAGTCTTTTCTTATTAGCTGTTCCTGTCAATCTTCAATTATTTCCAGAAAACTTCTTCTTACCATACTTTACATGAATCCATGACCCATATCTATTTTCATCTTCTTGATGACTTAAGTTTACTGCTTCTATGGAACAAATTTGATCTTCAACATTCCTGACCAAATCAGGAACAATAGTGGAATCTGCCTTCTTTTCTTTAAATTTCATACATTATGCTATGGTGTTACCAATGAAGCCACATTCATAACATAACTTTGAAATGCCTTCATAAACGATGTTTTGGAAAACTTTTCCATATAATCCTTCCACCGATACCACAAGGGGTAATTTTTCATTCAGAGAACACGAACGAAAACTCTAGCGTATTCTCTTCTACCCCATCGAAATAAGTTCCCATCAAGCAAGTATGGCTTTCCCACCTTCGATGCAATCCTACAAATGTTGATATCATCCCAACATTGCAAAGGTAAGTTAGGTAATCTTATCCATAAGCGAGCTGAAATCCCCTTCAAAGAATTTGTAGAAAACATAGGAGACCATTTGTCCAAACCCACCACATGTCCTTTAACATACCAAGGACCACCTATCAAAACTTCTTCCATAGTTGCTGGATTTTCAAATGAGCAAAGCACCCATCCAGTGCCTAAACCCGTTATATGAAACTTCCAACATCTACTCCATAGCTTTCTCAGTTCAATACATACTGAAGAAAATAGTATGTTATCACCAAACATTTTCACCACCAGAGCACAGTCTAGTTTTTTAGCATTGATACTTTCAATTTTTGCGTGAAGCTGGACAGTCCTTCCATCGCCAGATAAGAATGATCCCAGATCTAATTTATCCACCCTTATGTTTTATTTCTTCGACCATACCAAATTTACCTCCATTTTGTTATTATTCTCTTTAGAAATGCTGATACGATCATAAAAATTTCCCTGTTTATCAACCAACAGAGGAAATTCTTCGTTCACCTTGTTCTCATTTGCTTTAATGATTTCCACCAGGGCTGACTCAACAATTTATAGTGCTGACTCAACAACCCTCTAGGTTGAGTAGTATTATAGTGCTGAAATCAAGAAAAAACCTTATCTTGTTTGATCACCTCCATAATGTGTGCTGCCATAACATTCACAGAACAAATCTGTTTTTTATGCTTTTTTTTTGCATTCTTATTATGCCAACATTGATATGTGCTATATTAAAACACTACAATGTATAAGTAGTCATCATTAGTGCAGCCTTTAATCTTTCTTTTCAGCTCTTCTAACTTCCTGAACTGAGGGGTAGGTAGCCCCCATTTGCTAATCACATCAAGTGTATCTCAAAGCTGCTTACAGCTAACCGTAATATCATCAAGATCTTCCCATAAAGTTGGTGAAAAAACCCTCTAGGTTGAGTAGTATCCCAGTGCTCCAAATAAGAAAAAACCTTGTCATGTTTGATCACTTCCATAATGTGTACTGCCATAACATACACATAAGAAATCAATTTATTGTGCTTTTTTTGCATTTCTATTATTCCAACGTTTATATGGGATAAAACAATATAGTACAACTTATAAGTAGTCATCATTAGTGTAGCCTTTTATTTTCCTTTTTAGCTCCTCTAAATTCCTGAACTGTGGGGTAGATATCCCCTATTTTTCTAAGCACATCAAGTGTATCTCCAAGCTTCTTACAGCTAACCATAATATGAGCAAGATCTTCTCCCTCATGGCACCCCATTGGGCATTCAACATTCTCTTACAAACCTCGAGAGTTAAGCCATATGTTCGTCAGTATAATTCCTTGGTAAATTCTCCATCAAAAAATACTCTCTCAAGGATGAAGTTTGAGCTTATAAATATCATTAGTTAGCTCCTCCCAAGATTTAAATAATCTATTACACATAATAGCCGCAATAGTAGACCCTAACGATCTTCTAAAAAATTCCATCATTTCTTCATGCTCGTTGCAATGAATTGGGATATAGTAGATTTACATAACCAAATCTTCACCAAAGAACTCCACAAGCGTCTGCCAGTTCCAATAGCAATCCAAAGTAATAAACTCAGCTACCTTAATTCCATCCAAGCATTCCACATTACCAAAAGTAAGCCATTCAACCAAAGCACAATCCCAAATAAAAAATTGTCTCAATACATCAACACTTTTTCCAACCTTGAGTTTCCACCAAATGCAATTCAACTAGCTGTCAGTGCCTTCATAGATAAATTTCCAACTTCCAAAGTCTCCTCTTTGCCACTCATGCTACCAAGACATAATACCATATTTATCCTTCATATATCTATGAAATAAAGTTTACGGCTTGTATGAAAAATCCCAATCAATCCTTGATCTAAGAGGGCCAATCCACATAGACATAGCATGAAATCCAAGACCCCCCAGCTTTCTCATCTTGCACTCCTCCCATGTAGCGTAGTTCAGCCCTCTATTCTGTGTATCTTTATCTGATAAGAAGATCATGCACCTCTTTTCCACCACTTATAATACCACATTGAGAAGAAGATAATGGGTCATTGCATGCATAATTAAAAGAATAAGAGAAGACTTAATCACATAACTTTCCCAGCAAGTGACAAGTTTCTATTCCCCCAGAACATAACAGAAGCACTAACATTTTGGAAGACAGTGGTATAATCATATTTAACCAATCTTCTCATGGTAAGTTTATTCCCCAGATACTTGAATTCCTCTACTCTCTGGAACCCAATAAATCTAGTAAATCTATTATTCTTCCAAAGAGGGGTAAGCTTGTGGAATAGAATGACATATCTGCCATAATGGATTTTCTGCCCAGACCAAGCACAGTAGTTCTGGATAATAGAATTAATATTCCTTAATTCATTCATATAACTACCTTAGAAAACTATATTATCATCAGTATATAATAAGTGTGAAATAACTGGTCCTCTAATACTATCAGGCACGCAAGCTAGAAGATTACTTGTGTGGAATGCTACGGTGAGAAGATCCAAACAAATAATAAGCAAATAAGGTGATAATGGACAGTCCTCAAAAAATTCACAATGAGTCATGATCCACTCTGAATTCAGCCGATTAATAAGCAATGAAAACTAAGGGAACTTAATTCAATTCAGAACCCAATAAAAAAATCTATTTGGAAAGCCAATTTTATAAAGCACAAGTTCAAGAGTCTTTTAAAACATCTTATCATAAGCATGTTCCATGTCCATTTTAAGTTCCATGAACCCTTTGGTAGAAGTAGGCTCTTTTAATTTATTAATGAGCTCATGAGCTAACGAATAATGACATGAAATTGATCTTCCAAGAATAAAATCCGCCTGCTCTTTCGATATAATTTTAGGTAGAACTCCTTTTAATCGATTAACAAAATTTTTTGCAACTATCTTATAGATAGTTTGGCATAAGCTTAAGTGCTTCAATTTTGATGGATGACCTGGCTGGTTAACCTTTGGCAAGAGAATAATAACTGTCTCCTTTTAATCCACCCCCATAACTTAGGATTTGAAAATTTTCAAACAATAATACAGGATCTGCTTGCCCACTATACTCCAAAATTTTTTAAAAAATGAAGAAATTATACTAATTCTACTTAATGCCCGATTGCCCCCCTATGAGTTTTTACTACCATCCAAATTTCCTGCTCAATGACATTACCATCCATAATACAATGGAACCTACAAACCACTTCTCTTTTTTCAACAAGAGAAGGCCAATTGGCTTCACTAATAGGCTGATCTGTCCATTTCTTCTTGTAAAATTTAGAAATAAAACTCAGAATTTCCTTGCTTTCATGTGTAACTCACCATTCGACAGTCTTATTTTCTGGATCCTGATCATTCTTCTATGAGCTGAAGCTTCTAAATGAAAGAAGTTCATATTACCACACCCTCTTCAATCCATCTTACCTTCGCTCATAGTTTCCACCAACCCAAGTTCCTGACAAGAGTCTCAATAAGCATTCAGACCATGTGCTGAAGCCTCAAGCTTTCTTCTAGATTGAACCCGCAACACATACATTTCAGCTTTTGAAGTTTATCAATTTTTAGCTAGAAGATCATCCTTAAGCCTTGATAAGTCCCTCAGTTTATTCCTACCTCAAAAGAGCAAAGCTCTAGGCATCCTCCAACATTTTGTCTATGATTGGTTGCTTTGGTCCACTTATCACCTACTTGCCATTTATCCCAAACTAGTTTCCAAACCATAGGATAGGAAATCCATATGTCCTCCAAATTGAACCAGTTAGAAAAATGTCTCTAGCAAGCTCCAAGACGGCTACATAAAATAGGATAGTTGTTTCAAACTTGCCTGGTTAAATATTTCACTTCAAAATTTTGATAAAAATTAATAAAAAGTGAATTAACTAGAATTTGATCCAACCGAGCCCAGATTTTACTCCTTACCTCCTTATAATTAGTCCAAGTGAAAGCCAGTCCAATGAACCCCGAAACTTAAAGATCATTTCCAACCATTAATTCTTCCATTTCCTTAACCACTTGTGAATATCTGAATGATTTACCTCCTTTTTTATAATTTTGGGACATAATGCAATTGAAGTCCCCTAAGACAACCAAAAAAGAACCTGCAACATGACAAGCAGAAATATCCTCCCAAAAAGTTCTTCTAACATGTCTATCCTTATTGGCATAGACAATAGCAAGCTCCCCATTGATATCATTAGCAATCTGAACCTTCGCATAAACAATCGATTGCATCATCACTTAGAAACTAACCAAGTCCTATTTCAAGAAAATAACAATGCCACCTGACTTACTTAGCCGAACGTTGAGAAATAAATTACCAATCCCTCCCAATCAATCTATCCACTTCCTTTCTACAAAGACCTTCAATCTTAGTTTCAATAATCCCCACTATACTAATTTTATATTCACCTACCATCTATTATAGGTACTTGCTCACTACCTTTTCAAAGTGCCTCTGTAATTTGAAAAAAGAATGCTAGACTTTGTCAACCAAAGGGGAGGCATACCTACCATAATGATTGTTATTTTCCTCCTTTTTCCTCTTCATAAGGAGTTCCTCAATGGGACCCAATTCCCTCAATTCCCTCTCAAAAAAGTTTTTTGAAATTCTATTTTTGTTAGCCCTTTGCAATAATGGTTTGACCCAAGCAGCAGTTACTGTCAAGAAACTCATGAACCCTAGAGTTTTTGTTAGGGCCCACTTTCTCTAATGAAGGCTAAGAAGATAGTCTTTTATCCATGATCAAAATGTCCTGGAGAGTGTCCACCAATTATCCATCCCTGATTCGCCATTTAGGAAACGGGTATAAAGCATTCACCCTATTTTATAGAATCTTCCACATTATCAACACATTCTTGCCATTGGTGCTAGTCCACAGGTAACCTGATCCGTAGTGAGCTTTGCAAATCTAAAGAAGAATGGAACTCGAGACCTCTATTAACATAGGTCAGCACAACCCCTCCTACGCCACATAGTGGATGCCTTCACTATTTCCATCCTTATGCCAGAGAATTTGTCTTCCCACTTTTTCAACTGAATTGAGAATACTCCTAGAAACTGGGGTGTACATCATGAGGTATATGGGGACAAAAAAAAAAGAGGTCCGAATAATGGTGGCTCTTCTAGCTAATGATAGAGGCCGCATTCCCTACAGATTCACCTTATCTAATACTTTCTTGAGGATCGAGAAGAATTCAGATGCATCCAGCTTTCATAAAATTAGAGGTACCCTAAGATACTCTGGGTCATTAACCATTCTGAACCCCGAAACATTAGCAATCCTTTATTTTTCTTATGGGGTTGAAAGATTATTGAAAAGGATGGTCAATTTACCACAATTTACTTTTTTTCCATACATTGATAATAATCCCTAAAAAATTTTGAGATACAAGTAGTATTGGCCCTGCTAGCCTCGATAAAGATTTAGATATCGTATGTATATATAAGATGTGACACCCTCTTTACATTTAGACAAATATGAATGCCCAGGTGGAAAATCTATAGCTTAAATGTCATAGACAATATTTATGAACATAAAATAGATGAGCATGGGGATAGTGGAAGCCCTGATAGAGTCCACTGTGAGCCAAAATCCAATTGGACCTATTACAGTTAAAAAAAAAACATAAACTTGGGCTAAGAGATGGATTGAATTACCCAGCTATTAAACACCTCTAAGAACTTCATAATTTCCTTGAAATGCTGAACCGTGTCCTAAGCCATACAGTCATATGCCTGCTCTATATCCACCTTCAACGCAATCATGCCCTCCTTAATGGTGGAATCCTAATACTTTCACATGACCTCTTTGGCCAAGAGGTAGTGGCTAGAAATAGATCTACCAGACACAAATGCCCCCTACTCTTCAACCATTATTATGTCAACGAGTTTCTTTAGTTTATTTACCAAGACCTTGGCCCCCACCATGTAGAAAGATTGATAAAGGTTAATGAGCCAGAACATGGAAGGTGCATTGGCATTCTTTGAAAGTACGAGATGAACCAAGAGGGGGTGGGGTGAATTGGAAATTTGTTGCAATAAAATAACAATCCTAAATAGAAGTTCTATTTTGTTGTGTTTTTAAATTATAAACATGAAAATTAAATTGTTGCGGAAGTAAATTCATAAAACACGATTGCAACAATAGGTGGTAAAATGTTAACTTACTCAACAAAGAATTGGAATATGATTTTCACCAAGCTATTATAATGAATGTAAAAATGCTAAACGTAAATAAAGTACAGTAAGGGAAAAATTACAAAGAAGATTTAGAGTGGTTCAATCACTTGACCTAAGGCCACTCCCTGGAATCCTCCACTCCGGGAATTTCACTACTAAATAGTAATTCTCATTTTTCCCCCACAGTAAGGAGGAGAAGCCTTTACAAACCTCAATTTCACCTTTCTGGCATGGCGGAGTACCAAATGCTATGTCACCTCTCGGTGACGGCAGTGAACCTTCACAATTTTCTCCCTCCTGAAGAAGGAAAAGTACCTTAGAGGATACGGACCTTAAAGGATCTCACCCTCAGAATGCTTCCCACAAGATCATCTGGAGCCATAGAAGGAGCAACATGTAGCAAGCTAGGAGCAATCGTGTGATCTCCTTGACACTCCTTCTCCCTCACAAACTCACCTTCTTCCTCCTCTCATAAACCCAAAATCTTCTCAAGATCTCTCCCTCAAGGAATCCCCTTCTAGTCACCTTCCTCTTTCTCACTTTTTTTTTTTGAAAAGATAGAAGTTTAGATATTTAAATCAGGCTCCAAGAAACCCTTAATTTTCAATATAGTTATTTCTATTCATAAAGTATGATCCAAGATCATATAGTACAATATGTTCAAAATAGCCTTTATCCTAATAAGAAGGAGTACAATTGGGCAATTTTTTTGAACAATATCGTACAATATGATATAACATCATCGAAGATGATATGTTAAACTCCTTTTGTTTGTACATGATGAATGCTGGGATGACCAAAACATGTGATTGTACGTCATATGGTATGACCCACTTTATAAAGTACGATATGTTAAAAGCGTCATGTTATCTGGTGCAATATTCACATCATCTTGTACAATGTTCGGGATGATCAAAAATAGCCTCGGTAACTCGTACTGTATGAACCAACTCGTACAGTACGATCACTAATTAGTAATTAATCCTTGATTTAATTGACTAATTATGGGGGTTAATTTTAGTAATTTAAAAAAAAAACTCATAATGTATGATACGATTGCACAACACGATTAGTTCAAAATTTATGAATTAAGAACTTACTTAAAATAATCTGGAGGCTTAGTTTTTAATTAAAAACACATTCTATAATATGATATATATATATATATATATATATATATATATATATATATATATATATATATATATATATATATATATATATATTATACAGTATGATATATATATCATACATTATGATTTGTTCTCAAATTGCCGTTGTGCTAGAACAAATCATACAATACGATTAAAACTCATACAGTATGACAGACAAGAAAAAAAATTTCTTTATTTTTAAAAAACCTCTCCCCCTATATGTGTGCATGGTTGCTCAATTTTGCATACACTTCGTGGCTAGACTCATGAAAAAAAAATAATAAAAAAGAAAATTACAGGGTTATAGACTCTAAATTCTACTCTACCCAATCTTGAGTCTTCTTATTGTCCTGAGTAATTTGTGATCTCCCTGAATTTTTTGTACTCACAGGAAAGAGCAAAAATAAAAAATATTTGATGAATAATAACTCAATCAACATTATTTGTCATCATCAAAATCTCAGACTAGGGCTCATTGACTGTAACAATCGCCCCTTTTTGATGATGTCAAATAATATTGTTGATAATCAAATTAGCAAAGATTTTTATTATTTTTTTATTTTAAATAAAATAGCATTAATAGAAATAAGAATAGATAAATAAGCATGCATTTCATTTGAATTAAAAATAATATGATAAACGCGACTTGCTAACTAAAGCATACAACAAACTTCTGCCCCTTTTGACATCACCAAAAAGAGGAGTAACAAACAACACTTTGAAATACAATATAAAACAAAGACAACTCAAAAAGTAGGATCTTGATCAGGTGGAGTTAAAGGTTGCTGAAAGTAGTGGTGGATGGACACGAATTGCTGATCAATTAACGAGAATGTTTCCCCAAAAAAATTGCATGTCCTCCTAATATTGTTGGTTCTTTTCTTGGATGTGAGCATCAAGGAGGCTTTGGAGTTGGACAAATTGTTTGACTAGGTCATCATGAGGATAGGTCAGTGCAGGTTGTTAGGGTGGTGCTTGCCATCTTGTTGGAATAGGAACTCCTACTAAAGTAGTCTCTCCTTCTTCTTTATCAAAATTTGGTTCATCCTACTCTTGTCCCCGATGAAATAAAATATAGAAGGAGGCATCTGTATAGAAAATGGGTAGATTATCGGGTTCACTATGATAGGTTAATTGATATTTATGGTGAAGAATGTAACCTATGAGGTGGACAGGGCTAGGTTGAGTTTTCTTTGGGTGGTAGTGAGGTGAACTAAGGTCATATTTTAGATATATTCAATAATTAGATTAGCTTCATCAAATTTGGTGTTTGACAAGGTAACAACAGATAAGATTGGTGTCATGTGGATTATATCACCATCTTTGGGTATGATTGAAGTTCGAAGAATATGTTGAATAATTCTAGCATTTCGGGTTAGTGACTGGACAAGTGGTTGGTGTTGGTAAAAAGCTATATTCCTAAGGACTAGGTATGTGACACTCCATTCAAATTCATTTGTAAGTAAGGAATGCACTTTAGGACCTTTAGTAGAAAGTCCAACAAATTGGATGAGGTTTGCCTTAGTGATTTCAATATTTTGTCAGTAGACAAAGGAGGAGAGGGTTAGGTTTTCTACATTCATAGTGAGGTTGGCCAGGAATTCAAAAAGAAGTTTAGAATTATAAGGGAAGGCTAGGGTAAGGAGAAATTGCAAGGTAGTAGACGCGAATAAGCTCATCACCTCAAAGTTTAAGGTAGCTTGATTTAATATTAGAGATGGGGTAATTTTGCATGGCTTAAATTGTTGGTAGGATTATTCATCATTGGAAGACAAGAAATGAACATTATGATAGCTAGAGGAAGATGAGCTTTCATGGATGAGTCATCCGCGCTTGCTAGAGCATACCATTGAGTGAGAAAAGGTAAGAGTGAATGAGGTGATTATAGAATATGTGAAGTGATTGTAGTTGCCCTCAAATTTATAGAGTTTTTGGGATATCGTATAGTAGGATCAAGGATCGTACAGTAAGATATGCAATTATGGTGTCTGAACGAATGGTTAGGAAAAAGTTGTCAAATCATACCATACGATCAGTATCGTATAGTACACTATGAAGGAATTATTTTCATCCCAAGGATTCATCGGTACGATCATTAACAAACAAGTTCATATTGTATGAATGGGTGTTCGTACAGTATGAATCACAATTATATCATACCAACTGACTTTAATTCATCCCAATCTATTTGCTGATGTGGATCGTATAATACGAAGAAGATATAATGTACCATATGAAGTACAATTATATCATTTGAAACGACTTGAAAGCACAACCACGTTTATCATACAAGATGATATGCAGATAAGAAATTGAAGCTGGGTAATTGGTTTGATAGAGGTTATGATTTGATCGTATAGTACTAAAGTGGATTGTATAGTATGATGGGGAAAAATTGTAAATTTCTAGCTTAGTGTGGTGAGTGTGCGATAATAAGGAAACACCTTATACAAGTTTTTTTTTTATTGGTTTTTGTTTTGTTTTTTTTTTTTGCTTACACATGAATGTTTATGACACTAAGTCTTCTCCTTAAGGTTCTAAAGGTGTCATAGGCTAGTGGTTTTGTGAAAAAATCTACCAATATATCTCCTGTAGCTATATGTTGTAATTTTATGTCTCCTTTAGCTACAAGATCTCTTATGAAGTGATGTATAATATCTATATGTTTTATTCTAGAGTGTTGAATTGGATTTTTAGAAATGCATATTGCACTCATGTTGTCGCACATGATTGGGGTGGTTCCTATGGGTAATCCAAGATTAAGAAGTTGTTGTTTCAACCATAGTACTTGCGCAACACAACATCCTTCTGCAATATATTCTTCCTCAGCCATGGAGAGGGCTACAGAATTTTGCTTCCTACTCGACCCAGAAATGAAAGATTTCTTGAAACTTGTTAAATAAGAATTAGGTTGTTAGACCTAAGCTTATGTCCTAGTGGCTAACCAAAGTGGGGGGGGGGGGGGGGGGGGGTGAATTGGTGATTTAAAAATTTACCTCTGTAAATTTTAAACCGATTCAAACTTTTAATGAAATTTTTGAAAAAGATTTTCAACCACAGATTAATAGAAAACAATAAAGTAAAAAAGCATCGAAAAATAAAAAGACACAAGACTTATAGTTATTCGGTAAAACATGGCATACATCCACTCCCTGAAATCTGCCACTTCAGGTATTGCACTATTACCACTTAGTGTCTCTCCTTTTGCCACCACAACAAGGTGGAGAAGCCTTGTCAAAAACTCTCTTCCACCACTACCCGGTGTGGCAAAGAACCGTCATCCTTTTACACCCTCCATGTATAGGCAGAGTACCTCCCGCTATTCACACTCTCCAAGTGTAGGTAGAGAACCTCCCACTATTTACACTCTCTATGTATACAGAGAGAACCTTTCTCTATTCACACTCTCTAAGTGTAGGCAGAGAACCTTCATCATTTCACACTTCTCCAAGTGTAGGCAGAGAACCTTCGTCCTTTCACACTTCTCCAAGTGTAGGAAGAGAACCTTCATCCTTTCACACTTCTCCAAGTGTCAGCAAAGAACTGGATCACCTTGACAAGATCTTCTCATGAGAAATTTGGAAGGATAAGAGAAAAGAGTGATGAAATCACAAATCACAAATAAAGATCTTTACCTTTGAGTACCAAGTGAACCCTTCACTCTCCAGTAGTAAGAATCCTCCTTCAAACACTCTCTCACACTCTCTCCTTCAATCTCCCTTTAGTTTGCATGAAGACCAATAGACAAAAAGATTACAAGATAATTTTAAGTGGACCTTTTATATCAAAGACATAAAAACCCGTCCAAAAACTGCAATATTTCAAATCTGTACATATTCGATCTTCCCATACTATATAAATTCATACATACGAATAGTGTAAAAATTGTTGCATATGAACTCAATGTGCATTGATATGAAATGTCTTCGTACACGATCATCGTCCTCTACAAACATAGTTCATCCGATACGAACGGTTATTTCCAAGCTTTATTAAAATAAAACTGTAGGATGGTCCTTATATTTATGGAATAGAGGACATCATTCGAGGACGAATGTATAAGTTCATCTAGACGAATAGTACGAAGCATGAGTCCAAAGAACATCGTCCTAGGACAAACAGGGTATAATTGTCTGGACGATTAGTTCAAGTCATGGGTCCAGAGGACATCATCCTAGGATAAACTAGGCAAAATCATCTGGATGAATAGTTCTAGTTGAGAATTCAGAGGACATCGACCAGGGAAGAACAGGACAATTCATCTAGATGAATTGTTCAAATTGAAAAATCAGAGGACATCATCCAGGGATGAATAGGACAATTCGTCTGGATGAATAGTTCAAATTGAGAAATCAGAGGACACCATCCACGAACAAATATGATAGTTCATCTAGATGAACAGTTCAAACTGAGAAATCAGAGAACATCGTCTAGAGATGAACTGGGTAAATTTATCTAGACGATCATGACTTAGAAAATTTTTCTCACTTTTTGTTCATTCTATTGCTCTCTGAGTGGTATAACTGACCTGAACATCCCATACGAACATGGTTTGTCCCGTACGATTAGTGTAAGAAATTTTGACTTTTAAAGATCTCCCCCATTGTGTGTGTGTGATAAGTTACTCAATTATAATCAAACTCTCTCTGACTAAAAAATGAACAAAATACAGACTCCAAATTACAAAATATTATAATCAGATCTTTAATGAAGTCTTCAACAATTTAGAGTATGATTTTTTCGAAATGTTAGTACACACAAGAGCCAAAAATACTTCTTCCAAAATGTGTTAGGAAAAATTAATAATCAATACAATAATATTTGGAATCATCAAAATAACAAGTTGCAAGAACATAAAATATAAAAAAGCTATGTAGCAACTCTCTTAACAATCTCCCCGTTTTTGATGATGGCAAAACAATTATGTTTGTATAATTTTTAAATTTTTAAGTATCTCCTTAACTCCCCCTGAATTAATAATCTTGTTAGAATAAGGGGCATCTGAACATAAAAATTTTTGTTTTAAAATTTTTGAACACACAATCAGTTGAACACAAAGCACAATAAACATTAAACAAATAAATAAAACAAAAAATACAATGATACAACAATTATAAAACAAATGCAACCAATAAATGCAATGATAGTTACGAACAATATTTTCTCCCACTTTTTTACAACAGCAAAAAGAGAAGAAGAAAAAGAACAAAAAAAAAATGTTAGAAGTCATATGAAAAGTCTTTGATAATTGTTCCTTGAAGGAGATTGAGATATACTTGCAAATAAAATTAAAGTTCATTAGAGAAATAAAAGGATTCATATGATTTAAGAAGAGATATAACATAGAAAAAAAAATTTATCAAAATCATGAATCAATTTATACAATGAGATAAACAAAATTATTACAAAGTAGATGAATGTAAAATTTGTATATTTTATATTTCAATACCAAATAAAATTATACAGAAGATCAGTTTTAATTGAAAGATTAAAAGAAAGATTAAAAGATTAAGGAAAGAATTTATTATAACAAATATCACTTGTGGCGCTTTGCACATCTTTTCAATATTTGTGGCACATTTTGTGCATCTTTTTACTTGTGGGCTTATTTTGTGCCTCTTTTCAAATTGTGAACTATCACATATCAATTTTAATTACATTTGTACATTTTCAAGCAGATTCTTGATCTTTCCAAATCAATAATCTAAAGTAACAAATTTCTCTTAGTACAATAATATTTAGATTGATAAGAGAAATGCAAAATAAGAAAACATCATAACTATAATAATAATATTAAAATTATATTAGTCTAACGAGAGACATGAGATTGACATTCTTAACTATATCAAGTTATAATCAAAACTTAAATTTTGAACAATTAGATTTTCTAATGAATTCAATTCTGTGTTGCAATTCAAGATATAACACTTGTAAGATCACATATTTTAAGGATGATCATATAGCTAACACACATTTCAAAATAAATTAAAAGCAAGACAAGATAACTTTTATTGATATCTTGATAAAGGATATTACATCAAGTACTATTGATATCAACAAACACATTTTTCAAAACATAAAAATGAATACTGACAGCACAAAACATAACAATGAAAGTCTCCTTGTTATAGAGATGGATCAGAGTGAGAATAAGACCAAACTGGGTTGAAGCAAAAAGGTCCATTACCTTGAAAGTGAGTTGTTCCTGAAGGACTCTAGAGGGGGTGATTTTGGCGGATGCAAACCTAGGGAAGGACTCCTCATATTCTTTTGACAGAAAATTTTCTCTAGGATTTCTAGAAGAAGGACCCTTGGTCAGTTCCTTTTGCCTGATTCTCTCACTTGAACTAGACATAAAGAAGATCTAGGAGAATCGAAGGTTGAAAGGGGTTTTTGAGAAGATAAAATTTGAGTTCAAAACCTTTCAATTTAAAATGAAAATGAACTTTTTATACAAACAAAAATAATTTTGTCACGTACAATTTGTGGTTCGCACGTATGAAAATTATTTTGTATGGATGAATGAATGGGTCAAAAAAAGAAACTTCTTTTCATAATTGTTCAAGTTATGAGGCATTCTTTTGTACAGACTTTTTACCAAACGATCATACAGATGAACAAGTTTTCATTCGGGATGATCAGTTATTTAAGATCATTTTTATGATGATTTGAAATGTCCCCCATATAGAATTGCCACGTGTTTGTATGTACGAACTAAACAATGGTACGCACGATAAGAAATAAACAAACTGATTTTATCCGTGTAACCATCTACATGCATACATACAATTGAATACACATCGTCTAGATGATTGGGATGATCGAATAGATGAATGGTGAAACAAAAACTAAAAAATTGTATGCAAACCATTTAAATTGACATTTAATACGCTACATGAATCGTCCCGTACGAAATTAATTTTGTATAGACGATATTCACACAAATTTTTGAATCATTTCAAAAGTGGGAATTTTAATGTGAAAAATAAAAACTCACAAACAAGAAAATTCAAAAACAAAATACGAATAAACATAGAACACAAACACAAAATCAAAAATATAAAAACACACTAACAAAAAACACATATCAATGTTGCAGAGATTTGTATTTAAGTATTCAAATCAATCACACCAAGCCTTGTTCTTAATGTACTGAAAGTATCAAAGGTTAGTGGTTTTGTAAAAATGTCTGCAAGTTGATTTTCTGTTGTAACATGAATGAGTTCAATTTCTCCTTTAGATACATGATCCCTTATGAAATGATGCCTGATGTATATATATTTGGTTCTTGAATGTTGAATATGATTTTCAGAAATGCAAATAGCACTAGTGTTATCATAATAAATAGGAATAGAGCCTATTATTAATCCTAAATCAATCAACTCTTGTTTCAACTAAAGTACTTATACCACACAACTTCCTAATGCAATGTATTCATCTTCAGCAGTAGATAGGGCTACTAAATTTTGTTTTCTATTGGACTAAGAGACTAAAGAATTTCCAATAAATTGATAAGTTCCAGAAGTGCACTTTCTATCAACCATATAATATGCAAAGTCAGAATTTGGAATTTGAATATCCAATTATTTCAAATGAAGAACTTAACTTAGGATACCAAATTCCTAAATTCTGAGTTTCCAACATATACCTTAAAATCATTTTTACTGCTGTTAAATGTGATTCTTTTGAAATGAAGAGCTAAACTTAGGAACTCCTAAACTCTTATTTCTAGTAGAGAGAGAAAGAAGAGAGAGAAAGTTTGAGGAAAAATCAAATTCTTACTATTTTTTCAAATTTTGTTGTTTGCGGGTTCTCTGGCTACGTGGAAATGGCAAAGGACGGCCTTCGGCCAGCCATGGTCGGTGGTCCTTTAGATGTACGAAGATCATCGGGAGGGTTAGTTCAGAATCAAGCATAGTCATTTACATCGTCACCTCCAGCATTTGGTGATGAGTTTTTTGCAGTTCCACAAGTTTTGAAACCTCTAAAGAGAACAGGTGTTTTCATTAAAGAAGGAGGATTAATCTCTTCGAATAAGATCCCTGAAGTTGCTGGAAAGGGTAAAAATGTGGTTAATGAAGGTTCGTTGAAGACTCAATTCATTACTGGGAAGAAGTTGGGAAATTTTTTGGAGCAAAATTCAAATGATGAGGAATCTCCATCTTTCTGCAAAAAGTTAAATGATAAAATGGAGATGGAAGAAAAAAGAGGTTCAAATGTAGTTGTTGTTGATACAGAAAATTGTATCCCTGATAAGGGTGTTGTATCTTCGGAAGAAGTTACAAGAAATATTAATAAGAATATGGGAGATAATGAAGAAACTTTGAAAGCAAAGGAAGCTGATTTGACTACTGTTCGTGTTTGAAATACAGGGGAGCTGGGAAATTGCATCGATCATAATGCGATTCCTGTCAGAAATACTAATGCAGTTCAGCATAATGTTTGAAATAAGAAAGCAAATATTAAGGTTACAGATCTGAATATAGGTGAATTATTATCTGAAGATGGTGAATCTTTTAAACTTCATGCATAAAAGGAGTTAGAGAATACCAGGAAGCTATAATATTCTCTAGTGGTTAAAGTCTTTGGTGGTAATGTGCCCTTCCCCATTATTAGTACAGAAATAAGAAGGCAATGGTCTTCTTTTGGTAAATTCCATCTTACTATGCTCGGTATGGACTGGGTTTTATGTTCTTTTTATGAAGAAGAGACTATGGAAGTGGTCTTATATAATGGGCCTTATTTTGTCAATGCTCAAATTATTGGACTGGAAAAATGGACGCCAAATTTCAACCCCAACTCTTTAAAAGGTCTAACTGGACCTATTTGGGTTAGAATGCCAAATCTTCCTCTCCAAAGTTGGGATGAAATAAATATTTGTAGAATAGCCTCAAGGATTGGGAAACCTATCATGATTGATGGGAATATGATCCAATGGGGGAGAAGGGAGTTCGAAAGAATTTGTGTATGTATCAACTTGGATACTTAACTACCTCTTAGTGTATGGGTTGAAGGAAGCACTGGTAAATTCTTCCAAAAATTGGAATATGAAAGGCTACCGAACCTTTGCTTTGAATGTGGAAAACTTGGTCATTTAAAGAAAGATTGTAAAGAGAAGACATTGGGAGAATTCAATGTTCCAGCTAAAGCCAATTTGAATCAAAGAGAGGAAAGCATAAATACTAATAAAAGACTTGGTCCAACTATGAATTTTGAGAAGAGAAATGAAGGTTATGGACCATGGTTTCTCGTGAACTATGGGAAAAAAATATATAAAAACGTTGGTTTTAGTTCAACTCAAGAAGGAAAGAAGAACTAGGTTTTAATAAAACTGAAGGTTTTTCAGAAAATCTGAAACAGAGCACGTTGAATACTGGGAAGAAAATTTTGGAAGAGGTTGGCTTGGTGCATCCAGGAAATTCTGTGGAACCTAAAAAGGCTAATTTGGAATCTCGGTAGAATACAGAAAATGTGAGTTATGTTGATGGATCAAAAGAAAATGGTATGTCTCTAAACTTGTCTAATATTTATGTTAGTAACAAATTCAATATGCTAGACAACATTGTGGAGTAAGGTGAAATTGTAGTCAGTGAGAAAAATCTAGAAACTGCCAGCAGGGATGATATGAAGGTTTGAAATACAACAAATATTGGTTGTATGGTAGATAATAAAGAGGATGAAATGAAGAAAGGAAATTCTTCCATTCTCAAAAGGAAAGGTTCAAATCAGCTTAAAGGTCTAGGACCTATTAACTCGGCTCCTAGGAGTAGGAGAGCTGAAGGAGAAGGTAAGGATAAGTTGGGGACTATTTCCCCACTTGTTCAATGAATTCTTCCATTATGTTTTGGAATTATAGAGGAGCTAGGAAGAGGAAGGCTTCTCTATACTTGAAGAAGGTGGTTAAAAATCATGGGACATTCTTTATTGGCTTACTTGAAGAGAAAGTTAATAGCTTTGATAGAAAGGATGTGGATCAATTGATTGCTCCAGATTGGGAATTCTTTCATGTGTCTTTAGAAGGTTTATCTAGAGGATTTCTTATTTTTTGGAAGGCCAACTTTGCTAGATTTCAAATTGTAGAATTCTGCTCTCAATTCATCATTGGTGATTTGGATATTCCTAATAGAGGAAAATGGAGGATTGCTTCTATATATAGCAATAAAGATGTTTATAAGAGGAGGAGGACTTGCAAGAGGCTGGAATTTTACTCTTCAAGGGACTTTCCAATGGTGTTGGGAGGTGACTTCAATTGTATTTTCACGAAAGAAGATAAGAGGGGAGGGAAAAGATTCTTGATTTCCCTTGGACCAAAGGAGATGAAATCATTACTAGCTCTTAATGACTTCCATGAAGTTGGTTATGTGGGACCAAAGTTCACTTGGAGTCACAACAAAAAAGGTGGGGATCGGATTCTAGAAAGGTTTGATAGATGCTTTCTTAATTCGCCTGCATTGAAATCTTCTCATAGATTGGTGGTGAGACACTTGGCTCAGGAAGCTTCTAACCATTGCCCAGTAATTCTAAATCTTTTGGTACAAAATTCAGCAAAGAAAGTTCTCAGATTTGAAGAGGTATGGGCTTCCAACAAGGCTTTGGTGCCTGTTATTAAAGGTATTTAGAGAAAAAGAATTGCTAGAAGTTTTTCATAGATTTTGAATCTTAAAATGGAGAAAGTTCTCAAAGCTCTTTATTATTTGTGTAAGAATAAACATTTAAGTCTTGTTAAGAAGAAAGAAGATCTGTTGAATCATATTGAAGAACTTCAATCTAAAGAAGCCGATGTAGGCCGGTGAGCTATCTTAGGAGGAAAGTTGGATGTTGAATGTTAAAGTTTGTGAGCTAAATTCAATTCTAGCAAAGCTGGACACTTGGTGGAGACAAAGAGCAAAGGTTAAATGGTTGAATGAGGGAGATAGAAACTCAAGGTTTTTTCAAGCTTACTTGCTTATGTTACTTTCCAGTGCACCAACTCTTTGGTTCCAAAGAGTATTCTTGATAAGGTAGACAACATTTGTAGAAACTTCATTTGGAACAAAGCAAATGGGATTCAAGGTATCCACTATGCCAATTTGGAAACTATGTGCCTTCCTAGGAAATGGGGAGGCAGATAGCTTTATTCTTGTTCCTCCAAAGTAGGAGCTTTGAGAGCCAAATTAGCTTGGAAATATGTTGATAAAAAACTCCTTAATCCACAAAATGCTATATTCTAAATATGGAGAATTGTGGGATGATAACTCAAGGAGGACGGGATCTTCAGCTTGGAAAATCATCAAAGATTGAGGCAAAGCTCTAAAACCTTTAATTAGATGGAGTATTGCAAATGGAGAGGAAATTTATGTATTCAAAGACACTTGGATTTTTGATAAAAGCATTTGTAAATGGACAACATTTTTCATTCCTCATGACAGCAGTAAACTGATAGTTTCAAATTTATATCCAATGGGAGTTGGAATGAAGAACAATGGAAGAAATTTGCGGGCAAGGAGCTGTTCAGTTTAATTTCCGAAGTTAAAATTCATCATGATAAGAAGGATGATAAGATGGAATTACTATACTTAAAAATAGGGAAATCTTTATCAGCTATGGTGTTTGAATCAACGTTGATGGATAAATGTATGCAGCAATTCTGGAGCTGGATCAATAAAGGCAAGCTGAATCCGAAAGTTGAAATTTTGTGGTGAAGAATTTACAACAAATCTCTTCCAACTACTCAACTCCTAGAGTATAGAAGGCTATTAAGGAATGGGTATTGTCCAAGAGGATGTAATGAAACTGAAAATGAAGATCATGTGGCGTTTAGATGTGTAAAACTGAAGGAAGTACTAAACCAACTTAGCAAATGGGGATTTACTTTGCCAATTTTGGATCTCTTATCTTAATGCTATAATTGGCTGTCAAATAAATCTTCTTTTACGATAAATCTATATTGTAGTGTGGTGCATTTCACATGGAAGTTAAGAAACAAATTGGTTCAAAATGGTTGTGAGGACAGCCCCTTGATTATTGCTTCTAATGCTTTGATCTTTTCTTCTTTATCTAATGATGGAAATGGTAAAATCTTGGGTATATGGGATACTAACCAGTCTTTTGGACTATTCATTACAAATTGGTATCCTCCTCCACCCGATTGGTTGAAGGTAAATGTGGATGCTTCTCTTCTTTCTTCATACAAAGCTGGTCTAGTAGGAGTTTTTCGGGATCATAAAGGAAGACATCTTCTAGCATTTGGGAAGATGGTTTTGCATTGGGATATCTCAGCTTTGGAACTTATGGCTACTCAAATTATTAAAGAGATGATGAAGGATTGGATGTTCAAATTCCAGGAATCATTATAGAAGGTGATAATGTTAATGTGATAGAGCATTTGCAAAAGGATAAGACTAATGGAGATCAAAGGTATGATGAATTATTTTTATTAAATGGTTTTAACAATGTTATATTCAATTGCGTTGATAGAAGAGCCAATAAGTTAGTAGATCTTTGTGCTATTTATGGCATTATTAGCTCTTTTGTGTGGGATGAGACTAGCAGGATTAAAGTTCCTCCTTTATTTTGGAATATTTTAAAGGAGGAATCTACTGTACTTGGCTAGTAGCCTTTCTTTCTGCTTTTCTTTTTTTAATGTAATTTGCTGCATTTCGTTAAAAAAAAAAAGTAATTCTTTTGGATCTGATTAAAATCTTGCACATAAACAAACACTAAACATGATATCGGGTTGGCTAGCTGTCAAGTAAAACAAAGATCCAATTATCCCTCTAAATTTCTTTTGATCAACAGATTTTCCCTTATGGTCCTTATCCAACTGAACTGAGGAACTCATAGGTGTACTAACAGGTTTAGCATTATCCATTTCATACTTTTTGAGTATGTCCTTAACATATTTGAACTGACTAAGAAATATAGCATCCATAATTTGCTTAATGCTAAATCCTAGAAAGTAACACAAATCTTCCATTAAACTCATCTTGAATTCACTACTCATTGTTTTAGAAAATCATCACAAATATTTTTATTTGTAGATCCAAAGATGATATCATCAACATAAATTTGTACAATGAGTATATCCTCTCTCAATTTCGTCAAAAAGAGAGTTGTATCCACACTTCCTTTTTCAAAAGATCTCTCAAGTCGGAAGGTGCTCAATATCTCATACCAAGCCCTAGGTGATTGTTTGAATCCATATAATGCCTTTTTCAATTTGAATATATGATTTGGGTGTTTAGAATTTTCAAAGCTTGGAGGTTGTTCTACAAAAACATCCTCTTGAATTACCCCATTTAAAAAGACATTTTTAACATCCATTTGATATAATTTAAATCCTCTAAAACATGCAAAGGCTAACAAAACCCTAATTGGTTCAAGTCTATCTTTAGGGGCAAAAGACTCCTCAAAATTACACGCTTTAATTTGATTATACCCCATAGACACAAATCTAGCCTTATTTTTAATGACTACTCCTGAGTCATTCATTTTGTTCTTGAATACCCACTTAGTTCCAATTATGCTTTGATCCTTTGGCCTTGCAGTTAATTCCCAAACTTCATTTCTTACAAATTGATTTAATTCTTCTTGCATAGTTAATATCTAAAATTTTTCTGAAAGTCCTTGAACAATATTTATGGGTTCCATCATTAAAATAAAGGCTGAATGATTAACTTCTTTGTTCAGTCCATGCCTAGTCCTAACACCCTCACTAGGTTCATGTATAAGCAATTCCTTTGGGTGGTTTTTAGAAAATCTCAAATCTCTAGGCTTTGGGTTTTCTATCTCCAAATTTTCTTCCAATTTTATTTTTTCAATCTTTTGGGAGTTAATTTCTACCTCATCCTCTTTTATAATTGCTTCTTCCAAAATTCCAGATTCATCAAATATAACATGTATGGTCTCTTCAGTTGCTAAAGTTCTTTTATTGAATACTCAATAAGATTATCCAACACTTGAGTATCTTATAAAAATTTCATCATTTGATTTTGGATAAAATTTTCCTAAGGTAATTTTTCTATTATTATGTATGAACACTTTACATCCAAAGACATGTAAATGTGACAAATTAGATGTTCTCCCTTTTAGTAATTATAGGGTGTTCTATTTAAGTTTGATCTAATATTCACCCTATTCAGAACATAACATGTCGTGCTAACCGCCTCAGCCCAAAAAAATTTAGGAAGTGAATATTCTACCAACATGGCTCGGGCGGCTTCTATTAATGTTCTATTCTTTTATTTCGACTACCCCATTTTGCTGAGGGGTTCTAGGTGAAGAGAAATTGTGATCAATTCCATTCTCCACACAAAAGTCCTCAAAATTTTCATTCTCAAATTATTCTCTATGATCGCTTTGAATAGTCATAATCTCACATCCTAGTTTCCTTTAAATCAAAGTCAAAAGGTTTCTAAATTCCTTAAATAATTCACTCTTATGATATAAAAATCTACCCCATGTGAATCTAGAGAAATCATCCATAAACACAAATCTGTATACTTTCCCTCCTAGACTTATAGTTCCAACTGATCCTAAAAGATCCATATGTAAAATCTCCAATGGTTTACTAGTTCAAAAATCTTTATTAGACTGAAAAGAGGATTTCACCTATTTTTCTAATTGACATGCATCACAAAGGTGGTCCTTAGTAAAGTTCAATTTTGGTATACCTCTCACCAACTTCTTTTAAGTAATCCTCCTACGGTTCTTTATGCTAGAGTGACAAATTCTCCTATACCATAGCCATGACTCATCAGAAATAGTTTTTAAACAAAAAGTAGTATGAGTTTCAATGCAATTCAAGTCTAGCATATACACATTGTTTATCCTTATACCATTCAAAACATTATTACCATTCAGGCTTAATATGCATCTTGTAGGAAAGAATTTTACACAATATCCTTTATCACATAGCTGACTAATACTTAGAAGATTATACTTTAAGCCTTCTACCAACAAAATAATTTCTATAAAAAAAATGTTTTTAAGAATTCCAGTCATACCTGACCCTACCACTTTCCTTGTGGTGTTATCTCTAAGTATAACCTTGCCTCTACTCCTAGCTTCCAGCGATATGAATTTTGTAGTATCTCCAGTCATATACTTTGAGCATCCTCTTTCTAGGTACCATATGCTCTTACAAGGCGTTGTGTGATGCCCCAGATATCAATAGTGAAAGGATTCTTCTATCATTTCTTTTTCTTTTTCTATCAGTCTTTTCATCTTGCATCTCGTTCGTATCAATACAGTCATCCAGAGATAATTGCATTACAGGAAAGAAATACAGCAACAACAGTAATCCACATATCAACATAAGCGTCCAAAAGGTCATATACAATAGCCAGACGGCTACAAAACAGAAGTCTACCACGGCTATAAAACAAAGCTACAGCAACCGAAGAAACATCACAAAGGAGGCTCTGCACCTGAAATATTAACCACATATAATGAGCTTACAAGCCCAGCAGGTCACCAAAGCCTACAACTGAAATCAAAGCACGACACTGAAAATAATATGCAGGTCAATCAAATCAAATCAATCAATAGGCTATGATCAATGAATCTATGCAGATACGGAAATCAAATCAGATCCAACAATAGTCAATAATCAATACAGCGGTAAAAGCATCGATAAATCAATACACCCCAGCAGTCAAATCAGTAAGTGCTTCCAGTCCATATCTATCCATCGTAGCAGTGTCTATCAATCAATACTATCAGTTCAAACAATCGTGTCGTCTAGTCAATTCGTTGTATCTATATCCTTCTTGCAAATCAGTCAATCCAATTATTCAATACAATTCACTCGATATCAATGTACAGTATTCAATGACACTACGGCAGCGAGGACGGTTTAATAATGACGACGTACGATGCTATAATAAGAAAATCATCTCAATCAATAGAGCACTTTCCAGTTAATTATATCTATCAGCAGGGAAATCCATAGATCAATCGAATCAAATCAATAAGCATTTAAAACAAATTCGTACAACGAAATCATCAGGTCAATTGAAATCAATACAATCAGCTCCATAAAGAAATCTATTCTACGATAAATCAAATCCATACGGCAACAATTCATTCAATCAATCAATCGATAATCGGTACGACGAATCAATGTATCAGGGTATCAATAGCATATTAGGATATGTCGTATCAATGGTATCCATATGTCAATATCATAATCCATATCAATGTCGATGTCGGTATCTATCAATCGATAATCTATGTCAATGTCGATGTCAATATCTATGAATCAATACGCAGAATTCATATCAATGTCGGTGCCGGTATCTGTGAATCAATACAATCCATATCCAGAATCCATAATCCATAATCCAGTCGATAAATCAATCAGAAAAGCAATACGATAAATTAATTATAGCAAGTCAATACAACGCAAAATAAATAGTATCAATGATCAATAATCAATCAATAAAATCAATAAATCCGTACGATACAGTAAATCCATAAATCCATCAATAAATCCATCAAAATAAATAAATCAATCAAAAATCAATAAATCAATGCAATGCAATATCGTATACATGCAATTCCATACAATGGTCTTACTCGACAAGCACAAACACTAGCTATGATCAATAGTGCTGTTGTAGAAATCCATAGTGCTGTTGTAGAATCCATATTGCTATTGTAGATATCCGTACGTTGGTTTCAATCAATAAGAGTCGTCACTCTTTTTGCCCGTCGACCGCCTGTCGGCATATAAAACTCCTTATGACTCCCATCTATAGTGCTGTTGTAGAAATCCATAATCGATGTTTAAAGGAAAGCCCGTCGGCCCACCATCCTGTACAGGTCAATATCTATCTCCAACCAACGTTCAACCAGGTTCCCACTTGTCTTTCAGTAACAATCAATTCAATCAATAGTCAATGCAATAAGAAATATTAAAGCAATCTAGAACAATCAGATCAATAGACATACGCATATCAATTCAATCTATCAATTCCAGAAAATTTGGAAATCATACGAAAATCGGGCAGCGTAACGGCAGTCAGTCAAATTTACACAAAAATCCTACAAAAAGCACAAATTCCAAATTTCTCCAAATAACAGTAGAAGATTCATGACATCAATACAAGACTATTATTCTATAGAATCCAAATCAAATCAAGTCTTGATATTTTTCTATTCAATTAAAATCACGTAGAATCAATTCCGACCGGTAAAATCTTCGCAGAAAATACTCAAATCGTGTACAATAGTCATATCTATAACATACCAAAAGTTGTACGGTGAAAGTTGTGTCAATACGAAATCATGTCCAAAATTCGACTACGAAAACGCAAAACAGATCACAACTCGGTCAAAACTCAATATCTTTAAAAACAGAAATAGGATTCGGAGTCCTTACCACGAGATCTTCACTTTTCCCAACAGCGACGTCGGACGAAAAGCTCTCCGCGGCCTCCAAAACCAAGCTTTTCCTCTTATCCCTTTCTCTTTCTCTCTCCTCAAAATATCTGTTTTTATAAAATGATTTTTCTCTCTCCTCAAAACGAGCTGATTTTCTTATATCATTAAGCTGATCGGCCCGGCCAATCGCCAAATCGTCCCGGGACGATCAAACCAAAACGATCGTCCTGGACGGTTCTCAGGACTAATCTCAGGACGATATTTTCTACAGTGCAGATCGGCCTGGACGATCTCACTATCGTCCCGGACGATCCTGAGAGGAAAATCCAAATCATAGAGGAACAGTAAGGGAACGAGGTCTTACAATCTCCCCACCTTAGAAAAATGTCGTCCCGACATTTCCCTAAAGTGTCCGGAACAAAACGAAACAAAACAAATCCAATCGATCGGAAAAATCGCACAAATCACATCAGAACAGACAATAAACTAAACTCGTACCAGTCACATCAGCAGGCACTGAAGGAACATCTTCCATCATGGCTTGTACATTTCCAGTCTGAACAGTCGGAACAGGTCCTTGCCTAAGTTCAGAACTCGGGCAATCAGTCATTCTATGTCCATATCCACCACATCGGAAGCATTACCCTGTTCTCCGATAACACTGTCCCAAATGTCTCTTTCCACAACATGTACAAACATTAATTCTTGCTTTGCTACCTTCCCCACTTTTCTTACTACGCCCAGAGCGTTTCGCTAATTTATCACTCACCATTTGAGCGACCATGTCAGCAAACTTATTCATATTTTCAGATGTGAGCGGGAGGTTAGCAGCAGACTCAGTCTCAATCTTTTTGCCTTTCGGATCCTTTTGCCTGATCAATTCAAATCATTCAAATCAAATGAAATTGCAGAAATCAAACACGTAAAACAAAACAGATCAAATAATGCAATTATCACTATCACTCTGGATATAAGCAAATCCTTTCACTACACTCGCTCTGATACCAACTGTGCGCCCTAGATATCAATAGTGAAAGGATTCTTCTATCATTTCTTTTTCTTTTTCTATCAGTCTTTTCATCTTGCTTCTCGTTCGTATAAATACAGTCATCCAGAGATAATTGCATTACAGGAAAGAAATATAGCAACAATAGTAATCCACATATCAACATAAGCGTTCAAAAGGTCATATATAATAGCCAGACGGCTACAAAATAGAAGTCTACCACGGCTATAAAATAAAGCTACAGCAACCGAAGAAACATCACGCGGGAGGCTCTGCACCTGAAATATTAACCACATATAATGAGCTTACAAGCCCAGCAGGTCACCAAAGCCTACAACTGAAATCAAAGCACGACACTGTAAATAATATGCAGGTCAATCAAATCAAATCAATCAATAGGCTATGATCAATGAATCTATGCAGATACGGAAATCAAATCAGATCCAACAATAGTCAATAATCAATACAGTGGTAAAAGCATCGATAAATCAATACACCCCAGCAATCAAATTAGTAAGTGCTTTCAGTCCATATCTATCCATCGTAGCAGTGTCTATCAATCAATACTATCAGTTCAATCAATCGTGTCGTCTAGTCAATTCGTTGTATCTATACCCTTCTTGCAAATCAGTCAATCCAATTATTCAATACAATTCACTCGATATCAATGTACAGTATTCAATGACACTACGGTAGCGAGGACGGTTTAATAATGACGACGTATGATGCTACAATAGGAAAATCATCTCAATCAATAGAGCACTTTCCAGTCAATTATATCTATCAGCAGGGAAATCCATAGATCAATCGAATCAAATCAATAAGCATTTAAAACAAATCCGTACAACGAAATCATCAGGTCAATTGAAATCAATACAATCAGCTCCATAAAGAAATCTATTCTACGATAAATCAAATCCATACGGCAACAATTCATTCAATCAATCAATCGATAATCGGTACGATGAATCAATGTATCAGTGTATCAATAGCATATTAGGATCTGTCGTATAAATGGTATCCATATGTCAATATCATAATCCATATCAATGTCGATGTCGATATCTATCAATCGATAATCTATGTCAATGTCGATGTCAATATCTATGAATCAATACGCAGAATTCATATCAATGTCGGTGCCGGTATCTGTGAATCAATACAATCCATATCTAGAATCCATAATCCATAATCCAGTCGATAAATCAATCAGAAAAGCAATACGATAAATCAATTGTAGCAAGTTAATACAAAGCAAAATCAATAGTATCAATGATCAATAATCAATCAATAAAATCAATAAATCCGTACGATACAGTAAATCCATAAATCCATCAATAAATCCATCAAAATTAATAAATCAATCAGAAATCAATAAATCAATGCAATGCAATATCGTATACATGCAATTTCATACAATGGTCTTACTCGACAAGCACAAACACTAGCTATGATCAATAGTGCTGTTGTAGAAATCCATAGTGCTGTTGTAGAATCCATATTGCTGTTGTAGAAATCAATAAGAGTCGTCACTCTTTTTGCCCGTCGGCCGCCCGTCGGCATATAAAACTCCTTATGACTCCCATCTATAGTGCTGTTGTAGAAATCCATAATCGATGTTTAAAGGAAAGCCCTTCGGCCCACCATCCTGTACAGGTCAATATCTATCTCCAACCAACGTTCAACCAGGTTCCCACTTGTCTTTCAGTAACAATCAATTCAATCAATAGTCAATACAATAAGAAATATTAAAGCAATCTAGAACAATCAGATCAATAGACATACGCATATCAATTCAATCTATCAATTCCAGAAAATTCAGAAATCATACGAAAATCGGGCAGCGTAACGGCAGTCAGTCAAATTTACACACAAATCCTGCAGAAAGCACAAATTCCAAATTTCTCCAAATTACAGTAGGAGATTCACGACATCAATATAAGACTATTATTCTATAGAATCCAAATCAAATCAAGTCCTGATATTTTTCTATTCAATTAAAATCACGTAGAATCAATTCCGACCGGTAAAATCTTCGCAGAAAATACTCAAATCGTGTACAATAGTCATATCTATAACATACCAAAAGTTGTGCGGTGAAAGTTGTGTCAATACGAAATCATGTCCAAAATTCGACTATGAAAACGCAAAACAGATCACAACTCGGTCAAAACTCAATATCTTTGAAAACAGAAATAGGATTCAGAGTCCTTACCACGAGATCTTCACTTTTCCCAACAGCGACGTCGGACGAAAAGCGCTCCGCGGCCTCCAAAACCAAGCTTTTCCTCTTTTCCCTTTCTCTTTCTCTCTCCTCAAAATATCTGTTTTTCTAAAATGATTTTTCTCTCTCCTCAAAACGAGCTGATTTTCTTATATCATTAAGCTGATCGGCCCGGCTGATCGCCAAATCATCCCGGGACGATCAGACCAAAACGATCGTCCTGGACGGTTCCAGGACTAATCTCAGGTTGATATTTTCTACAGTGCAGATCGGCCTGGACGATCTCACTATCGTCCCGGACGATCCTGAGAGGAAAATCCAAATCAGAGAGGAACAGTAAGGGAACGAGGTCTTACACCTTGTGTGATAGTGATCCTACAAAAACATCAAACATTAAACCTGATAAACCAAACAAGTTTGGGTGCACCTTTTTATAAATTATAAACAGATGCATATATGATTTATCTAGGTTTATGCATCTTAGGTTTTCACACCAAATGAGTTTTCTTCTTCAATGTACAGGTGTGAGTTATATGTCCAATCAATCCATAATTATGATATTTGACTCCTAGAAAAGGGTTTCTTAATCTTTTATAAATTCTCTATCTATTTACGGATTGCATAAATTTAGGATACAAAATAGGATTGGTGAAATCTTCAAGTCTTGGTGGTATTCTATTATCCTCGAGAGCTTCTATTTTTAGTTTATAAAATGAATTCATATCTTCCAAGATACGATTTGTATAATTTACTCGATACATCTTACTCTCAAATTAATCCTTATTATCTTTTATTTCATTTTGAAGTTCTGCATAGGATGATTTTAAGCTTTCATGGTTCTTATTCAAATCGTCAAACTCATCAAGAAATTTCATGTGGTTGTTATCAATTAAAGCATGATCTTTCCTAAGAATCTCCTATTTTCTTTATAGTTCTTGAAATTTTAAGTTTAGACTAGCATGCATTTTCTTTAACTTTCTATATGCTTCTTGTATGTGTTTAGAGACATCAAAAAGTTCATTGTGAGGCAAGTCACATACCTCTTTTTGATTTGACTGATCAAGATTATCGTCCATTAAGCATAGATTAGTGACTTCCTCTTCCTTTTTAGTCTCTGATGAGTCTGAAGCTGAGTCCGCCCAGAAAGCTCTTTGGAATTTCTTCTTTCCCTTCTTCACAATTGGTTTCTCCTCTACCTTCTCCTTACTAGGAGTGACTTTGAGTTTTGGGCAATCTGACTTAATATGTCAAGGTTTCCTGTACTCATAGCAAATAAGATCATTTGAAACCTTGACATTTTATTAAACTTACCTCGATTCCATTGATGGCATCTCTTTTGCTTCATGTTTAGAAAGCTTTTTAACTGTCTAGTCATTAGTGCGATGTTGTCTTCATCCTCAGGTTGTGAGAGATCACTCTCTGACTCCTCGACCTTTAGTGCTATGTTCTTCTCCCTTCATGGTTCACTTACATCAATCCTTCTTTGACTCACCCCTTGCTCATAAGCAATTAGTGATGCAAGAAGATTTTCAATAGAGTAAATGTTTAAATCTTTAGACTCTATAATCATAGTTATTTTAGCATCATAAGTAGTAGGTAAGCAAAGAAGTATTTTATTAAGCATTTTTGTATTCATTAATTCCATACCTAATGCATGTAAAGAGGTGACAACTTGTGTAAGTCTTGTGTACATGTCAAAAATGGATTCATTGGGTTTCATGCGGTATAGTTCATAGTCATGCAACAAGATGTTAAGTCTGGATTGTTTAACTTCATTAGTCCCCTCATAAGTTATACAAAGTCTATCCCATATGTCCTTTCCACTCTTTCAAGTGGAAACCCGTATATAATCTTTAGATTTAAGAGCACAAAAGAAACTATTCAAGTATTTGGCATTAAGTTATGCTAAGTCACATTCTTCTACTATCTAGTCAGCAAAGGTGTTTTAACTCTAACTCCGTCAACTAATCTAGTTGGTTTTGTATACCCTTCTTGAACTAAGATCCACATACGATAATCAAGTGATAATAAAAATGTAGACATGCATGTTTTCCAAAAATCAAAAGGAATATTGTCAAATAATGGAGGTCTGGTTATAGAGTAACCCTCAGCTGTGTTTTGGTTTCCAAATATAGCCATGGCCGTTAATCAAAAAGAAGTATACACTTATGATTTTTAAACTAAGCTCTGATACCACTTGTTGAAACATGTTAAACATGAATTAGTTTTTTAGACCTAAGCTTAAGATCCATCAACTAACCAAGAGGGTTTGGGTTAATTGGTGATTTAAAAATTTACCTCTCTTTATTTTAAACTGATTCAAACTTTTAATGAAATTTTTGAAAAGGATTTTTCAACCACAGATTAACAGAAAATAATAAAGTAAAAAGCAACGAAAAATAAAAAAATACAAGATTTATAGTGGTTCGGTCAATCATGAAAGTTCGTTCGGGATGTTAAGCCCTATGAACTTAGTCCCAAGCTAACCAAGAGGGGGGGTGAATTGGTATTTAAAAAAAACTTTTAAGACAAAGAAATAAAATCACAAACCAAATCACACCACAAGAAATTAATGCGGAATTAAAAAGTGCGGAAGCAAAAATAAGAACACAAGATTTATAGTGGTTCGGTCGATTTGACCTACGTCCACTCCTTGGAGGCACCCTCCAAGTATTGCACTACAAAACGTGACTCTACTTTAGCCCCCACGGCTAGGCGGAGAAGCCTTTATAAGAACCTCCTTTTGCTTCCTCCTGAAGCTGGCAGAGAACCACAACCAAATGCAAACTCCTTACCTCTACCGACCCTTCCACGGATGAGAAACTCCAGACGAAAGACAAGCAGAGCGATCCTTGAAGCAACCCTTGTGAATCCCCCTCACAAGCTCCCCCTCACAAGATCCTCTCTCTCTTTCTCTCCTCAAGGTCTTCTCAGGTCAAGGCAGCAGCCAAAGGTCTTCTAAAACGTTTGGACAATAGCTCTTAAATAGAAGAGCTCTCAAGGAGCTCATTAATTGCAAGTAGCCGACTTTATCGTCCCGGCCGATATGTACATCGGCCTGGTCGATCAGTACAAATCAAAGAAGATCGGCCAGAGCATCGCCCTGGGAACAGTCCTGGATGATTGAAATTTGGCTTGATCGTCCAGGCCGATCATACGATCGTCCTGGCCTATTAGTTCAAATCAGAGGCAAATCATCCTGAGCATCGCCCTGTTTATGACCTGGCCGATATTTATTATCCTGAAGCAACTCAAGGATTTTGAATGTATCGTCCTGGCCGATCATGCGATCGTCCAGGACGATATGATCGTATCAATCATCCTTAATTACTCCCTTGATTTCCTGATCAATTAAGGCAAAATTTGGTAATTTTGTCTAGGCCGATATGGGTATCGTCCTGGCCGATAATTTAAAAATACAGTATACCTTAACTGTCTAAGGCGGCAACTTCTTTCTGTTTTGAGCTTATCATCCTGGCCGATACACGTATCGTCCAGGCCGATATGTTAATGTCGGCTGCCTTAATTAAGAATCCTTAATTAGACTTTCTGTTTTAAGCTGTTTGACCAGGACGATATGAATATCGGCCTGGCCGATGTGGGCAAAAACAGAAATTCTAAGTCTCTCAAGTGTGTGTGTGTGTAGGGTTACTTAGCATCAGTCTCTTTGACCATTACAAGTAGACTCAAAAAGAGAAAAACAAAAGTACAGACAGACTCAACCCTAAACCTACGCAATTCTGAACTTGGCTTCTTCATGATCGTCCGGTCTTCGATTCCTGAAAAGTTAGAAGCAACAAGTAGTCCACGAGAAGTAGTGTTTGTCAATCATCAAAACATAGATTTGCAACAATCTCCCCCTTTTTGATGATGGCAAACACAAGTAGGAAAATTTTCATTAAAACATCACGGTTACAAACCCAAGACCAAACAGCTTTTTCCTACACCCTACTCCCCCTTTTGTCATCACAAAAAGAGGGTTCAGAAACAAAAGAAAAACATCACAAAAGACCAAGAAGCAAACTACAAAAAGAAAGGAAACAAAACAACACAAAGTATAGACTAAAATAACGAGGGATCCAGATCATCAGATGGAGGTGGTGGAGGTGGCTGCTGAAAGTAGGTGGCAAGTGTGGTGAACTGAGTATTGAACCAGGTGATGTCCTGATCATGCTGCTGCTGCTGCTGAGTAACGAAACTGTCAAATCGGGCTAAATCCTCAGCGCGGTGCTGCTCGTAGCGGGTAATATCCTCAAAGTGTTGCTGCTCCTGTGCAGCCACTTAGGCGTCAAACCGAGTCTCCCAACGATCAAACCTCTCAATCAACTGGTCAACCGGTGAGTGCTGGTGGAGAGGGACAGGATCAGGAATGGGAGCGGGAGCGGGAGCCTCCTCCTCTCTAGCCCCCCGACCATCCCCATCTCCTGGGTGGAGACGAGTACTATTAAGAGCAGTGAAGGAATTGTTTGAGTAGTAGGTAGGGTGAAGGTCAGAACGATTAGGGTATTGGAGATTGTATTTGGTTTCAAGGATATAGGCTATCATGTGTCCTAAGGCTAGATTGGGCTTTCTCTTATGGCCTGGGTCGCGAATTGTGGTTAGGCGATCGATGTAGCGAAAGAGTAGATCGGCGGCATTGAATTCTCTTTGGGCCATAATGTAGAAAGTAGTGAGGGATAGTAGAGGGATGATGTGAACTCGGTCCCTAGCTTTTGGGATAATGGAGGTGCGAAGGACATGTTGGATTGTCCTAGCATCTTTGACCAAAGAGCTAGTCTCTCCAATATGGAAAGGTGTATTGGTCTGACGAAGGAAGTGATTCGCCGTGGACCAGTCAAAATAAGGATCAGAGGCTATTAGGTGCAGCTTATCCCCAGTGGTGGATAGATGTAAAAGATCAACACAATCCTGATATGTGATTTCGACAGGGCGTCGATTCACATAGGAGGTCATGATTGTGAAGGTGTGGTTAATGCGCAGGCTAGCATAAAATTCAGTGAGGAGTTCGGAAGAGAAAGGGACGGCGAGAGTGAGTATAAAACAAAGAGAGGTGTGGGCAAAAAGGTCCATTACCGGGTATGAGAGATGTGCAGGATTAATTATCCGGGAAAGGGTGATGCCACTCTCCCTGTAGCGACGATAGGTAGCCTGATCTTCTGCCTCCCTGAATCGAGTATCCAAAGTCAACCTCGAAGAACTCCCAGACGCCTAGCGAACACGCTTCTCACCAGCCATAGGAGAGAGGTAGCAAGAAAATACACAAGAGATGAAGGTAAAGGGTGAGAAAGCATGGCTGGAATTGGCCTGAATTTAAAGAAACGGCCATATCATCCAGGCCGATCGCCTAATCGTCCAGGCCGATATGGTTCAATAATTACGTACAGGCCAATTGGTCAAAAAGGCGGTCCGATCATACGGGCCGATCAGATATCGGCCAGGCCGATTAGACACAGGCGATCGGCCCGAGGAGTCAGGCCAAACGACCATTGAAAAAGCAGATCGTCCGGGCCGATTAGGTGTATCGTTCAGGACGATGCACAATAATTGATCGTACCGGCCGAAGTTAAAACGTTTAAAATGCTTGCCACGTGTATCGTCCAGGACGAACAGTGGATCGGCCCGGACGATTGTCTAATAATGGATCGTCCGGGGCCGAATTTAAAGATCAAAACATGCTGACATGTGGATCGTCCAAAACAATCCAGTGTATCGGCCAGGATGATGTACATAAAATGCATCGGCCAGACAATATTTTTTATCGGCCAGGACTATCACCAGAGTTCGATCAAATCGTCCAGGATGATATATTATCGTCCGGGACGATGAGTTACATCAAGCACAGAAGAGTTCAGCAGATGGATTTTCAAGGTGAATTGTCGTATCATCCAGGACGATAAAACTATCAGCTAGGATGATGTGACTAGGAATTGATTTCAAAGAAAAGATGGTGATGATCAAGACCCTCAAAAATAAAGCAGAAGAAACAACAGTCAAAACACAACAAAAGAAAAGAAAAACAAAAAATACGAAGAAAACAAATAAACAAAAACAAAAGCAAATATTTTTCGATTTTAATTTTTCTAAATTTTTTTTGTTTTTTTTGTTTTATGGGGGCATCAAATGAGAATTCTTTCCAAAAAATTATCTTTTAAAGTTTCAAGAGATCAAGAAGTTTAACAAAACCCAATCAGAAGAAGGTAGAACATCTGATTCTGTTAATCCTAGATCGGACATCCTTCAGGGTACAAATATTCTTTTTGGAAAACAAAGATCCAACTCAGAATAACTAAATTGGATAATAAGATCCATTCAAGACTTGTTTACAAAGAAAATATCTCATATTTAATAACCCAAAGTAATTTTTCTCAGTCATGGAAATTGAAATCAAGTCTTTGAAAACTTCACATAATCAATGAGTTTTCTAAGTTTTAAGAGTTTTACAAAAGAGAGGATAGCTTGCATTTAGTGGGCTCATTTTATGCCTCTTGTCATTTTGATTTGCTCTTTTGAGCATCTTTTAATTCTTTGATACACTTTTGTGTATATAGCATTCTTTTCAATTTTGGCTTCATTGGCCTCTTTCCTTTTTATCTTTTGCAAGCTAGAAACTCTTTAATATACCCTTAAAAAAAACTTAGTTGTGAGTATATCCTCCAAATATTAGAGAATAGGAGTTCTCTCTCTAACATAGGGAAGAACAATCCACAACACAAAATCAAAATCATGTGATAAATGTAATGGCAAGATTTCAAAAGCTTGAATGATATTTAAGAACTTTGGATATTATGCATAAGATAAATTAATGTAGCAAGATAAGAAAAAGATCTTAAATAACAGGCCATTGGTTAAACCGAGTTTAGACTTTTGTTTTAGAGAAGAAATCATACCACTAAACAAAGTCAGAAAGAGGGAAAACATCAACAGTATACTTCCTTTAATCAATTTTGAAAAGTAAAACACTACCTCAAAAAACTTTAAAAATCTAAAAGCTTGAAAAGATTAATCATATAGAAGGCCATATTTAAAGATCACATAAAAACAAAAACAACAAAAACAAAATGCAATTAAAGCAAACTAACACAAAGCAAGCACACAAACTAGCACAAAAACAGAATAAACAAATAACACAAAAGGAATTTCAAGCACGTGATAAAGCAGCGAGTTTAAGCAATTTTGAGCTGCAAGCCTCCTTATGTCCAGTTATCCTATGCTCCCACGAGGACTTTGGTGAGAGCACACCTGCAAAATTCAACAACAGTCAGATTTAGGAACCCAAACAGGTTTGGGATCCTTCTTAGAAAAAGTAGAATGTAATGCAGGTAAGGTATGCTGGGAATCATGCATCTTGGGTCTCCATACCCAATATGTACTTTGGTGAACGGTGCAAGTGTGTGAGATGTGTCCTAGCATGCTACATGAGAAACATCTAACTTTAGGAAAAGGATTTCTTAAATGGTTTGAGTTATATTGCCTCTTCCTAGGTTCTGGCTTAAGATCAAAGGTGGAAGTCATCCGATTTTTCTTATATGTATCAAAATTATTTTGAATCCTCAAGTTAGTTCTTTTTAATGCATCATTCTCCATCCCCAAATTTTTCTCAATCTCTTTAGATTTCTTAAGATCAATCTTAAGTGAGGTGTGTGAAGCTTTTAATGCATTATGTTCATCAACTAATTCCAAATGCTTTTTGTTCAACTCATCAAATTCATCAAGAAGAGCCATGTGATTAGAATCAATTGTTGCATGATCTTTGAGAAAAACTTCATGCTCTTTTTGTAGATTTGAATGTTCTAATTTTAGACTAGCATGAGTCTTCTTAAGTTTTTTGTATGATGCATGGATTTTTTCACAAATTTCAAACAATTCATCATAGGTTGGTTTACATACCTCTTCCTCATCACTTTGATTTTCTCCCATTTTTTTTTTTTTGAAATTTGCAACAATTGCATTAAGAAAAAAAGAACAAATAACTACATACAATTATTCAAAGTATCACATTCCATCTTGATCAAACACATCAAATTGGAAGGGATACTATCAAAAGAAAAACTATCAAAGAAAAAATTATTTTCCAAAGCCATAGTAGCACAACAATTAGCTACTTTATTACAAGTTCTATTGGCATGGTGGAAAACAACTTTATTAAAATCATTAAGGAATGTTACCTCATTAGCATCTCCAAGAGGCCAATTATTCTTCTTAAGAAACTTTTGAATGAAACGTATAATGTTGACATTGTCACTTTCAATGATCATCCCTTTGTACTCCAACATCCAACTTTGAAGTAAGTTCTTTAACGTGATTATTGCTTCCAATTCAGGTTGTGTGACATCCCAATGGATTTTCTTCTTGCCAAAAGCAGAAATTAACCGTCCTCTATGATCTCTAAAGACCCCACCAATGCCTCTAAGGTAGGAAGTAAGTAGAGATGCATCAAGATTGATCTTAATCCAATCTTTCGGTGGAGGGCACCAAGTGTTTGAAGACTCCCTAAGGAGGTTAGTACCCCAGCTAGAAAGATAAGGAGAAGACTTTGAAACAGCTAGATACAAAGCATTTGAAGCAACCATGGACGGAGGAATAGCTTCTTTACCATGTTTCACATAATTCCTATTTTTCCATGAGAGATATATAACCGAACAATAAGCTTTTGCAATCCCAGGATTGGAAATAGAAAGCTTCTTAAGTCCAATAAGACATTCATCCAAGGAGTTAAAAACAGGAATCATAATACCCAAATCTCGGATCTTCATAATGATCTCCACCATTGTTTGCAATGAGCCATAATATGCTCATAAGACTCCACCGCTTGACACCCTCTCTCACACCCATCAATAAGTGAGATTCTATGATTCTTAAGGTAAAGATTTGTGGGAATAGCAGCCTTTCCAAGCCTCCACCAAAAGATTTCTACCTTCTTATTCAGTTTGAGCTTCCACAGCCATTTGAAATAATCAACATCAGAGAAATTAAAATTGTCAATCAGAATTTGTTCATATACTAGTGCAGCAACAGTCTTCCCCGAACACCATTTCACTAACTCCATCTTGTCCTCATCAGTAATTCTGATTTGGACTTGAACAATCAAAGCAATTAGTTCTGGATGGAAAGCCATACCAAGCATATCAGAATTCCAGTTACCATTCGGAAGTAGAAGCTGCTGAATATACTTCCCTTCGAGAGCCATACAATCCACATAAGTTGGCCATCTATTGATGCTTTTATCTAACAACCAAGCATCATTTAAAATACTAATTTTATTTCCTTTTCCCACCTTCCATCTAATAACATTCTTCAAATTTTTTTCCCCATCCCGTAAGATCTTCCAAGCGGAGGAAGAGATAACTTTATGATCATCACTCATAATATCTCCATATTTAGAAGTTAAAGTTTTGTGTAAAAGAGAATCCTATTTTTGAATGAAATTCCAAGCCAAGCTAGATCTCAAAGATCCAATTCTCAATAAAGGAGATTGTAAACCCAATCCACCCAAACATTTCGGTTTATAGATTTCATTCCAACCAACATAATGCATTCCTTTGATTCCATCATTCTTATGCCATAAAAAACTTCTACAAAGTTTTTCAATCTCATATAAAACTCTTTTAGGTACTAAAGAGTTAGTGATTAAGAAATTGGGCATAGAAAGTAAAGAAGATTCAATGAGAGTAATTTTACCTCCCATAGATAATGACTTTTTACTCCAAGAGTTGAGTTTGTCCATTACCATGCTCAAGAGGTCTTGAAAATCTGTAATTTTGCTTCTTCTAAGTGAGATCTTGATTCCTATATATTTCATCTCCTTAATCTCCTTGAACCCAATAATTTTGGTAATCTTCTTCTTCAAAGGATAATTCACCATTTTGCCAAACAAGATTTGAGATTTGTTGACATTAGCTCTTTGACCTGTCCAATTGCAGAACTCCTCCACGATCTTCTTCACTTTTTTAGCTAAAATGATAGAGACATGTGCTAAGATCAACACATCATCCGCATAGAAAAGATGTGAAATTTTTGGTCCTCTTGGTGAAAAACAGATACCAAGGTCCTTCCCCCTTTGTTCCAAAGAATTTGATAATAGTTGAGAGCATAATATGAAAAGATAAGGAGATAGAGGACATCCTTGACGAAATCCACTTTTAGGTTAAATCCAATTAGATTTCTTCCCATTGATAATAATAGAAAACCTTGTATCTACAACACATTCCATTATGCAGTTAGAAAAAGATGTGGGAAAACCATACCATTCAAGCACTTGGTGAAGAGTTGACCATCCCATACTATCATAAGCCTGCTCCATATCCAATTTAATATCCATCAACCCCTTTTTGTTCTTGGACAATCTGAACTTATGAAAAATTTCATGAGCCAATAAACAATGCTCTGAAATGGATCTACCTGGAATAAATGCAGCTTGGTCTTCATACACCATCTTGTCAATAATCCTCTTCAATCTGTTTACTAACATGGTAGCCACAATTTTATAATTGGTTTGGCACAAGCTAATAGGCCTATAGTTTGATGGAATCAACGGATATTTCACTTTGGAGATCAAAGTAATAAGAGTATCTTTCCATCCTTTAGATAAGATACCAGATTTGAAGAAATGGTTAACTGCATTCCACAACACATCTCCCACTATACTCCAATAACTTTTATAAAAAGAAGAAGTTACTCCATCAATACCTGGTGACTTGTTGTTGCCTTGTTGAAAAACCAAAATCTGTAATTCCTGAAAAGAAAATTCCATATTAAGCATTGCCAAATCCTCCACATGAACCTTTTGGATTTCTTCAATGATAGGCCAACCCGACAGCTCACATGTCTTGTGCTGCCATTTTTTCTCAAAAAACTTTGTAAACACCATTTCAATTTGATCTTCTTCCACTTGAGTTGTATTAGACTCATCTCTAATTTGATTTATTCGATTGCCATTATATCTTGCTGAAGCAAAGTTGTGAAAAAATCTTGAATTTGCATCACCTTCTTCATGCCATTTTACTTTAGCCCTTTGATTCCACCAAGTAGAAAGCCTTCTCAAAGTTACATTCAATTCATGAATCTTGTTCCTTAGCAAAACAAGATCATTAGTATTCCAGTTGGCATCATTAGCTTCTCTATTTTGAAGATCAAGAATTTCTTTCTTCAATGATTCCTTCATTTCATTCAAATTCTTGCATTTATTTTTGTTCCAGACAAATAAAGCCTTCATAGTATGTTTGAGCTTCATTTGAAGGATGCTATATTCATCACCATAATCCTTCTTCTTCCAAGAGTTATAAACAATATTCTTTGCAGCTGGATAAGACCTCCAAGTGTCTTCAAACTTAAACACTTTCTCCTTACCACCAATTTTATCCTTCATATTTAGAACAATGGTGCTGTGATCTGAAGCTACTCTAGCAAGATGCTTAATTGTTGCCAAAGGAAGTATTTGAATAGCCATTGAATTCAAAATGCATCTATCCAATCTTTCCCAAATACGAGAAGTTCCATCTTTATTATTACACCAAGTGAATCTTGGTCCTATACTTCCTATGTCATGAAAATCAGAATTTACCATAAAACGTTTCATATCTTTAGGTCCTTTTGAGAGCAAGAATCTTTTACCACCTCTCTTTTCTTCCTTGTTCAAAATGCAGTTGAAATCCCCTCCAATAATAGAAGGAATTGTGTCCTCCATACAATCCTGTAATTGTTTCCAAAGACTCTCCCTTTCCTTATAATTTCTGCTTCCATAAATTGTGGTAATTCTCCATATTCCCAAATTAGGAATCGAAAGACTGCCAACAATAAGTTGTGAAGATGATTCCCTTACATCAAATGATACCATATTTTTATTCCATAAAACCATAATTCCTCCTGAAGTACCCATAGCAGGGTAATGATAGTAATCCCAGTCCTTGCCCATGAAGTAATCAATAAATTTCCTATCAATGTTAGCCAACTTTGTTTCCATAAGTCCAATAAAATAAATACTATGGTCTCTTACAATTTCCTTCAAATATAAGGAGGCTTCTTTCTTCCTAGCCCCCCTACAATTCCAAAATAGAATGGATGACATTAAAAAGGTGTAATTGATCTCTCCCCACTTTTGGGGTTCAACCTATCATACCTTTTTTTCTTCTTGTGTTCCACCTCCACAGGACCAAGTGATTTTAGCTCCTTGACCAACTTTACTTTAGTAGCATTACTGGATGCATCCAAACAATTTTTGTTAATTCCACAATCTTCTTCTATATTTTTCTGATCTTTGATCTGCTGTACCATACATATTTCTTCAGGATCTTCATTTAAAACAGCCAACCTGTTTGTAACAATAGTTTCCGTCTTCTCTTGAATTAAAGATTTTTCCAGTTCATCAATCTTATCTGGAACCAGAACGCTTTTAGCATCATCAGCAGTCTTCTTATTCACCAATATCTTCTTATCCAGCTCCTCATTTTTATTTTTGCCAAGGTCATTCTTGAATGACTCGTCAGGTCTGTTTTCCTTTAAGTTTTTCCTTCCAAAGTTTCCTCTTTTAAATGCCCTGTTTTTGAAATGGACATGGATCCAAGGACCGTATTCAAAACTGGTTACCGAAGAATTACTTTTCTGCATCTTTTCCTCACCAACTTCAATTCTAGCCTCCTTCTCCTTCAGTGACTGATTTTGTATGCCAATCAAAACATTATCGGGGCATAATTCTTTCTTGTGGCCAACTCTACCACACTGATAACAGAGCAATTCCATCTTCTCGTACTCAACCCGTTGAAAGAACCGACCAGCAGATCCATCAACCCACACACCATTCATCAACTTCTTCTCCAGATTAATCCTAACACAAACACGGAAAAATTCCCTTTTGCTCCAGCGGAATGTATTTCCATCAACATACATTGGTGTTCCCAAACACGATGCAATTCTGGCAATATTGTCTTCGTCCCAGCAATACAACGGAAGACAAGGAAATCTAACCCATACAGGAGCAGAAATTCCTTTCAGTGAGTTCGGATCAAAAGCAACAGTCCACCTATCCATACCAACAATGAATCCATTGATGTACCAGGGTCCTCCATTCAATACTTCATCAACCGCTTCACTTGATTGAAATGAGCACAAAATCCAGTCCATACCAATTGAGGTTAAATGAAAGCTTCCAAACTTACCCCACTGCTTTCTTAATTCGGTACTACACACCAAGAAAGGCACATTATTACCCAAAACTTTGATCACTACAGAATTTTTCAAAACCTGCGAATTCTTTAATTCCATATCAGAATTTAACTTCACAGCAATTCCATCTTCTGATCGTTCAACCATGTTCTGATTGAAAGAAAGTTTAATTGGCTTGGGCTTCGACCATGCTTCAGACACCTCATTGGTCTTGTTCTTTAGATTTTCCACCATGTCACATCCTTCTTCTACTTGCACATTCTCTTTCAGACCTTCAACCGATATCAATTCATCACCAATTTTGTGACCCTTAAGCGTATCAAGAACACCAGAAAAGTTATTCACTCGAAGAATCAGATTGTCCGATGTAGACGATTCAGTAATAGCAGCTCCTGGATTCATGTTTCCAATGAAATAATCTTTTCCAACATTAATTTCAATCAAAACGCTTTTACCCTTTCCTTCAACAGATGTTGTGCTGCGATTATGTATCGCGCCTTCTTTAATCACTATTCCATTCGAATTCCTACCATTTGAACGTAGAGTTGCCATAGATCTCATATAGATCTAAACAAAAAACACCGGCGATCATCAGCCGCCGCGCTTTTCCGATCGCAGAAAGCTCGCGTGATTCGAAAATTTGAAAAAACCTAAGCAAGAAGATGGCATTCTCTCTCTAGAAAACGGGAGTTTCTCTCTCTAGTAAACAAGACTGTTTGCTATCATCTTTGATTTTCTCCCATGAAACACAAATTCGTAGTCTCTTCCTCTGGTTCAGTCTTAGAGGAATCAGTACCAGATTCTACTCAAGAACCTCTTTGGATTTTCTTCTTGTCCTTCCTTGACTTGGCTTTCTCCTCACCTTTTTCCTTTTCTTTGCTTGAATGATTTTGAAGTGTAGGGCAATCGGATTTCACATGTCTAGGTTTCCTGCATTCAAAACAAACAACATCAGAAGATCCCTTAACATATTTGTGATCCTTACCTTTCCTCCAACTTTGATGATGCTTTTGTTTCTTCCTTAGAAAGCTTTTGAATTTCCTTGTGATGAAGGCAACATCATCGCTTTCAGACCCGGAAGATTCAGAATCCGATTTGTGCGCCTTCAGTGTGATTGTTTTCTCCTTTTTCTTCTCAATTGCATCAAGATTTCTTTGATTCACCCCTTGCTCGTAAGCAATGAGTGAGCCAAGTAAATTATCAATAAAATAGGTGTTCAAATCTTTGGATTCAGTAATGGCAGTAATTTTTGCATCATAAGACGAAGGCAAGCATCTCAAAATCTTGTTAACTTTTTCATAATTTGAAAGCTCTTTTCCTAGTGCATGCAATGAAGTAACAATCTGAGTAAACCTAGTGTACATGTCAGAAATCGATTCATGAGGTTTCATACGAAAAAGTTCATAGTCATGCAAGAGAATGTTTAAACGGGATTGCTTAACTTCATTAGTACCTTCATAGGTGATGCATAATTTATCCCAAATCTCTTTACCAGTTTTGCAAGTTGAAACACGCATGTAATCCTCAGATTTCAAAGCACAGAAAAAACAGCTCAAACACTTTGCATTTAATTGAGCGAAATCACGTTCATCGAAAGTCCATTCAGTAAAAGCAACTTCAGTTTTAATACCATTAATTTCACGAGAAGGTGGAGAATAACCTTCTTGAATAAGCATCCACATGCGATAATCAGTAGATTGTAAAAACGTTGACATGCGGGTTTTCCAAAAATCAAAAGGTAGGTTATCGAACAGGGGAGGTTGGGTAATGGAATACCCTTCCGTAGTGTTACGATTCCCAATGTTAGCCATGGATCAAATTCAAAAAGTTTTCAAACTTAAATTTTCGAATCCCGCTCTGATACCACTTGAAAGTTCGTTCGGGATGTTAAGCCCTATGAACTTAGTCCCAAGCTAACCAAGAGGGGGGGGGGGTGAATTGTTATTTAAAAAAAACTTTTAAGACAGAAATAAAATCACAAACCAAATCACACCACAAGAAATTAATGCAAAATTAAAAAGTGCAGAAGCAAAAATAAGAACACAAGATTTATAGTGGTTCGGTCGATTCGACCTACGTCCACTCCTTGGAGGCACCCTCCAAGTATTGAACTACAAAACGTGACTCACCTTTAGCCCCCACGGCTAGGCAGAGAAGCCCTTACAAGAACCTCTTTTTGCTTCCTCCTGAAGCTGGCAGAGAACCACAACCAAAAGCAAATTCCTTACCTCTTCCGACCCTTCCACGGACGAGAAACTCCAGACGAATGATAAGCAGAGCGATCCTTGAAGCAACCCTTATGAATCCCCCTCACAAGCTCCCCCTCACAAGATCCTCTCTCTCTCCCTCTCTCTCTTTCTCTCCTCAAGGTCTTCTCAGGTCAAGGCAGCAGCCAAAGGTCTTCTAAAATGTTTGGATAAGTGCTCTTAAATAGAAGTGCTCTCAAGGAGCCCATTAATTGCAAGTAGTCAACTTTATCGTCCTGGCCGATATGTACATCGGCCTGGCCGATCAGTACAAATCAAAGAAGATCAGCCAGAGCATCACCCTGGGAACAGTCCTGGACGATTGAAATTTGGCTTGATCGTCCAGGCCGATCATACGATCGTCCTGGCATATTAGTTCAAATCAGAGGCAAATCATCCTGAGCATCGCCCTGTTTATGACCTGGCCGATATTTATCGTCCTGAAGCAACTCAAGGATTTTGAATGTATCGTCCTGGCCGATCCTGCGATCGTCCAGAATGATATGATCGTATCAATCATCCTTAATTACTTCCTTGATTTCCTGATCAATTAAGGCATAATTTGGTAATTTTGTCTAGGCCGATATGGGTATCGTCCTGGCCGATAATTTAAAAATATAGTATACCTTAACTGTCTAAGGCGGCAACTTCTTTCTATTTTTAGCTTATCGTCCTGGCCGATACACGTATCGTCCAAGCCGATATGTTAATGTCGGCTGCCTTAATTAAGAATCCTTAATTAGACTTTCTATTTTAAGCTGATCGTCCAGGACGATATGAATATCGGCCTGGCCGATGTGGGCAAAAATAGAAATTCTAAGTCTCTCAAGTGTGTGTGTGTAGGGTTACTTAGCATCAGTCTCTTTGACCATTACAAGTAGACTTAAAAAGAGAAAAACAAAAGTACAGACTGACTCAACCCTAAATCTACGCAATTCAGAACTTGGCTTCTTCATGATCGTCCGGTCTTCGATTCCTGAAAAGTTAGAAGCAACAAGTAGTCCAAGAGAAGTAGTGTTTGTCAATCATCAAAACATAGATTTGCAACAAAACATGACCTACATCCACTCCTTGAAGTCTCCCACTTCAAGCATTATATTATTACCACTTAGTGTCTCTCCTTTTGCCCCCACAGTAAGGCAGAGAAGCCTTCACAAAAACTCTCTTCCACCACTACCCGATGCAGTAGAGAACCTTCATTCTTTTACACCCTCTAAGTGTAGGAAGAGAACCTCCTGTTATTCACACTCCCCAAGTGTAGGCTGAGAACCTCCCGCTGTTCACACTCTCCAAGTGTAGGCAGAGAACCTTTCGCTGTTCACACTCTCCAAGTATAGGTAGAGAACCTTCGTCCTTTCACACTTCTCCAAGTGTAGGAAGAGAACCTTCATCCTTTCACACTTCTCCAAGTGTAGGCAGAGAACCTTCATCCTTTCACACTTCTTCAACTGTCGGTAGAGAATCAGATCTCCTTGACAAGATCTTCTCATGAGAAATCTGGAAGGATAATAGAAAATAGTGATAAAATCACAAATCACAAATAAAGATCCTTACCTTTGAGTACCAAAATCCTTCACTCTCCAGTAGTAAGAATCCTTCTTAAAACACTCCCTCACACTCTCTCCTTTAATCTCCCTTCAGTTTGCATGAAGACCAATGGACAAAAAGATTACAAGATAGTTTTAAGTAAACCTTTTATATGAAAGACATGAAAAACCGTCAAAAAATTGTAACATTTCAAATCTGTACGTACTCGATCGTCTCGTATGATCAAAATTTGTACGTACAAATAGTGTAAAACTATTTCATACGAACTCAATGTGCTTTGGTATGAAATGACTTTGTACCTAATCATTGTCTCGTGCAAACATAGTTCGTCCGGTTCGAATGATTATTTATAAGCTTTATTGAAATAAAACTATAGGACGGTCCTTATGTTTAAGGAATAGAGGACATCATCTGGGGATGAATGTACAAGTTCGTCTGGATGAACAATATGAACCATGAGTCCAGAGAACATCATCCTAGGATGAACAGGGAATAATCGTCTGGATGATTAGTTCAAGTCATGGGTCATGCGAACATTATCCTGGGATGAACTGGGCAAAATTATCTGGACGAACAGTTCAAGTTGAGAATTTATAGGACATCGTCCATGCATGAATAAGACAATTCATCTGGACGAACAGTTCAAATTAAGAAATCAGAGGACATCGTCTAGGGATGAATAGGACAATTTGTTTGGACAAACAGTTCAAATTGAGAAATCAGAGGACATCATCCAGGGACAAATGGGAAAATTCATGTGGACGAACAATTCAAAGTGAGAAATCAGATGTCCTCTGAGGGGTATAACTGAACTAGGTAAATTTGTCTTGATGATCAGGACTTGAAAAATTTTTCACATTTTATTCGTTCCATTACACTCCGAGGGGTATAACTGACCTGATCGTCCCGTACGAACATGGTTCATCCCGTACAATCAGTGTAAATAATTTTGACTTTTAAAGATCTCCCCCAGTGTGTGTGTTAAGTTACTCAATTATAATCACACTCTCTCTGACTAAAAAATGAACAAAATATAGACTCCATGTTACAAAATATTATAATCAGATTTTTATTTGAAGTATTCAATAATATGAAGTATAATTTTCCTGAAAAATTAGTACACACAAGAGCAAAAAATACATCTTCCAAAATATGTCAGGAGAAATTAATAATCAATACAATAATATTTGGAATCATTAAAATAACAAGTTGCAAGAATATAAAACATAAAAAAGCTATTTAGCAACTCTCTTAACAAGATTGTCGGATGAATTGGATGGTGCCAGAGGTGCTTTTTCTATCTAACCTACATCCTACAAAATTAGAATTTGAGTACCCTAAGATTTCAAAAGAAGTGCTGCGTCAAGGATAACAAATTCCTAAGTTTGGGGTGCCTAGTAGATATCTAAGGTTTCTATTTATCGTAGCTAAGTGAGACTCTTTAGGATTAGCCTGAAAATAGGCATAGAGGCACACACTAAACATTATGTCCGGTTTATTAGCAGTTACTAGGGAGAGATCTGACTATTTCTCTATATTTTTTTGTTCTAGTGATTTTCCATTCGGTTCTTTGTCTAGTTGAATTGTAGAGCTCATTAGAGTCTTCATGGTCTTAGCACTGTCCATTTCATAATTTCTCAGAATATCCTTAATATATTTTCATTATCATTATCCACTTATTTTACACTAAAACTAATAAAGTAATTAAGCTCTCCCATCATGCTCATTTCAAACTCATTACTCTTTATTTTTGAGAATTCATCACATAAATTTTTATCTAAAGATCCAAATAGAATGTCATCCACATAAATTTGAATAATGAGAATTTTATCTTTAACTTTTTCTACAAAGAGAGTAGTATCCACACTACCCTTTACAAATCCTCTTTCTAGAAAGAATGAGCTGAGTCTTTCATACCAGGCTTTAGGTGCTTGCTTTAACCCATATAATATACTTTTTTAATTTGAATATGTGGTTTGGAAATTGTGAGCTTTCAAATTTGGGGGCTTTCCCAACATAAATATCATCTTTTATTACCCCATTTAGAAAAGTACTCTATAAGTTTATTTGATATACTTTAAAGCCTTTAAGGCAACCAAAGGCTAATATCACCCTTATGGCTTCTACTCTAGCTACCGGGACAAAGGTTTCTTCAAAGTCTATGCATTCAATCTGGTTATACCCCTTAGCTACTAGTCTGGCCTTAGTTCTTACTATAGTTCTTGAGTCATTGACCTTATTTTTAAAGACCAATTTTATTCCAACTACATTCTATTCTTTAGGTCTCTAGACTAACTCCCAAACATCATTACTGGTGAATTGGTTCAATTCTTCTTGCATTGCTTAGATCCAAAACTCATCTCCTAAAGGTTGATCTATATTTGTGGGTTCTATCATAGAGATGAATACAGAATGACTAACCTCCTTCCTAAGTCCATGCATAGTTCTCACACCTTCCGATGGGTCTCCTAAAATTAATTCTTTAGGATGACTAGAAGAGTATCTCCATGTCTTCCTGAGGTTCTCCCCTTTGTCCTATGGTCATGGTTTCTACTCCTTAAATTACCTCTACTTCATCTTCTTCAAATTTTGGTTAAAAGGACATATCTGATTCATCAAATACTACATGGGTGGATTCTTCTACTACTAGGGTTCTCTTGTTGAACATTATATAGGCCTTACCTATAAATGAATAACTTGAGAAGATACCCTCATGAGACTTGGGATCAAATTTTCCTAAGGGAAGTTTTTTTTTTAATTAAGATAAAATATTTGCAACCAAACCCATGTAAGTGCAAAAGATTTAGTGTCTGACCCTTAAGGAGTTCATAAGGAGTTTTATTCAGCTTCAATCCAATGTTCACCCTATTCAAGACATAACACGCAGTGTTTACTGCTTCTGCCCAGAAATATCTAGAAAGCTTACATTGCCCTAGCAGCTTTTAACAAGATTCAATTCTTTCTTTTTTCTATTCCATTTTACTGAGGGGTTCTAGGAGTAGAGAAGTTATGCTCTATTCCTAACTTTTGATAGAAGGATTCAAATCTTTCATTTTGAAACTCTACACCATGATCACTATAGATTTTTAATATTTCACATCCTAATTTTTGTTGAATCCAAGAGGAGAAAGTCTTAAATTCCTCAAACGACTCATTCTTATAAGCTAGGAATCTTACCCAAGTGAATCTAATGAAGTCGTCCACAATTACAAAGACATAATTCTTCCCACCTAGGCTAGCTAGGCTAATGAGTCCAAATAGGTCCATGTGAAGGATTTATAGTCGCCTAGATGTATTCACATTGTTGATTGAATGAAATGATGATTTCATTTTCTTTCTTAGTTGGCAGGCATCACATAGATGGTCCTTAGTGAAGTCTAACTTAGGTACGCCTCTAACTAGGTTTATCTGTATGAAATTTCTAAGTATTTTCATACTAGCATGGAACAGTGTCATATTCCATAGCCACAAGTCATCTATTATTATTTTAAATAAAGTGAATTTGAATTTTCAGTGCAACCAAGATCTAACATATAAATATTGTTTATTCATTTTCCTTATAATACAAGTTTGTCATTTCAACTAATCAAGCATTTATCATAAAGAAATTTTATGTCAAAACCTTTCTCACACAATTGACTAATGCTTAACAAATTATGCTTTAAACCATCAACTAGTAAAACATTTTCAATTAAAAAAATTTTAGCATTTCCAACAATACATGAGCCCACCAAAAAACTTTCCTGGTGGTGTTTTCTCCTAATGTTACTTTCCCTCCGGTCATGGTCTCAAAAATTATGAACTTCTTCATGTCTCCAATCATATATCTTGAGCAGCCACTGTCCGGGTACCACATGCTCTCAGTAGGTCTTTTATGAGAGCACCCCAATAAAGTCATTCAAGGGTTAGATTTGGGAACATAAGTGAGTTTGGGTTCCTCCTTATGCTTGCATGAATGAGATGTATGCATGCAATGCAGTGATAAATGCAATTTCGATCTCCATACTAGATGTGTCCTACGGTGAATCATGCACATGCAGGCTATGTGACCTAGCATGCCATAAGAGAAGCACCAAACACATGGAAATGGGTTCACTAACCTATGTGGGCATTGATGCCTCTTCCTAAAGTTGTGTGAGGCATGCAATGCTGGGGGTTTTCTTGGTTGGGCTAATGTGGATGATGTCTTATTTTTTTTAAGTGCTATGATTTTTTCTTTCAAAGCATTATTTTGATATTCATATCCTATAACTTCCACTTTTAGCCTATGTTCAGTGTTATCTATCTCCCATACAAGTTCTTCTAATATTTTCAACTCCATTTCTAATTTAATATGTCATGTTTTCAAGAATTTGTGTGCATTAGATAATTCAATATGCTTCTTATTTAATGCATCAAATACATCAAGCAGGGACATGTGATCTCTATCTAAATTAGAATTTTCTTTAACTAAGTTAACATGCTCAATTTGTGAAGTACTAAACTCAATGTTAAGACTAGCATGCATTTTCTTTTAACGTTTTATACGAGTCATGGATTTTCTTAGAAATAACCAACAATTCTTCATATGAAAGTTAACATACTTCATCTTGATCCAATTAATCAAGATTATTGTTAGCCATTTGGCACAAATTCGTTACCTCCTCCACTACTTCTTCTTCAGATGATTCTGAGGCATAGTCAGCCCAAAATGCCTTTTGTCTTCATATTCCTTTTTTTATATTTTGCTTTCTCCTTGCCTTTTTCCTTAGTTGGCTCTCTCTTTATGTTTGTGTAATCAGCTAGGAGGTGACCTCGTTTTCTGCACTCAGAACAAATTGTGTCAGATGAAACTTTAATATGTCTTGAGCTTTTACCTTGGTTCTAGTTGTTTTGATGACACCTTTATCTCCTTTTCAAAAAATTCTTGAAATGCCGGGTCATCAAGGCTATGCCATCATCTTCCTCTAATGTATAACTTTCACTTTCTAAAATATTTTTTTTTAATGCCACCGCCGGTTCCTTCTTTTCTCCTAATTATTTTGCCTTTCACTCAATCTTTGCTCGTACGTAATGAGTGACCCAAGCAAACTATCAATAGAGTAAATGTTTAAATCTTTGGATTCAGTAATTTTAGTAATTTTAGCATCATAGGAACTTGGTAAGAATCTAAGAATCTTATTAACTTTTTAGAATTAGAAATTTCTCTACCTAAGGCATGCAAGGATGTCACTATTTGGGTGAACCTAGTGTACATGTCAGATATAGTTTCTCTAGGTTTCATATGGAAAAGTTCATAATCATGCAATAGAATGTTAAGTCTATGCTACTTAACCTCACTAGTTTTTTCATACGTGATACACAGAATATCCTAAATCTCCTTACCAGTAGCACAGGTAGATACTTTCAAGTAATCGAAAGATTTTAATGCAGAAAACAAACAATTTAACCACTTTGCATTTAAATGTGCTAGATCCCTATCCTCATTTCTCCATTCACTACAAGGTACTTGAGTTTTCATGTCATTCACAAGCTTAAATGGTGCAATGTAACGTTCTTGAACTGACATACACATATGATTGACTATAGATTGTAAAAATGTAGGTATTCTAATTTTCCAGAAATCAAAAGAAATATTGTCAAACAAGGGTGGACGGATTATAGAATAACCCTCCAAAGTATTACAATTACTAAAATGAGTCATGATCGATTTTTCAAGGTTTTCTAAAATGCTATTTTTGAAACCACACTATGATACCAATTGAATGTACGGATGTGCCAAGAGGGTGGTTGAATTGAATATTTGTTGCAATAAAATATCAATCCACAATAGAAGTTCTAAATTTTTTGTGTTTTTTAAATTTTAAACAAGAAAATTAAATTCATGCGGAAGTAAATTCTTAAAACATGATTCCAACAAAAGGTGGAGTAATTTTAACTTGCTCAATAAAGAAGTAGAATATGATTTCACCAAGTAATTATAATGAATGTAAAAATGCAAAACGTAAATAAAGTGTAATAAGGGAAAAATCACACCAAAGGATTTATAGTGGTTCAGCCACTTGACCTACGTCCACTCCTCAGAGTCCTCCACTCCTAGAATTTGACAACTAAACAGTAATTCTTCTTTTGCCCCCACAGCAAGGCGGAGAAGTCTTTACAAACCTCACTTTCACCTTCCCAGCATAACGGAGTAACAAATGCTATGTCACCCTCCCAGTGATGGCAGCGAACCTTCTCTTTTTTCACCCTCCTGGAGAAGGTAGAGTACCTTAGATGATGCGGACCTTGATGGAACTCCCCATCAGACAGCTTGCCATAAGATCTTCTTGGGCCACATGAGGAGCAACGTGCACCAAGATAGGAGCAACCGTGTGATCTCCCTCACACCTCTTCTCCCTCACAAACTCAACTTCTCCGTCCTCACAAAAATCTTCTCAAGAGCTCTCTCTCAAGGAATCCCCTTTTAGTCACATTCCTCTCTCTCACCTTTTTTTTTTTCAAAAAGATAAAAGTTTAAATATTTAAGTTAGGCTCCAAGAAACCATAAATTTTCAATATAGTCATTTTGATTTGTATAGTACAATCCTAGATCATACACTACGATCAGTTCAAAACAACTTTCATCCTGGTACGATGGAGTACGAATAGATAATTTTCTAAATAATATCGTATAGTACGATATAAAATCATCCAGTATGATATGTTAAATTACTTTTGATTGTACAGGACGAATGCCGGGATGATTAAAACTCATCACTATACGTCATATGGTACAACCCACTTCGTATAGTATCATATGTTAAAAGCGTCATACTGTTTGGAACGATGTTCACATCGTCCAATACGATTAGTTCAAAATCAAGGGATCGTCCGATACGATATTCGGGATGATCAAAAATAGCCTCAATATCTCGTACTATATGAACCATGTGGTACAGTATGATCACCAATCAATAATAAATCTTTGATTTAATTGACTAATCATGGGGGTTAATTTAAGCATGTATTAAAAAACTCATACTATATGATATGATAGTACAGTACGATCAGTTCAAAATTTATGAATTAAGAACTTACTTAAACCTACTGGCGGCTGAGGTTTTTAATCAAAAACATCGTATAGTATGATTGAAACTCATACAATATAATCGATAGGAAAATTTTTTTATTCATTTTTAAAATAACTCTCCTCCTATGTATACATGGTTGCTCAAATTTGCATACAGTTTGTGGCCAGACTCAAGAAAAGAAAAAAAAATGAAAATTACATGATTATGACTCTAAATCCTAATCTACCCTGTTTTGAGTCTTCTTGTTGTCCTGAGTAATTTGTGATCTCCTTTAAATGTTAGTACTCAAGGACAAGAGTAGAAATAAAAAATATTTAATGAATAATAACTCAATCAACATTATTTTTCATCATAAAAATCTCAGACTAGGGGTCATGGACTACAACATTCTTAAATTTTGGAATAAGGATCACCAAAGTATTTTTCCAGCTCTTGCACATATCTTTAGTCTGAAAAAAAACCTTAATTTCATTGCAAACATCCTTGTTTATGATATCCCAATAGAATTTTAAGGAGGAAGAAGTAATACCATCAATGTCTAGAGCCCAATTAATCCCCAAAGAAAATACCACCTCCCATATATCTTTGTCCATATTCTCTACATTAAGATTGACCCTCACCTGATCTGGGATCATGTCAACATCATGGAGGGACGGCCAATGCTCCAATAAAATGCTCCTAGCTCTACATTTGTGCACAAATAATTACCAAAATTTTTCATGAATTAAGTGTGGATCTAAAATAGCCTCCCCATTATGTGTGCGGACCTCTAAAACCCAGTTAGACAGTCTCCTAGCCATCGCCACAAAAAATAAAAAATGGGAATTAGCATCCCCCTCCTCAATCTAATGAACCTTGTCATGTTGGCGCCACCATATAGTAATACGGTCCATGTTAGCAATGAATTCTACTTTGTTGCAAATTCCACTTTCCTACTCCAAATTGAGTCCATCTAAAGAGAAATCGATAGACTAAAGTTCTTCAATACGTCTTTCCAAGGTAGCTTTCAAGTTCCTCAAGTTTCGGACACAGCATTTGCTCCAATTAAAAAGAGCTCTAGACGTCCTAGCACATTTTTGGTTTAAAACTTCAGCACGTTGGCCAAAATTGTTCTTACTCTAGTTTTTTTTGAACCATCTTCCAAGTCACCGGATAGCTCATCAAAATATCTTCAAACCAAATTTACCTATCTATAGAAGCATGCTCTTGGAGTCAAAACTAAAGGAGGATTAGGCAGTGATCCGAGCCCTATCAATTCAAATGCTTGATAGAAAAAGGGGCACCATCTTGAGGCCCTCTGAATTCATCAAAAAGCAGATAAAATGCACCAAATTTTGCTATACCCACTCTTTTTATTAGACCATGTGAAGCTTGGTCCACTGAAACCCCGATCGTGTAAGTCAGTGGTCGTAAGAAAATTCATCATTTCTTGGACACCATCGAGTGGGTAAACATTTTTCCCCCTTTCTTCTCTACCTTAGAGAGCAAATATTTAAAATACTCTCCCATAATAAGGGGAACTTTATCCAAGGCATAAGAGTTAATGGTACCACAAGGATTATGCCTATTATGATATTCCTTATTGGTATAAACCTACACAATAATCCATTTTTGCATGTTTTGTAGGTCCAGCTAACCCACACCTTTGATCTGAAGTCCAAAGAACATCAAATTGAGTGAGCTCCCACCTCTAAAGAGTTGTAATTTCACCAGACTTACCCATAGCAGCGACATTGAAAAACCCCCATCCATGACAAATTAGCTTGTCGACACCTACACTATCAAGGACCACCACCTTGGTCTCAATAAAACAGATGAAAAGCATCTCAATCCTAATGACGAGGTGTCATAGGTAGTTACTCATGCATTTCTTTTGAGTCCCTCTGCAATTCCAAATTAAGACCGAGGACATGAATCAACCAAAGGGGAGGCTTCCCCACAGCCAGAAATATATTTGGCCTCCTTTCTTTATTTTTGTGGGAGCTAATAAATGGATCCCAGTTGCATCAGCTCTTCACAAAATGGGCTTTAAAAACTTGAGTCATTGGCTTAGGAGGCTGAACCCCCGCAGAAAATATAGAGGCTGTGTAATTCCCAAATATTTTTCCTTCCAAGTAGGCTTGAAATTCTCCTTTGACCTAATAGCAAGGGGCTCCAAAACCTCCTTTAAATTAATCTATTTGGGAGTTCCATTAGACTCTAGCATCTTGGCATCTGAAGGTTGCTTCTCCTTACCCTTATTCCAATTTTGATACTAAGGATGGTTGGCTCTACCTCATCTTTAGGGGACATGAGTCCAAGGTCCAAGCTAGGCATCTTCCACCAGGGAAGTATCCACCCCATCCACCATTTAGCCCTTGTCTTCAATCTCAGGGGATTACTTCTCCTTAGAGGGAAATTATAACCCACCTCCTACTATCGTCGTGTAAGGGTGCACCTTCGGATTAGGTCCTACCATCCTAGCATCATCTTTGGTTCGACAAGGGAGTGAACCCTTTTTATGATCATTTAGAGTGCCACCTGTAATGCCTTGACTCCTTGGGTTGTCAACCCAATTACTACTTATTGATGGTCCTCTTGCATGGCATTGCTCTTGCCTATGTTCAATCATGCCATAGCCTTAGAAAATCACCCCATTACCCTCATATTCAACTTTTTGGTAAAACCTTCCAGTGAGTCCACTAATCCAACTAGCTTCTTGGAGCCTTTTGGAAAGATCCAGTTTGACACACACTCCGGCAAACTCCTATCACCCTCACTGCGAGGTCTGAGCATCAATCCATAATTGGGTCCCAATAATGTATAAAATTCATGCAATATTCTACATACCCCAATATTGTAAGGGTAGAAAGGGGAGTCTAATCCACATTGGTGATGATAGTCCATTAAACAATTCCATAGAAAAGCTAGGGGACCACTTGTATAATCCCACAATATTGTTCATGTTAAACCACAACCTAGCACTTAGCACCGCATACCAAGTAGCAACTGACTCAAAGATGCATGTGAAGAAGTCCTGACTAATAGTAGAGAGCTGAAATTCACTGAACCACTGCCACTAATGTTGGTTCTTTGAGTTTAAAATAAAGAATTATAGCCTTCTCTCCAAATTTTTTCCTATAATAGCTCGCTTCAGTAAAGCCAAATTTTCCCTGACCACTTCTTAATTCAGCTCCACCATAATCTCATCCCTTAAGAGATCAGAATAGTTGAACATTTGATGTATATGGACATGCTATGGGTGCTTTCCCATGTTATTCAACTATCTATATGGTGACGCACCCTTCATGTCACTACCCATGCAAGAGTCACCAGAGATAGAAGATGGCATATTGGTTGGTTCATTTTTCTAAAAACTTGGAGTGCACTAAAGTTTGCTCCCCTGCTCGTAGGCCTTTGAAATAATCAGGTTCACACCTACAACATAACTATCCTCACAAATACCTTCTATAGGATTACCACAGCCTTCTATAGTCAACTAAGTAGGAATGCTTACTTGTGAGAAATTCAATTCAATGCAAATGTCCATCGAGTTGCCAACTAGAGAATTACTGATGTTCATGGCATTTAGTCCATTGAGTTGGGCCAAAAGGGCATGATCAAACTTTCCCTCCTTGACATCCATTTATGATATAGCATCTAAAAACTTCGAATTGTAGCTCATCTTTATGCTAGCCTTCCCCTATCATAATTTGTCACCAGATGAGAAATTCCCTCATGCTTAATTCCTACAGCCTTGCTCGACAAGAGGTTACCCTTAGTAAATTCCCAGCACAAAATGCTCCCCCACTGGGCTTCTCATCCCAGGAATGGTCATTGGAACTGTCACTCCCCTGCTTACTTCCCATCTAAAGAACCCCTATGGTAAAAATTACCACCTCTACTGGTTCCCTCAACTCCACCCCCACAGGAGTGGGAGGAGACCATTGGTCCCCCCCCCACAATGTCTAAAACTTCTCTCTCAAGCAACATTCTAATGAGAGAAATAATTAGTGAGAAATGAAAGATCCTCCAAAGTTTTAGGGTTACTTGAAAGTTGTATTTACACTAATTAAGAAGAAATCAAAAAATACAAACAAAAAAAAGAACAACTAAGTAAGGGCAATTCTACACTTTCATCTCGCAATAAACTAACAATAGTTAAGGGGACTTTGCTATCTTCTATACCCATCTTACAAAAATCTCAAAAAAGAGAAAACTATGCATAAAAATTTGTAGCTTCATTACTTTGATGGGGAATCTGATGAAACAAAACTTGGTTTAACTTAGTGAGAAAGGAAGCATCCACATCAATATTGGCATGGTGGAGGGGGTGGTCTTGGATGGTAAGGTTTTTTGACCAATTAATGGCATACGGAAAATCCATCTCCACAAAGAGACCATCCAGCTCAAACATCCATGGTTGTAGCATATCTTTGAGGATAGTGGCCGCCAAGAGCTCCATAGTAGTAACATCTCAGAGCTCTACATGTTTGCCAACATCTAGAATCAACTGGCCCTCATAGATCTGAAGAATGACTCCAAGTCCAACATGATTGAACCATCAAAATAAGGCATCAAAGTTGATCTTCAACCAACCTGTAGGGGACCACTATTACTTGTGAAGAGTTAGAACATTGGGCGAAGTAGCGCTCCATTGCTCTTGAATTAGCATCCGACCGGGGTGTGGGAGTAATGATAGAACAACCATAGCAATTATTACATGTGAGCTATAGGGTCTTCCACATTTCATTGCATTTTTTCCCTCCATAATTAATAGATCACATAACGAAAAGCCATCCCAGGCTTGGGTTGTGCCTTACCATCACCGAGAGGATCATAATATGCTCATCAAAAGAATTGCCAAGTGGGAAGGAAAATCCCCTTCGAGATAATACGTCAAGGACCTGAGCTAGTTTGGTGTAGTCAATAACATAGTTCTCCGTGGTTTCTCATAGATTGCATCCCCAAGGGCACATCTCTGAGTAAGCTAGATTATATTAATATAACAAGCTATTGGTAGGTAAGCCACCCCTACAGAGTTTACACCAAAAAAAATTCTCTAAAGGGTGGAGCTTGAAGCATTTAAGCAAAGCATAACTTGACTGTTAGCATACCTGATATTATTTTTATTGTTTGTCTCAGTGCTAGATTTCAAGTTAATCTAGAAGCGTCCCACTTGATTGTTATTAAGAAAATTCTTAGGTATCTCTTAAGAACCATTTTTAGGAATATGATATCCTAGCCACAACACCTCCTTCGAAATCATAAGATATTGTAATTCAAATTTTATAGGATACCGAGTTAATAGAATAATAGTTCTAGAACTTGTCAATTTATAGGATAGTCCTTAGTCTCATGGTCTAGTAGAAAATATAACTCAATTGCTCTGTCTACTACTGAAGCTGAGTACATAGCCTTAAGAAGTTGTGTGGCCCAAGTCTTTTGGTTAAAGCAACCAATTCTAGATTTAGGATTACCTGTAGGAACAATCTCAATCATTTGTAATAAAAATAATTCCATCTACATTTCAAAGAACCCAATCCAACACTCTAGGACAAAACTCACTGATATAAGGCACCACTTTATTAGAGGCCGTGTTACTTTAGGAGACATAGAGCTACACCATATATCCACTAAAAACCAACTTGCTGATATCCTTACAAATCGATTGGCATTTAAAACTTTTAGCATCTTAAGAACCATATTAGATGTCATAGATTTTATTTCATGAAATTGTTGCTTTCTATTTTTTGATAATTTTCTTTTTCCTTTAGTTTTTTTTTTGTAATAAGATCAATAGACACTATTGATGTTGATTTCTTAAATGACATTTTTGCCTTACTTTTGGTTTTAGAAATTTGTAAGATTTCATTGACTTACCTAAATCAGTTAAAGGAAAAAAAACATTGATGATTATTTCTCTTCCTCTAACTCTTTCAGCAGGGCATATTTCTTTTTGAAGAAAAATCTATTTCAAAGTCCAACTAAAAATTGGACATTAAAATTGAGATATATTTCATCTTCTTACAGTAATTTAACTCGTATGAATACTGATCAATGTCATTAAATCACTTTCAAGTTTTCTCTATGAAGTTGTTGCATTTATCATATAGATATGAATTTTATTTTTGGTTTATTATTCCTTATATTAGAGAGTGAGTTTTATTCCCTAATATCTAAAAGATAATCTCACAACTGAGAGTCTTTAAAGGTTTTGAAAGGTAGCCAGCTTGCAAAAATTGATAAAAGTCATAAAATGAGCCCAAAAGAAAAATACAAAAGAAGCGCAATAACCACCAAGTAATTGCATGGTACACTGAAACGTATCACAAATAAAAAAATATGCAAAGTGCAACAAATAATTAAAAGAAGGCTTAAAATGAGCCCACAAAAATAAGTTTTCTTCTCTTTCAAATCTATAAATTTTAGAAGAATTCATGTGCCACTTCATATCTTCAAACACTTGAATTTTAAAAATCATGATTTTGATTGATTACTTTGTCATATTATTCTATAAGATATTTTTTTCTAAAATGAAGTTTGAATAGATCACTTTTCTTATATGATTTTTTTCTAAATTTGATTTTTGTTTTCCAAAGATTTTCAACATGTAAGGTGCCCAAACTAGGTTTAACAAGATCGGTTTTCTACCTTCTTCAGTTTTCAAAATTTTTAATTCATTTCTTACTAATTTTTAATTCATTCATTTGGGAAATTTATCATTTACTAGAGTTAATCAATTAAAAAAAAAATTATAAATGATTTTTTTTTGTAATGTTTTATGTTTTTCATATTTTTATTTTTGTTTTTGAATACTCTTGATCATTCCATTCCATCTCTAAAACATTTATTTTTTACTCACATCATCCAAGATGATCCACATTGTCCTATATAATCTTAACAAAAATTCTAATCGTTGCTGACCCCACACCTAATGACTAATTTGGGTAAATTATTGGAGATCGTATTATATGATTATCATTTAATATCATCCTGGAAGAAAAAGTTGGACAATTTAAATGTTGTTAGGTCAATCCTTTATTGCCCATCATCCCAGACGATCTACCTGTTCATCCTATATGATTTGCTTATTCAATAATCGTACATGATGACTCCTCAGGAAAACCACTTGTGTCTTATTTTCCTGGATGATATCTTACCATTCTAGACGATTCAACTAACCTTTTTGACTGATCATTAGATGAATTAATTACACCTGATCATCCTAGATGATTAAATTATCATACTAGATGATATGGTCGATGTTATATAAATAACCCAAATCTGCTATTTTCTTCACTCAAATTCTTCACCACTCCTCTCTACTCCTTTAAACTCCGATCCTTTTCAATGGTGGGTGTCAAGCAGTCATGAAAAATTATAAGAAGTTGCTCTCGATGTCATGTTGATCTGAGATTTGCCGAGGCAACTGATAAAGATATGTTCCATAGATATAAGGAGGCCAGAATTAAACCCTCTAAAATAATCAATCAGGAGGAAATTTACTTTCAAGTATTACACCTTTTTTCTCACAACACTCTAAGTTTCCTTCTTACTCTTGCATATCACTTTTTTTATCTAAACTACTCCTTGAGTTCTTTGCAAGCTTTCATATTAACAATAATTGTACTATCCTTCATTCATATGTCAATAGGCGTCATGTAGAAATAAACTATAAAGACCTTCATGCTTTTCTAAAACTTTCTACTATTATGTAAGAAGTCTATATTTTATCTACAAATTATGAATTTGACTAGAACCCAATCAATAACACCCTTATAGGAATAAAAAAGTAACATCCACTTTGTCCAAGTCAGCACTTTACTTCAGGATGGTGGCTTCATCAAATATATACTTAGAAATACTATCATTACTAAAGCTGGTGATCGACTCAACATCACTAATGACCTTTCTCTTGCTACTTATTTCATAATGGGTTAGATAGAATTTAATATAGATGATCTTCTCATTCACTATCTTTCAAATTTAACCTTTATTAAAGATCCCAAACATAAAAGAATTCCCAATCTAGCCTTAGAACACATTATAGAATTTATCATAGAATCCAAGTACAACTTCCAATTTCCTACACCGCTAGATGAGTTGCCAATCTTCTTCTCTAATACTTCCTTCCATGTTATCCAAAGTGCATCTCGCTATCAGGCTTGTAACGGAGAAGTAGATGAACACGATGAAGTTCCAACACACATTCTAACATAGACTCCTATCTTCCAGTAGTAATAAATTGATAAGCTAGTTGAGAGGATTGACCAATAGGAGGATAGGCTTGACTCCTATGTAGTTGCAAAGGAGCAACAACATGCAATGGATGTTTCTCATTTTGAAAACTATGTTGCCCAGCAGCAGCAGTAGAATGACCAAGATATGGCTTGGTTTGGCGAGCAATTTAGCTCTCTTCACCATTACTTTCAGCAGCCACCACCACCACCATCCCCTGATTAGGGATCCTCCTTCTATTTGTTTGTCTACTCATATAGATGATATTCAAATTATCCAGGATGATATTTAAATTATTCAGGATGATCAGCCAATTCCTATTAAGCTAATCATACAGGGAAATGTCAGTCATCCTTGCTAAAAGGGCTCTTTTATACTAATCATATAGGATAATCTATCAAGCATAATAGACAATCAATTATGTAGAATTAAAAATTAGGGCTTCTTTTGGACTATTTATATTTAAGCACTCTATTTATCTTATGAGATAATCTTTTGATGTGGATTTGATCTACGAGAGAGCTTAAAGTTGGAAGAGGAAGAGCTTGACAGGGAGAGATCCTTATGAGGGGGAGTTGTGAGGCAATCACAAAGGTTGCACCAAGCTAAGTGTTTGTCATCTTCTTCAAGTTGATCCTCTACTTCCTTGGTGGCTCTGGTGAGATCTTCTTTAACATTAGATCCAGGTTCTCTACCTACTCCAGGAGGGAGTAAAAGGATTCCCAAGTTTTCTGCCTTCATCATATAGGTAAAAAATATTTTTTAGGTGTTTTGTCTACTCTAGGAGAGAGTAAAAGGATTCAAGGTTCTCTACCTCACCGTATTGGTGAAAAGATTTTCTAAGGGCTTCTCTGACTTATTGTGGGAGAAAAAAGAGAGTTACTTCATTTTAGTGCAATACTTCGAGATGGAGTCTCCAAGGAGTGGACGTAGGAAAACTTTGACTGGACCACTATAAAATTTGATGTGTTCTTTCTTATTACTTTTATTGCATTTTATTTCTACACTTTTCTCTTATTTGTTCTGTGATTGAAAAATTTGATTGGATTGTTATAATGTAAATTATTTTTCTTCCTCATTAAGGGGTATTTTTTTGTTTTAAAATATCTAAAAAGATCAAATTTTTTTTTCATTTTTTTAAAGAATTTATAAAACTACCAATTCACCCCCCCCCCCCCCCTCTTGTTAGCCTCGGTCTAATTCTTTACGGTTTAACTCCCCTCAAGAACTTTTAGGAACTACTATACTAATTTATTCAATGGTAGATATATAGTCATAGTGATGTATGTTTTGTGCGACGGTCACCATATGTATATGTTTTGGGTCTTAATAGTGCATGTAAATTTATTACTCAACAGAGGGTTAACTTCATAGCCTCTCATTTTATAGCAATTATAAATAAGCTATTTCTTTTATCTTTCATTTAGTATATACATAATAAAGATAAATCAACAAGTTATAATCAGTTTTAAATAATTCTCATTATATAATAAAAATGCTCATATCTTAAATTGTCCCATTTTAAATTAAATGTTGATATAACTTGTGTAGAATTTCATTATTTATTTCACTTGTTATTAAAATTTTTAAACATGTAAAAATGACATATATTTTTTATAAATTCATTATTTTTATAACACCATAAGTAACCTCTATCTTATGTTAATCTCTCTTATGTAATCATTATGTTTATACACACATGTTAATTCATATGTTCTCAATATGTAAATGTTGACACATTTCTCTCTCTTTGTATTATTTGTGAGGGAAACATGGACCTAATTGGAAGCTAAAGCTAAGGAAATATGTCATCTCTATTTCCTTAAAATAGAGGTGCTACGGCTAGAACCACTATTGACTTGCTTTGGGGAGTTAATTATTCTTAAACCTTGGTCTTCGGTCTCATAAGCTAATGGTTGTGTGCACTCCCAACCTTAAGTCTTTGTAATAACCCCTGTATTTATCTTACCTTTATTTCTCTATAAACTTGAAAACCATCATATGTATGTTAAGGTTCTATGGAATTAGAATAATGAGCTTTTCAATCATAAAAAAACAGAAAATCAAGTTTTGATCCTATATAATAATGGATTAATTAGTTATTGAATGTTTTTATATTTCCCTACATTACTAACGAATTAAGTTTTTAAATTAAAAGAAAAATCCCCTTCATAAAGCTTTTTGACATTTAGAAATAGATAATCAATACAACATAATATCAATCATAGATTTTCAACCAAGCACTTATATCCAAAATAAATGCAGAAAAAAAGTACAAAAAAATAAAATAAAAAAGAGCATACCAAATTTATAGTAGTTTGGTCCAACCTGACCTGCATCCACTCCTTAGAGGTACCCTCTAAGTATTGCACTAAGTCTTTAGTGACTCTCTTTTAGCCCCCATAGCTAGGAGGAGAAGTCCTTACAAAATCACTTCTACCTTCCCTTTTGTGGCAAAGTAATTAGGTTCTTTGTCACGAATGAGATCTTCTTCTTCTCAAAATTACCCTCAAGATGAACCACGAATCCTATGGTACTAAGGTGCAAGCTTTTCGAGTAACCTTGTGTAATCACCTCCGCACTCCCTTGAAACCTCCTCTATGGATATTCTCCCTCTCGAACACCACCCTTTCCTCTCTCTCTTTCAAGTTCTCTCTTCAATTTTTTTCTAGAAGAATGAAGACACAATTGCTGCTAAAGACTATTACGAAGTGCCATAAGAAGGCTTAAATAAAGGGCTTTGAAAATACCTTAAAATTCATTTTTTCCATCAAACATTATCCAGTACGATTACAGGATTGCCCAATATGATGTACAAAATTTGAACTGATAATTCTAGATTATCTACGGATAGTTCAGTACGATCAGTTCAAATTTGAACATATCATCCAATGTAATATTTGGGATAATTCAGGATGATTAGAAGAAAAAATATGGTATTTCACATGGAACGATCAAGTATCATCCCCTGTACCGCTCTGGTCATCCAGCTCGATCTTCATTAATCGTCCTAAATGATCAGATTGAACAAATTAATCATAATTATTCCCCTAATAACAAGATCATTAAATATATATTTGTCATAAATCATCTAATTTGATGTCCATTGCCCTAGACGTTTAGAAAAAAAAAATGAAATAAAAACCTTATCTAAATTATGATTAGCGGCTATTTTTCATGATCATAATGATCATCATATATGATCTAAATCATCTAGTATAATTAGTTAAAAGAGCTGATCGTATAATACGATATAAATCATACAATACAATTAGTTCAAAAATTAAACACCTTATTTTAACTCAATCTCACTCCCTCTAAGAGTGTGTGTGCTTGGTCACCAAGCAAGCACACACCCTTACAAGACTTGACTCAAGAAATAAAAAATACATCAAAGAATATTACAAAAATTTTTCTAGAAAAACCTATTCCACCCAATTTTGAGCATTGAATCTTTGTTTGTTGGTGCATGATGTTCTTGAAAAGTTAGTAGACATACAAACAAAAATATATTGCAAATACAAGCAGATAATAGGATGTGAGCCACAATACTTTTTTTTATCATAAAAAATAGAAACTCGTGAGCTTGAGTTGTGACAGTCAATGTTTAAAGAATTAAAATAATTAATAATAATTCAAACTAAATACATAAAAATATCAAACCTTTCTCAATCAACCCTAATCAATACATACAATCATTAAAAGATAAAATTCAAACCCTAATTTGATTAAAAGTTATTTGATAGTTTAATAACCCATTAATTAAAAATTAACTAAATAAATTCATTAAAAATAAAAAATTAAAAATATTAAAAAAATTTAAATAAAAACAAAATAAAGATCATAAATAAAATCAAAGCTATTTTCAGGACCAAGCCATATCTCTTTTGGATGCCTCTTGGACACATCCATTTCAACTTAGATCTAAACCACGGACAATATAGAAATCTAAATGATAGCTTGATTAGTTTGGAGAGGCCTACCAAAGATTGAATCCAGAGAAAATATGATAGGTGTATTAAACTTATGCAATCTAAGATTTGGAAAAGAAACGAAAATGGGAGCAATCAGAGATACCTCTTTTATTTTAAAAAAATGTGTCCACTTCAACAACCACATCTAACAAGAATTGATGGAGAAAACTCTTCGAGGAAATATTCAACTGTAATCTAAATCATTGGTCCATTAAATTACAATATGATGTTGATCACGAAAACCAATCCAAAATGTTCCAGAGATTTTAGGATTAGTGAAGAAAGCAAAAATAATGTCATGGTTAGGTTGACACAGAATAAACTTTCCTACCAAAGTGAAAGAGAGCAACCAACTGATTTATCACTTTTTCATCAAATATAAAAGCAGGAATTCCTTTAAAAGAAGTATTCATACATCTAACTAAGGAGTAGAGGCAAAATAAGAACCCACAACTACATCCTTAATGATCAAGAGTTATCATTATTAGATGTTCCAGATAAGTTGGAAGACTTACATGAAACCTTCAGTTTATAAGTGATCCAAGGGTTTTATGATGATGAAGTCATCATCAAGTAATCAATTAAACAAAAATATAAGTAGTCAATCTAGGGAAATTAAAAAAAATAATAGATGAAATATCTAAAGAAAAAAATCCTCACAAACTACGAGAGAAACTAGCCATAATCAAGAGAAGATCAAATTCCCAATGAAAACCTAAAAAATTACTTGCGAGTCAACAGAGCACAAGCACAAAAATGATTCTAAAGAATTTATGAGATGTAAGCTAAGCCCCCTTAAAATGATGAACATGGCCTTGAAAATGTGCTTTCTTAAGAATGAGCAATGAAATAAATATAATTGCTTGTAATATTGATGATTTCCTATATAAACTGCTTAAGATTACTTGAGGTTGTATTAGAGTCCTTTTTGTTTTTATATATATAATTAGAGTTCTTCCCTATAATAACAAAGAGGGAAGAAACATCTCCTAGGGGTGAGTTCCTTTCACTTGGGAATTTTGTTTAGGATTATTTGAGATCAAAGGAGAACGGAAACATCCCTTCGACGAGGAGTTCTTTTCACTTGGATATTAGAACCCACCGGATAAATGGAGCTCAAAGAAATAAAATGAAGAAATCAATACTTAAAACACCCCCTTGTAAATATACTTGCACTAGTTCATAGGATTAGAATATGAGATATTATCACTAGTGCTTGGCAACCATTAATTTTTGCTAACCCTAGGTTGTAAATTATGTAGCACTTGTCACCAAGACTTTATATTTATTTTAAATTATTCGATGATGTGTTTATATTGTTTATGATTTAGAAATTTTATGCTTTTCTAGGTTTCTTTCTTAAATGCATGATTTTTTTTAGCCTGGAAAAGTGTATTTTTGCTCATAGGGTTAATGCTAAAACTTTTCAACTTGAAATTAAATAAAATTTTTAAGCTCACATAAAAAGATAAACATTTTTAAGAAGTAAGCCTGGGAACGCCCAACAGTTTCCATGCATTTATATTTTACATTCTCTTCCTTGCTAGGAACCTCCCTACATGCAGGTTGTGGTGGACCACCAAACCTATTAAGGCGCATGTCTAGAAAAAAATCTATTTTCTAAGTCAAATTTTTTAAGTTCAGCATTATTATTTTTGTATACATAGGTTAATAAGCATGTATTACACTAGAAATCAAATAATATAATTAAAATTTCAGTTGCATGAAGGAAAAATTACCATTTATAAGTAAAGGGGCTAATTAGGACCTTCTTTAGACGTCAGCTCCAATTTCTTGAGAACATAAATAATAGACATGAGCACCAAGTTCTCTAGATTTATGGTTTTAAAGCAGCTAGGTGGTTTTGTTGGCACACTAATCCAGATCGAGGAAAGTCCAAATTTGTGTTTCATTAGTTAGATTTGGGTTACTATTGTTTAGTGCCCAACTTATACTTTGGATTTGGGGTAGACCCAAAATCATAATTCTCCAACATCGGGAATAAAATTGTAAATTTCTAATAAAATGATAATCCAAATAATAAAATTATCTTAAGTACAATGTAAATCCCAACATAAGATAAATTGGGGTGTTTTAGAATTATTTTATAATCCCAAAGAACCCCTATTTCTCATCTTTTGTCATCCAAAATAAATGTTCAAATTTAATCCAATCCTAATAAAAAATTCCAACAACTCTCCCTTTATACCAATCCTTCAAAATTAAAAATGAAATTTCCACGAATAATTTAATCAAGAGTATTCAAAAGTAACTTAAACGTCCTACAATGTATTTATCTATGAAGGCTTACCTCTGTAGAAGATTTAAATCATCAGAAATAATCAAACTCCATTATTTTTAGTTCCTAAATAGAATTGGAAAAAGAAATTATTCTCTTTGGGAAAAGAAAAATCAAAGATGATTATTATCATCATATTAAAATGATTAATAATAAATGATATTTCCTTTCCATGGTAAGATATATCATTTATTATCATTATTTTTATTATAAAATTCATTATAATACATCTAGATTATCATAGCTAAATATTGATAGAACATCATTTTGACCGTTTGGGGTATATGTAGTTCCTTATTGAATTTGACTATGATAATTAGGTTGAAGTTTACAGTTTTCTAGTCTGAGGCCATTAGGAAGTAATATTTTCACCATCCAAGGTGATCAATCATTCATAATGATGAGTTTGGTTACAAAACTAAATGAAATTTATAAGATTATATTCAAATTTTACAAAAGAAATAAATTTTTTTTTTGCTCTTTTCAACAAATCTTATGAACATTTGCTCATCCTCTTTATATAGTTGATCTAATAAACACCGAGTTAAGTCAAGTGTATTCCCTTTCTTGTCCTCAATGTGTACAGGAACAACTTTAGCTTTAACACTTTCTTTTTGTGTTGATAATTGAGTATCCATCATGAGAATACTCCAAGACATTTCTTCATATTAGAGCTCTACAGTTATTTTTTCAAAATCTTTTCTTTATCTATTTGTCGAGTACTCTCTTTCAAGTGATTCATCATTTATTTGATTAATCTTCCCAACACTGAGTGTGTGTAGATCAAATTGTATTCTCTAACTCCTAATGACTTAACTATAGTTTTACCTTTTCTTCTTCTTTACTTTGCTACACTATTCTAATGGGCAATAAGTGCATTAAAAGTGGAAACCATCTTGGGCTGCCAAATCTTCTTCTAATCAAATAATAAGGTTATCTGATTTATGAATTTTTTATTCCTTCTATTGGGTTAAGAACTTGATTGGCTACTCTCTAAGTGGAGCTGATCAAATCTTCGGGAGTAATGATCCAAAGAGTGATGAGAATCTTTACTTGGATTATTTTTATATTGATTTGATAAGGGAGGAGATATCAGATTAAATCTTTAATGGATCAACACTATATATCTTAATGATTTAATGGTAATTTGATGATTCGGAGTACTAGATGACAGTACTTGTTCATTGACTATTAAGAATTTCTTCAATTCTTGATGATAATCTACAATTACAACTTTCTTGCGACCAACAAAAGACACTATTCTTTTAACTATAGGAAGAGCAATTTTTCTTTTGATAACTCTTATTTATTACTAATGTTCATTGCATTTTTTTAGAGTTTTAAGGATTTTGGCCTTTTATTTCCCATAATTTGTTGCACAATCATGGATCAACCCATGTTGAAGGGATTCAAATTTCCACTTCATATAAGATAACAAACGAAGAATTTATTACTTATAAGGTGTAGGCATTGGAGAGTTGGATGTTTTAATGATACTTTCCTCTCCATAATCTTAAAAAAAATGGATGGATGTAGCTTCCACCCAACATTGGGGAATTTATTAGAAGTTCAAGAATATCAACTTTAGCTACCTTAATTATAGTATTAATCAACCTTTTTTCTTCTACAACTTTGGCCTTCTTTGTTGAAACTTGTTCAATATGAATTAGGTTGTTTAACCTAAGCTTATGTCCCAGAGGCTAACCAAGAGGGGGGTGAATTGGTAATTAAAAATTAATCCCTCCTTTTAAAAATTTAAAATAGTGAATTAACTTTAGTGAATTTTTTAGAAAGAGATTTTTCAACCACAAGTTAAAACAGTAAAAATTAAAAAGGTAGCAGAAAATAAAAAGACACAAGATTTATAGTGGTTCTGTCAAACATGACCTACATCCACTCCCTGGAAGCACCCTCCGAGTATTGCACTAATATTGCTAGTGACTCCCCTTTTGCACCCACAACAAGGCGAAGAAGCCTTTACAAAACTCTCTTCCACCACTACCTGTGCAGTAGAGAACCGTCATTCTTTTACACTCTTTCCAGTATTGGCAGAGAACTGTTTGTCCTTTCACACTCTCCTGGTGTAGGCAGAGAACCCTTCATCAATTCACACTCTCCAAGTGTAGGCAGAGAACCCTTCGTCCTTTTAGACTCTCCAAGTGTGGGCAGAGGACCTGCCGGCTGTTCACACTCTCCAAGTGTGGGCAAAGGACCCTACGGCTGTTCACACTCTTCAAGTGTCGACAGAGAATTGTATCTCCTTGACAGGTCTTCTCACAAGAAATCTAGAAGGAGGAGAGAAAAGAGTGAAGTAATCAAAAACCACAAGTAGAGACTCTTACCTTTGAGTACCAAGTGAAACCTTCACGCTCCAATAGTAAGAATCCTCCATCAAACACTCTCTCACACTCACTCCTTGAGTCTCCCTTCAGTTGTCAAGAAGATCAGTAGGCGAAAGGATTAAGAGGCAATTCTAATTAGACTTTATATAGGAAAGACAGGAAAAACTGTCCAAAAATTGTTGATATTCAAGTCTGTACATAGTGGATCGTCCCGTACGAACGTGGATAATCATGGACTAACTTAGTTAAGTCAGTTGCATACAAACCCAATGTATATTGGTACGAACTAACATTGTACCCGATTATCATCCCGTACAAACTAAGTTCGTCCGATACGAACAGTTATACCATGGGTCCGTTTGACAAACTACAGTAAGTTATCAAAATTGGAAGTAATAAACCATTTTCATCCTGGGATGAATACGAGTTCTTTTGGACAAAATTTTTATAGAGAGCATTTCATCCTGGGCCGAATAGGAACTCGTTTGAATGAAAATTTTCTAGAGAGCATTTCATCTTGGGACAAATTAAAGTTCGTCTGGATGAAATTTTATAGAGAGCAATTCGTCCTTGTATGAATAGGATTTCATCTGAATGAAAATTTTCTAGAGAGCATTTCATCCTAGGGTGAATAGAAAAATTTGTTTAGACGATCAAGACTTAAAAAAATTTCCTTACTTCCTGTTCATTCCATTGCACTTCTGAGGGGATAACTGACTTGATCGTCCCGTACGAACATGGTTTGTCCCGTACGAACAGTATGACTTTTAAGGATCTCCCCAAGTGTGTGTGTGCTAAGTTACTTATTTACAATCAGTCCCTCTCAAACTCAATACAATGAAAAGTACAAGTTTCAATTTTACAAATTATCTCATGCTGAATTTTGATTTGAAGTTTTCATTATCTGGAGTTCGATTATCCTAAAATGTTAGTCCACACTAGAGCAAAAATAGATCTACTAAAAAGTGTTTGGAGAAAACAAAATTTTAAAATAATAATATTTGGAATCATCAAAACTTTACAAGTTGCAAGAATGTAAGACATGCAAATAGCAACTCTCTCAACAATCTCCCCCTTTTTGATGATGGCAAAATAATAATTGTTTGTATAAATTTCAAATTTTAAGAATCTCCTAAACTCCCCCTAAATTGATGAACATATGAAAATAAGGAGGCATTTCACAACAATTTTATCTTTTATCTTTTCCTTTTTGATACAAAATAAGCACACAGATACGATACAAACAAGAACACATATACGATACAAACAAGCACATAAATACGATACAAATAATATTTTCTCCCCTTTTTTGTCAGCACCAAAAAGAGAAGAAGAAAAAATGATAGAAATGTAAGCAGTCATATGATAATCCTTTGATAATTGATCCTTGAAAGTGATGGAAATAAATATTGTAAATAAAATCAAATCATTAGGAAAATAAAAACGATTCATTGAATTTACGAAGAGATATAACATTGATAATAACAAATATATATAAAAAACATGAATCAATTTAGACACTAAGATAAAGAAAATCATTGCAAAGAAGGATGAATATAAAATTTGTATATTTCAAATGTCAATACAAAATATAAATGTACAGAAGATCAATTTGAATTAAGAGATTAAAAGATTGTGGAAGGAGATGACTACCACATGTGGCGTTTTGCACATCTTTTTCAATTGTTGTGGCACATTTTTGTGCATCTTTTTACTTGTGAGCTTATTTTGTGCCACTTTTTCAAATTGCGAACCGTTGTGCATTCCATTTGATTTTTGTATATTTGTACATTTTTCAAGAGTAATCTTGATCTTTCCAAAATCAATAATAAAAAATTTCATTTTTTTTTAAATGCATCAATATTTATTGAGAAGTGAAATACAAAATAAGAAAATATCACATTGCAATAATAATATTAAATAATAATGTTGTCTAATAAGAGACATGAAATTGACATTCTTAGTTTTATCAAGTTATAAGCAAAACTTAAATTTAGAAAAATTAGATTATCTAATGAATTCAATTTTGAGTTGCTGTTTAAGTTATATCACTGGTAGGATCAAAAAGAATTCGGGATTTTCATATAGGCTAACATATATTTCAAAATCAGATTAAAAGAAAACAAGATAACTTGTATTGATATTATTATAATGGATATTAAAAACTAAGGAATGATATCAATAGCACATAAAACTCAACATACAAAAACATCAAATGAAACAAGCACATAACTAAAACAAAATACATCACAATGTAATACATCACAAACTACTACATCACAAAACACATCAACTAAAGAAAAACATAACCAAGTACATGAATCAATCTCGTGGACCCTGATCCGGAGGAGGAGGAGGAGGAACAGTACTGAAGAAGTTAAAATAACTACTTATCATAAGCATGTTGGAACTAATATCATTCATCTGTGCTCTCATGTACCCCATGTCTTGATTGTACTGAACATCCTACTGTTGTAAGTGAGTTTCAATTTGATCAAATCTTTCATCAAAATGAGACTCTAAGCGATCAAATCTCTAAACCAAGTCCAGATAATTTGGTTCACTAGTAGGTGCAGGTGCAGTTTCATGTTCCTCCTCTAAGTCACTAATAACATGTGCTTTACGTGATTCATCTTTATTAAAGATTGCCCTAAAATAATCGTTGTTGTAGTACAGAGGTTCATCAAAATCTTCAATTGGATGAACCAATTCATACTTCTTCTAAGAAATATAGACAACAATATCTCCTAAGGCATTGTTCTTCTTTCTCTTATGGGCAACATGACCAATTTCAAAAAGTCCATAAAGATAGTCAAGGATTAGTTGGGCTTCATCTATAGGTTGCTTAATCATTATTAAGTAAGTTACTGTTAAAAGAAGAGAAGTAATGTTGACTCTATCACCAGCTTTAGGAATTATGGAAGTTCGAAGAACATGCTGGATGATACGAGCATTACGAACAAGAGAGGACACTTTAGGCATATGCTCCTTAAATATAATTTTTCTAATCACTTCATTTATTTCACTCCAATCAAAATCAGTAGTAGTGGTCATGGTATGGGCTCCAATTCCCTCAGTCTTTATGTTCAAAAAGATTCCTAGGTCAGCCTTGGTGATTTCAACTTTCTTCTTAAAAACAAAGGACTTGATTACAGAATGGTCAGCGTTGAAGGACATGTTTGCTAGGAAATAATGAAAGGTCTCTTTGTAAAGATGGACTAGTGTGAGAATGAGACCAAATTGAGTTGAAGCAAACAAGTTCATTACCTGAAAGGTCAAATGATCCTGTAAAAGAACTCTATACGGGGTGATCTTAGCAGAGGTAAATCTAGGAAAAGATTCTTTATTTGCTTTGGACAGAAAATTATCAAAAGAATTTCTGTGTGGACCCTTGGCGAGAACATTTTGCCGCTTGCTTAAACTTGCCATGGATAAGATCTAAAGGAAGAAAGGGTTTTGAAAGGGATGTGTGAGTGTGACTGTTGAGTTCAAAGCCAGTCAATTTAATGAAATACGACTATTCATGTAGACGAAATTATTTTTGTCCCGTACAGAATTCAGTTTGTCCCGTACAAAAAAGTTTTGTATGGATGAACGAATGAGTTCAAAATGAAACAGCTTTTCATAATCACACAACTTACGAAGTGACCTTCGTACATACTTTTGACTAACCGATCATACAGATGAACAGGTGTTCGTCCTGGATGATCAGAAGTTTATGATTATTTTAATGGCAGTTGAAACCGTCCACCACATCGATTCGCCAAGCGTTCATCCGGACAAACCAAAGGTTCGTAAGTACAAAATATAATACTAAAAACGATCTTATCCATTTAATTATCATTCAATCGTCCCGTCGTTTCAAAATTTTGTCCGGACGATCGTGACGATCGTAAAGACGAAGTGAAAAATAAAAATAGAAAAACTGCACGCAAATGGTTCAAATCTGATAGTTGACACACTAAACACTTCGTCCCGTACAAAAATATTTTTATCCTTGATGAATGTCACTTAATCTTTTCAAAACATGCACTCAATCAAAACTAAAACACAAACACAACAAAAATATAATAGAAAAAAGAAAATACAAACTCAAGGATAAAAAAAATACTAACAAGAAATACACATCAATGTTATAGAAGAAACATTTTTATTAAGCATTAAAATCGATTACTCCATGCTTTGTTCTTAATGCACTGAAAGTATCAAAGGCTAAAGGTTTTGTAAAAATGTCTGCAAGTTAATTTTCAGTAGAAACATGAGTGAGTTCAATTTCTCCTTTGGATACATGATCCCTAATGAAATGATGCCTGATGTCTATATGTTTAGTTCTTGAATGTTGAATAGGATATTTAGAAATTCAAATAGTACTTGTGTTATCACAATAAATTATAATAGTGCCTATAGTTCATCCAAAATCAATAAACTATTATTTCAACCAAAGTACTTATGCCACACAACTTCCTAATGCAATGTATTCAGCTTCAGTAGTAGATAGGGCTACTGAATTTTATTTTCTAATAGATCAAGAGACTAAATAATTTTCAATAAACTGACATGTTACAGAAGTGCTCGTTCTATCGGCCCAACAACCTGCAAAGTTAGAATCTGAATAACCAATTATTTCAAAAGAAGACCTAAACTTAGGATACCAAATTCCTAAGTTCTGAGTTCCTAACAGATATCTAAACATGATTCTTTTGGATCTGATTGAAATCTAGTACACAAACAAACACTAAACATGATATCAGGTCTGCTAGCTATCAAGTAAAGCAAAGATCCAATAATCCCTCTGAATTTCTTTTGATCAATAGATTTTCCCTTAGGGTCCTTATCCAACTGAACTGAGGAACTCATAGGTATACTAACAGGTTTAGCATTATCCATTTCATACTTTTTGAGGATGTCCTTAACATACTTTGACTGACTAAGAAATGTACCCTCCTCAATTTGCTTAATGTTAAAGCCTAGAAAGTAACATAAATCTCCCATTATACTCATTTTAAATTCACTACTCATTATTTTAGAAAAATTATCACAAAGATCTTTATTTGATGATCCAAAGATGATATTATCAACATAAATTTATACAATGAGTATATCCTTTTCAACTTTCTTTAAAAAGAGAGTTGTATCGACACTTCCTCTTTCAAATGATCATTCAAGTAAGAAGGTGCTCAATCTCTCATACCAAGCCCTAGGTGCATATTTCAATCCATATAATGCCTTTTTAAATTTGAAAACATGACTTGGGTATTTAGAATTTTCAAAACCTTGAGGTTGTTCTATAAAAATATCCTCTTGAATTACCCCATTTAAAAAGGCACTTTTTACATCCATTTGGTACAGTTTAAATCTTCTAAAATAGGCAAAGGCAAACAAAACCCTAATTGCTTCATGTCTAGCTACAGGGGCAAAAGTCTCCTGAAAATCAATCCCTTCAATCTGATTATACCCCTTAGTACCTAATCTAGCCTTATTTCAAATGACTATTCCTGAGTCATTCATTTTATTTTTCAATACCCACTTAGTTCTAACTATACTTTGATCCTTTGGAGTTGTAGTTAATTTTCAAACTTTATTTCTTACAAATTGATTTAACTCTTCTTACATAGCCAAAATTGAAAACTCATCCGAAAGTGCTTAATCAATATTTATGGGTTCCATTATTGAAATGAAGGCTGAATGATTTAGTTCTTTGTTTAATCCACGCGTAGTCCTTACACCCTCACTAGGTTCACCAATTATTAATTCCCTTGGGTGGTTTTTAGAAAATCTCAAATCTATAGGCAAAGGATTTTTTATCTCCAAATTTTCTTCCAAATTTATTTTATCAATCTCAATCTCATCTTCTACAACATTTGGCTCTTCCAAAATTCCAGATTTATTAAATACAACATGTGTTGTCTCCTCAATTACCAAAGTTCTTTTGTTGAATACTCTATAAGATTTTCCAACACTTGAGTATCCTACAAGAATTCCTTCATCTAATTTTGGATCAAATTTTCCTAAGGCAAATTTTTTATTGTTATGAATAAACACCTTGCAATCAAAAACATGCAAATGTAACAAATTAGGTATTATTCCTTTTAGCAACTCTTAGGATGTTTGGTTTAATTTAGATCTCACATTCACCCTATTCAGAACATAACATGTAGTGCTAACCGCCTCAGCCCAAAAATATTTAGGAAGTGAGTATTCTGCCAACATGACTCGAGTGGCTTCCATTAATGTTCTATTATTTCTTCTGACTACCCCTTTCTGCTGAGGGGTTATAGGTGCAGAAAAGTTGTGATCAATTTCTTTCTCCTTACAAAAATCCTTAAATTTTTCATTCTCAAATTCTCCTTCATGATCAATTTGTATAGTCATAATTTCACATCCTAGCTTTCGTTGAATCCAAGTCAAAAAGTTTCTAAATTCCTCAAATGAATTACTTTTATGAAATAGAATTCTAACCCATGTGAATCTAGAGTAATCATTAATAATCACAAATCTATATACCTTCCCACCTAAACTTACAGTTCTAACTGGTCCAAAAAGATCCATATGCAAAATCTCCAATGATTTATTAGTTCTAAGATCCTTATTGGACTGAAAAGAGGACTTCACCTATTTTCCTAATTGACATGCATAACAAAGGTGGTCTTTAGTAAAGTCTAGTTTTGATATACCTCTCTCTAGGTTCTTTTGGATAATCCTCCTAAGGTTTTTCATAACAGAGTGAAAAAGTCTCTTATGCCAAAGCCATGATTCATCAAAAATAGTTTTTAAACAAAAAAGAAGTAGGACTTTGAATGTAATTCAAATATAGCATATACACATTGTTTACCCTTATACCATTCAAAACATTATTTCCATTTTGGCTTAATATGCAGCTTGTATGAAAAAGTTTGACATAATACCCTTTGTCACATAGTTGGCTTATACTTAACAAATTATGCTTTAAGTCTTCTACCAATAACATATTTTCAATGTAAAAATTCTTAATATTTCTAATCATACTGGACCTAACCACCTTCCTTGTGGTGTTATCTCCAAGTGTAACCTTGCCTCCACTCCTAGCTTCCAGTGATATAAATTGTGTAGTATCTCCAGTCATATGATTTGAACATCCGCTGTCCAGGTACCATCTGCTCTCACGAGGTATTTTGTGAGAGTGACCCTGCAAGATTATCAAACGTTAGACCTGGGAACCCAAATAAGTTTGGGTTCTCCTTTTGGCAATTTATAAAGAGATGTATGTATGATATATCTAGGTTTATGCATCTTAGGTTTCCACACAAAATAAGTTTTCTTCTTTAAAGTACAGGTGTGAGCTATATGTCCAATCAATCCGCAATCATTACATTTGACTTTTGGAAAAGAATTCCTAAGTCTTCTACTATTCATTTATCTATTTAGGGATTGCATAAATTTAGGATACAAAATAGGATTAGTGAAATCTTTAAGTTTAGGGGGTATCCTATTATCCTCTAGAGCTTTTATCATTAATTTGTAAAATGAATTCATATATTCCAAAATTTGATTTGTATAATTGATTCTATAAATTTTGCTCTCAGATTCATCCTTAAAATTTTTAAATTCTTTTTCAAGTTCTGCATCAGATGATTTTAAAATTTCATGAATTTTATTCAAGTCATCAAACTCATCAATTATCTCATGTGGTTGTTATCAATTAAAGCATGATCTTTCCTAAGGAATTCATGTTCCTTTTATAGTTCCTCAAATTCTAAGCTCAGACTAGTATGTATTTTTTTCATTTTCCTATATACATCATGCATGTGTTCAGAAACTTCAGAAAGTTCATCATAAGTTAAGTCATATACCTCTTCTTGATCTAACTGATCAAGATTATTGGCCATTAAGCATAGATTAGTGACTTCCACTTCCTTTTCTGTCTCTGAAGAGTCCAAAGCTGAGTCCGCCCAGAAAGCTCTTTGGAATTTCTTCTTGCCCTTCTTCATTATTGGTTTCTCCTATACTTTCTCCTTGCTAGGTGTGGCTTTGAGTTTTGGGTATTCTGTCTTAATATGTTCAGGTTTCCTACACTCATAGCAAATAACATCATTTAAAACCTTGACATTTCTATCAAATTTACCTCAATTCCATTGCTGGCATCTCTTCTTCTTCCTCTTCAGAAAACTTCTGAATTGTCTAATCATTAATGTGATGTCATCTTCATCCTCAGGTTGTGAGTGTTTAATCTCAGATTCCTCCACTTTTAGTTCTATTTTCTTTTCCCTTCGTGGTTCACCTGCATCAAACTTTCTTTGACTAACTTCTTGCTCGTAAGCAATTATCGAACCAAGAAGATTATCAATAGAGTAAATGTTTAGATCTTTAGACTCTGTAATTGCAGTAAATTTAGCATCATATGCAGTAGGCAAATAATGAAGAATCTTATTAACCATTTTAGCATTCGTTAGTTTCCAACCCAATGCATGCAAAGAGGTGACTATTTATGAGAATCTTGTGTACATATCAGAAATGGATTCATTTGGTTTCATGCAAAATAAATCATAATCATGCAACAAGATATTAAGTCTATATTATTTAATCTCATTAGTCCTCTCATAAATTACACAAAGTCTACCCCATATGTCCTTTCCACTCTTGCAAGTAGAAACCCACATGTAATCTTCTGATTTAAGTGCACAAAAGAAACTATTCAAGCATTTAGCATTTAGTTGTGATAAGTCACAATTTTCTACTGTCCAATCCACAAAAGGTGTTTCAACTCTAACTCCGTCAACTAGTCTAGTTGGTTTTGTATACCCTTCCTATACTAAGATCCACACACGGTAATCAAGTGACTATAAAAATGTACACATGCGTGTTTTTCAAAATTAAAAGGAATATTATCAAATAATGGAGGTCTAGTTATAGAGTAACCCTCAGGTGTATTTCGTTTTCCAAATATAGTCATCTACGTTAATAAAAAAGTAGTCTAAACTTATTATTTTGAAACAAAGCTATGATACCACTTGTTGAAAATTGTTCAACATGAATTAGGTTGTTTAACCTAAGCTTTTGTCCCAGCGACTAACCAAGAGGGGGGTGAATTGGTAATTAAAAATTAATCCCTCTTTTTAAAAATTTATAATTGATAATTAACTTTAGTGAATTTTATAGAAAGAGATTTTTTCAACCACAAGTTGAAACAGTAAAAATTAAATAGGCAACGAAAAATAAAATGACACAAGATTTATAGTGGTTCGGTCAAACACGACCTAAATCCACTCCCTAGAGGCATCCTCCGAGTATTGCACTAATACCACTAGTTACTCTCCTTTTTCACCCACAGAAAGGCGGAGAAGCCTTTATAAAACTCTCCTCCACCACTACCCGGTCCGATAGAGAATCATCATTATTTTACACTCTTCCCAGTGTTGGTAGAGAACCATCCGTCCTTTCATACTCTCCAAGTGTAGGCAGAGAACCCTTCATCCTTTCTCACTCTCCAAGTGTGGATAGAGGACCCGTCGCCTGTTCACACTCTCCAAGTGTGGGCAGAGAACCCTTCGACTGTTTACACTCTCCCAGTGTTGGCATAGAAGTCGATCTCCTTGACAGATCTTCTAACAAGAAATATAGTACGAAGAGAGAAAAGAGTGACGTAATAAAAAACCATAAGTAGTGACTCTTACCTTTGAGTACCAAGTGAAACCTTCACGCTCCAGTAGTAAGAATCCTTCTTCAAACACTCTCTCACACTCACTCCTTATGTCTCCCTTCAGTTGGCATGAAGATCAATAGGAAAAAAGATTAAGAGGCAATTCTAATTGGACTTCATATAGGAAAGACACAAAAAACATCCAAAAATTACTGATATTCAAGTCTGGACATAGTGGATCATCCCGTACGATCGTGGATCAACCTAGATGAACTTATTAAAGTCAGTTGCATATGAACCGAATGTATATTGGTACGAACTAACTTCATACCTAATTATCATCCCGTACGAACTAAGTTCATCCGGTACGAACAGTTATACTATGGGTCGGTTTGACAAACTGCAGGAAGTTATCAAAATTGGAAGAAATAAAACATTTTCGTCCTGGGACGAATACGAGTTCCTCTGGACAAACTTTTTACAGAGAGCATTTCATCCTGGGCCGAATAGGAACTCGTCTGAACAAAAATTTTCCAGAGAGCATTTCACCTTGGGACGAATTGAAGTTGTCTAGACGAAATTTTTTACAGAGAGAAATTCATCATTTCACGAACAGGATTTCGTCTCAATGAAAATTTTCTAGGGAGCATTTCATCCTGAGATGAATAGAAAAATTCATCTGGAAGATCAGGACTTAGAAAAATTTTCTTACTTCCTATTCGTTCCATTGCTCCTCCGAGGGGATAACTGACTTGATCATCCCGTACGAACATGGTTCGTCCAGTATGATCAGTATGAATTTTAGAGATCTCCCCAAGTGTTTGTATGCTAAGTTACTTAATTACAATCACTCCCTCTCAAACTCAATACAATGAAAAATACAAGCTTCAATTTTACAAATTATCTCACACTGAATTTTGATTTGAAGTCTTAATTAGTCTGGAGTTTGATTATCCTGAAATATTAGTCCACACAAGAGCAAAAACATTTTTCTAAAAAGTGTTAGGAGAAAACAAAACTTTAAAATAATAATATTTGGAATCATTAAAACTTTACAAGTTGCAAGAATGTAAAACATGCAAATAGCAACTCTCTGGACATTCTTAGCCCTCTACCTCAGATGTTTTAGAAATTTGAACGTAACTCTTATGATTTTGATGATAACAAATTTAAAGTATGAGAAACGCCAAGAGAGGGGTGAATTTGTATTTTAAAAAATATCCAAATAGGAGTTTATTTTTTATTTTTTTTTTATCTCAAAAAGTTAACTTAATTGATCAAATGTGGAAGATAATGCTATTCTAGCAATTACAATAATGGTGATGAAATCTTAAATTGCATAATGAAATTCTAAAATAAAATTTTCACCAAGTAGTTATAGAAAAAAATTAAATGTAACAAAAGTAAAATTCAAAAAATGGAAAAAGCACACCATAAGTTTTTATAGTGGTTTGGTTAACCATGACCTATGTCAACACCCAGGAGTCCTCCACTCAAGGATTTACACTACTCAAAAGTGACCCTCCTTCTACAGCATGGTGGAGATGCCTTTACAAAACTCTCTTTTACCTTCCCCGGTGAGCCTGAATGTCGGACGCTATGTCACCCTCCTGGTGATGGCAGCAAACCTTCTCATTTTTCCCTCTCCTGGAGAAAACCAAAGAACCTTATAAGACTTCTACCAAAAAGCCTCTCCCCCTAGAGAGCTTCCATATAACCGAGGCCACAGGAGGAGAAAGCGTGCAGCTAACACAGAGCAATTGTGTGATCCCCTCACACAACTTCTCTCTCATGTACAAGCTCACCTTCTCACTTAAAAAAGCTCCCTCTCTAGTGTTCCTTTAGTTGTCATGTTCCTCTCTCTCCTTTTTCTTAATGAATAAATATTATAATATAATAGGCTTTAAGAAACCCTAAAAATTAAAATTAGTCATTTCTATTCATACAGTATGAACCCAAATCATACAGTACGATCAGTTCAAAATAACTCTCATCCTTGTACGAAGCAGTATGAATAAGCAACAATTATTTTAATACATCAGACAATATGATACAAATATCATCCAATATGATCTACATTATTTCTTCTATTCATATGAGAAAAATAGTGGGATGACCAAAAGTCATCTATATTCATTATCCGATATATCCCATTCATACAATACAATCAGTTAAGTTTATACAGGTTATCTTATATGATGTACTAATCTTACAGTATGATTAGTTCAAAAATCAAGGTTTCATCTAGTACAATTTTTGGTATGACAAAAAAATGCGTTGGTTTACCATACTGTACAATCTAATTCATATAGTGTGATCATCAATTATTAATTAAAGCTTGATTTAATTTACTAATCATGGGGGTTAATTTTAGCAATTTTTTAAATCTTCATACAAAATGATTTGTATCATACAGTGCAACGTGTTCAAAATTCAAAATTTAAAAACACAAATTAATCTGGCTGTTAGGGTTTAGGGTTGAAAATAATTTGTATAGTATGATCCAGATCATACAATATGATTAGTTCACAGCGAAAGTCTTAATAAGTTGTTAGACCTAAAGAAATAGCCCTAAATCTAATCAAGAGCGGGGTGAATTGATAATTAAAAAAAAAATTCTTGGTAGATTAAAAAAAATATTTTTAAAATTTTAAACATAAAGATAATTTTTTTCCAAAAATAATTTTCAACCACAAATTAATTTGCAAAAAATAAAAATAGTAAAAAAATAAAGACAAAAATAACATAGAGATTTATAGTGGTTCGGTCCAACAAGACCTACTTCCACTCCATGAAGACTCCCTTTCAAGGATTTCACTATACCAAAGTGACTCCCCTTTTGCTCCCACAGCAAGGCAGAGAAGCCCTTACAATTAACCTCTATTCCACCAATCCCCGGTGCAGTAGGGTACCGTCATCCCTTTTAACCCTCCTATGATGGTAGAGAATAAGCATCCTTTCATATCCTCCAAGTGTCGGTAGAGTACCATTATCCTTTCACACCCTCTTTTTATCGGTAGAGTACTATCCTCCAACCACACCCTCCTGGTGTCGGCAGATTATTGGCACTCCTTTGAAAATCTTCTTCCAAGAATCTTTAAGAAACTAGGGAATAACTTTGAAGAACAAGCAATATATACTCACAATTGGGTAACCTTGTGAATGCCCTCACAATTACCTCTTAAGAAATCTCTCACTCTCCATTCATAAGAAACTCTCCCAAACACTCTCCAAGTGCAATCTCAAAAGAAATTTTCAATAGGAGTTCTTAGACAATCAATTTTAAGAACTTATATATATATATGAATGACACAAAAAACCATCCAAAAAACTGAAAATTTGAATTTGTGCATCTTAAATCATACAGTATGATAGCAAATCGTACATACGATTAGTTCTAAAATTGCCTGTAAGATCATGTATAAACAAATTTCATAATATGGCAGTCATATGTATGAATTGTCATCGTACAGTATGATCAGTTGAAAATTAAACCAGTTTATTCGGTATGATTCTGTGCGAATGCATTTCGTACTCTAGATGGCATACTGTATGAACCCAATATCATACAGTATGATCGGTTTCAACCAAATCATGCTTCATTTTGTATGGTAAAGGATAAGTCTATTTTATACTCTAAACGACGTCTATACAAACCCAAGTTCATACAGTACGAACAGTTCAAAAAAATTACCTATTCGTGCGGAAGAACTGGTACACACCCATTTCCTACTCTATACATCATTTATACAAACCTATAATCGTACATTAAGATCAATTAAGAAAATTTTTGAGGTCGTTTGGGGCGAACTGGTACATAGCCATTTTGTACTCTATACATCATCTGTATGAATGTAACTTCGTGCAGTATAAACAAGACTTGAAAAACTTTTCCTGGTATGCTTGATCAATGCCATTATAGAAGAACATTAAAGTCAAATCATCCCATAAAATCCATTATCATGCAGTATGATTAGTTTTAAAAATATAAGTTTTTACACTCTCCCAGTGTGTGTGTTTATGGTTACCCAATTACAATCACACTTAGACTCAAGAAAAATATAAAAAGTACAGACTTAAAATACAATAAAGTACAAACATAAATTATAATAAACCCTAATATATTATATCTTGACGTCTTCAGTAGTTTGGAGTATGATTTATCTGAAACATTTGTACACATAAAGAACATAAACAATATTTCTAATATATGTTAGGAGAAATAATAATCAACACAGTAAGATTTTAAAATCATCAAAAATAAATAAGATATAAAAAAATAGTTATGAAAATTAAGTTGCAATAATCTCCCCATTTTTTATGATAGCAAAATAATTATTATTTGAGTTAAGATTTAAAGCAAATTTTCTCCTTAGTTCCTCCTAAATGAATGACCAATTCAAACAAGAAGTTCCCAAAAAGATCAAAAAACATAAACCTAATAATTAAAATGAAATAACAACTACTAAACTAAAAAACAACTAAAATAAAACACGAAACAACTTGAACAAAAACTTACATACATTCAAAACATACATACAATCACAATACAACACATTCAAAACATACACACATTCATAATACAATACATACATACACACAACTCACATACATCTAACAAACAATAAAAAACATCAATCATTAAAGAATATTATGACTCTCCCATTTGACAATAACAAAAAGGGAACAAATTTTTTAAATGAAAAATTTCCATGGATAAAATAAAAGAGTTAAAGAAAAAGAAAATTTTAAACTAAATACAAATACAACATTAGCTTCCAAATGCAAAAAAAGAAAAATTTAGAGTTTAAATCAAATAATAACTAAGATAAGAAAAGTCAACCACGTTTACTGTTCATACTAGACAAATTAAATAAAAATTATTATTGCAAAAATGACGAAATAAAGATGAATTAATTTCTAATTCAAAAATGAAGATGATTGTTGATTATATGGATTTGGAATAGAGATAGAATGATAATAGAAAGAACAATAATTTTTTTTAATTGGCATTAGTGAACATCTTTTCAAATGTTTGTGGCACACTTTGTGCATCTTTTCTATTTGAGCTAATTTTGTACCTCTTTTCAGTTTGTGAACCATTGAGCATCTTATCTATTTTTGCATTCTTTTTGTATCCTTTACTTTTTCTGTCTTTTTAATATCAATAATCTTAATTCGAATTCCATTAATAACAAAAATAAACATATTGAAAAAAAATAAATAAATAAGTCATTTATTTTTCAATAATTATATCAAAATAATATTTATCTATATAAACCTAAAATTGATCTCCGTATCTACATTCAGTCATAATTTAAATTTAAATTTTGAAATATTAAATTTTGCAAAGGAAATCATTTGTAGAGCAAAGTAATTGAAAATCTCATTCAAGATATCAACCACAAAAGATTTTTCTCTAAAAACATAAATATTTTAAGAAGTGAAATTCAATGCAATTCAACAAAATAGTTCATCATTTCATTTATCAACCAAAACTCATACAAGCACATTTTTCATTTAAGATCTCTTCATACTAGAAATACAAGAAGAACACAGGAATACACTAAGACGTGAAAACACTGAAATCAATTGAAATACATCTCAACAACAGATATAAATACTCAAAAGCAACAATATCATAGCTACATTGAAGGGGCCATGATCTGGAAGAGGTGGTGGGTTAAACATTGAAAGTAACTATTCATCATAGCTACATTGGTGTTAAACGAGTAAAATTACCCTCAAATCAATCCCATGTCCTTATTGTATTTAGCATCCTATAGATTCAAGTGATTCTCAATTTTATCAAAGCATTAATCAAAATGAGTTTTCATTCTATCGAAGCACTGGACCATTTCTTTGTAGAAATTCTGGTTGGGTCTAGGTATTGGTGAAGTTGCTGGAGCAGGATCTCCTCCTTCCTTAGAATCATCACCCTCAAAGCTTTAATCCCTCCCAAAGAGTGCCTGAAATGTCACTTCAGTAACAATATAAGAAGTTCAGTTGATAGATCAGGATGGATAAGATTGGACTTTTTTTTTAGGATATACACAACTAGATATCCTAAAGCCACATTTTTCTTTCTCTTACTATGAGAAAGTCCAATATCAAAAAGTTTGTAAATATAATCCATGATAAGTTGCGCTTCATGAAAAGGTTTTTTATTCATTATCAAATAAGTGACTGTGGATAAAAGGGGAGTCATATTTATGCTATCACCGACTTTTGGAATAATTAATATTCTTCAAATGTGCTGGATAACCCTAGCATTATAAAACTTATCCAACGATCCTTCTATTTACAGAAAAATAACCTATCATATAGTACAAAATTATGTTCATACGTATGATCTTAAAATTGTATGGGATGAAAAAAGTTTTGTACATACGAATGGATACGACCAAAAATGGAACGATTTTTCATAAAATGCAATTTATGAGGCATCCTTTCATGCATAATTTTTGATCATTGGATCATATAGACAAACACATGTTCATCCGGGATGATAAGAATATTAAAGGTCATTTTATGATAGTTAGGTTTATCCCCCATAAGGAACTAACTATAGGATCATAAAGATGAAATGTGATTTCATATGTATAATCTGTGATCAATTACTAACATGTTTAGAAAACCATCCCCAATCATTCCAACAAACCAACATATGTCATACACTATGATAACATCATCATACAGTACAAAACTCTATAAAAAATTAAGTTTTATCTGCTTAACTCAGAATCATGTCATGTATATGTTATAGAAATCATAAAGTATAAAAAAATTTCATATAGTACAAAAAGAACACTTAAAAAACAAGACATGATAAACACAAAATCTCATCATACCAAATGACATTTTTCCAATAAAATCAAAAAAAAAAATAAATATAAAACTAACAAAAGATAAAACAATCAAGAAATAAATAAACCAATAAAAACAAAGAACAAACAACAAACTCTTATAATCAACATAAGAAAATAAACAAACATACAATTACACAACAAATCAAGTTTGAAGAATTTCAATTTAATCATTAAGATCATTCACACCTAATATGATCCTTAAAGTGATAAACATGCCAAAAGATAGTGGTTTTGTGAAAATGTTTGCAAGTTGATTCTTCATAGCAACATGATGCAATTCAATTTCTCCCTTAGCTACATGTTCTATAATAAAGTGATGCCTTATGTCTATATGCTTGGTTCTAGAATATTGAATAGGATTCTTTGAAATGCATATGACACTAGTATTATCATAGAAAATCAGAATGGTTCCAATAGAAAATTTTAAGTCAACTAATTCTTATTTTAATCAAAGAACTTGTTCCACACAAATACCTAACATAATGGATTCTGTTTCAGCAGTAGAAATTGCTACTAAATTATGTTTCCTACTAGACCAATAAAGTAAGAGTTTCCTATTAATTGACAAAATCTAGATATACTTTGTTGATTAACCCTACATGCTAAAAAATTTGAATAAGAATATCCAATAACTTCAAAATAAGGGATGTGCTTAGGATATAAAATCCCTAAGTTTTGAGTTACTAAAAGATATCTAAGAATTCTTTTAACTACTGTCAAATGTGATACCTTTAGATTAGATGGAAATCTAGCACATAAATAAATACTGAGAGTTATATCAGGTCTGTTAGTAGTCAAGAATAACAATAATCATATTATACCTCTAAATTTTTTTTGATCAAAAGATTTTCCCATAGAGTCCTTATCCAACTTCATTGAGGAACTCATTGGTGTAGTCACTAGTTTAGCGTTATCCATCATATATTTCACGAGGATATCCTTAATATACTTTGACTGGCTAAGAAAAATTTCTTCCTAATTTTGATTTTTGCTAAAACCAAGAAAATAACCCAAATCTCCCATAAAACTCATCCCAAATTCACTAGATATTTTTTTTTGAAAAATCCTCACAAATAATTTTATTTGTAGATCCAAATAAGGTAACTCCTAAATCATTCATTTTATTTTTGAATACCCAATTAGTTCCAACAACACTTTGATCCTTAGGCCTTTAAATTAATTCCCAAATAACAATTCTTATAAATTGATTTAATTCTTCTTGCATGGCCAAAAACCAAAATTCATCCGAAAGTGCTTGATTATATTAGTGGGTTCAACCATCGATATAAAGACAGAATGGTTTGGTTCTTTGCTATGTCCATGCCTTATCCTAACACACTCACTAGGTTCACCTAAAATAAATTCTTTAGGATGATGCTTTGAAAATCTCCATTCTCTATGCAAAGGGTCTTTATTTCCAACATCTTCTTCCAAATTTGTCTTTTCAATTCCTTAGAAGATATTTTCAATATGATCCTATTCCAACTTTAGCTCTTCTAAAATACCAGATTCATCAAACACGACATGTGTGGTTTTCTCAACTACCAGTGATCTCTTGTTAAAACTCTATATGATTTTGTAACACTAAAATATCCAAGAAAAATTCCTTCATCAGATTTTGGATCAAGTTTTCCTAAAGGAGTTTTATCATTATTGTGAATGAACACCTTGCATCAAAAAACATATAAATATGAAAGATTAGGTGTTCAACCCTTAAATAGTTCATACGGTGCCTTATTCAATTTTGATCTAATGTTCATCATATTAAGAAAATTATAAGGTATACTAACTGCTTCACCCCAAAAAAAATTTGAAAGTGAGTATTCTGCTAACATGGATACAACCGCTTCAATTAATGTTCTATTCTTTCTTTATAATACCCATTTTTGTTGAGGGGTTCTAGGTGTTGAAAAATTATGAAAATTCCTTTCTCTTTACAAAAGTACTTAAATTTTTATATTCAAATTCTCCTCCATGATCCCTTTGAATTAACAAAATCTCACACCCTAATTTCCTCTAAATTTAAGTACAAAAGTTTCTAAATTCCTTAAATGATTCACTCTTATGAAATAAAAATCTGACACATGTGAATCTTGAAAAATCATCAAATATCATAAATTTAAAATCTTTACCTTCTAGACTTACAGTGCTAATTGGTCCAAAAAGATCTACGTGAATGATTTCCAATTGTTTTCTAGTTCTAAGATCCTTAATGGAATGAAAGGAGGGCTTCACCTATTTTTCTAGTTGACATGCATCACATAGGTAATTCTTAGTAAATTCTAGTTTGGGTATTCCTCTAACCAATTCATTTTTGGTAATTTTTCTTTGATTTTTCATACTTGCATAATAAAGTCTCCTATGCCATAACCATGATTCATAATTAATTATTTTGAGACAACATTATAAGATTTAATAAAATTCAAATTAAGCATGTACACATTATTTTCCCTAATTTCATGCAAAATATTAATTCCATTTTGGCTTGTTATGCAGCTAGTGGAAGTAAATTTTAGACTATAACCTTTATCACATAACTGACAATTACTAAACATGTTATGCTTTAAGCCTTCTACCAATAAGATATTTTAAATGAAAAAAATATTTAAATTTCCAATCATACTTATGCCTTCAACTTTCCTAGTGGTACTTTCTCCAAGTGTAACCTTGCCTCCATTCCTAGCTTCCAGCGATATGTATTATATCGTATCTCCAGTCATACGCTTTGAACATCTATTGTCTAGGTACCAAATGCTCTCACAAGTTCTTGTATGAGAGTGTTTCTACAAGATAATGTAATGTTAGATATGGGAACCAAAACAAGTTTGGGTTATCCTTTTGGCAATAATAATCTAGAAGCATGTTTGATATAATTTGTACATCTTAGGTCTCCACACAAAATATAATTTACTATGAATAGTCTAAGTGCGAGAAATATGACCAATCAATCCACAAGAAAAATATTTAAGTCCAAAAAAAGAATATATCAACCTATGTTAGTTATACTATCTTTTCCTAGGTTTTAAAAATTTAGGCATCATAACAAGATTAGAAAAATCTTCAAATGTTGGAGGTATCCTATTTTTCATAAGAGCTTTAATTTTCTCTCTAAAATATTAGTTAACCGTTTCTAAAATAACATTGTCAACTTTGAAATAGTTCTCTCTATTATAAGATTCATCCATAAATGTTTTAAAATCTTTTTCATGTTTAGTGTGTGATAATTTCAATAATTTATGCTTTTTATTGAAATCATCAATCTCATCTAATAAATTCATGTGGTGGATATTTATCAATGCATGATCATTCCTTAAGATTTCATGTTTTTTTAATATTTTTAAAAATTCTATGTTTAACATAACATGCAGCTTATTGAAATTTCGTACCTAAAATATGCAATGAGGTGACTATTTATGTGAAACGAGTACACACATTAGTGATTGATTCCTTTGGTTTCATGCGAAACAACTCATAATCATGTAGTAGAATATTCAATCAAGATGATTTTTCACCTAATTAATTCCTTTATATGTAATGCAAAGCCTATCCTAAATTTTCTTTTCCAGTTCTATAATTTGAGACACATAAATAGTCTTTAGATTTAAGTGCATAGAAAAAATTGTTTAAATATTTAGCATTTAATTGAGCTAAACCTTTTTCTCATACAATCTAGTTAGTAAATAATGCTTCAGCTATAATGCCATCAATAATTCTAGTTAGTCAAGTGTAACCTTTATATACTAAAATCCATAGGTGATAGTCAAGCGATTGAAGAAAAGTAGACAAATGTGTTTTTCAAAAATTGAATGGGATGTTATCAAATAATGGCGGTCTATTGATCGAATACCCTTCATGTGTGTTAAAATTTTCAAAAGTAGACATGATCATTTTCAAAAAGTTGTCTAAACATTAATTTTCAAAAGTAGGCTCTGATACCACTTGAAAGTCTTAAGAGGTTGTTAGATCTAAAGAAGCAATTGTCTCAAGGCTAACTAAGAGGTGGGAGGGTGAATTGATAAGTAAAAAAAAAACTTTTTCTGCCACAAATTAACATGCAAAAGTTAAATATAATGAAAAGTAAAGACAGAATGAACATAAAAATTTATAGTGGTTTGGTCCAATAAGACCTACGTTCACTCCATGAAGACTTCCTCGTCAGGTATTATACTACATAAAAGTGACTCTCCTTTTTCTCCTACAGCAAGGTAGAAAAGCAATTACAATTAACATCTCTTCCACCAATCCCTAGTGTGGAAGAGTACCATTATCCTTTTACGCCCTCTTGGTGAGGACAGAGAACCAACATCCTTTCACATCCTCTATGTGTCAGTGGAGTACCATCATCCTTTCACACCCTCCTGGTGTTGGTAGAGTATTGTCATCCTTTTACACCCTCTTGGTGTTGGAAGAGTACGAGTGCTCCTTTGAAAATCTCCTTCTAAGAGTCTTTAATAAAGTAGGGAAGAACTTTGAAGAACAAGCAAGAGATAATCACCATTGGGCAACCTTGGGAATACTCTCACAATTTTATCTTAAGAAATCTCTCACTCTCAAATCAAAAGAAACTCTCCCAAACACTCTCCAAGTGCACTCTAAACAAAAATATATAGTAGGAGTTCTTAGAAAATCCATTTTAAGAACTCCTATATATGAATGACACGAAAAACCATCCAAAAACTAAAAATGTTAATTTGTATATCTTGGATCATATAGTATAAATGCACACATATGTATAATCGGTTCAAAAAATGCTCATTCATTCTTGTACAAACCGATATTTTACGTGATGCAACCCATGACCCCGAGTTTGAGATTTTGGTGACGACAAATAATGTCGTTTTAATAGTCTATTCATTGAATATTATTTTATTTGCTATTTTTTGTGAGTACTAACATTTTAGGAAGATCAAAAGTTACTCAGGATGACAGGAAGACTCAAGAATGGGTAGAGTAGGAGTATGAGTCTACAATGTATTTTGTTGATTTTATTTTACTTTTATTTTCTTGAGTCTGGCCATAAAATGCATAAAAGTCTGAACAACCATGCACACACACAGGGGGAGAGTGTTTTTAAATGAAAAATTGAGAGTTTTTCTTTCTCTGTAGATCGTACTGTACGGTGTTATTTCGTACCGTACGATCAGAGCTTTGTAGGATGATTCTGTGAATAGATAGTACCGTACGAATGTATTCGTACTTTATGATATGTTCAAAGCCAAAACCCTAGCAGCCATTTTAACTTAAGTAAGTTATTTTCCGCCGCTCGTGATTAGTTTAAATACTTAATTTAACCCGTGATTAGTGCAAGAAATCTTGGCTTAATTATAATTTGAACATCGTCCTGTACGAACCCATTCGTACCATACGATGAACAGAGATGAATTATAATCGTCCCGAAGATCATCCCGGACAATCTCTTCAATTTTGTCTCAACGTATTGTACGATGTCAATCATACCATACGATGAACAGAGATGATGTTTGATCTTCTTGACTATCGTCCTGTACGAACAGAATTGTTATGGATCGTACCATACGATTTAAAATCGTACTGTACGAAGGTTTTTGAACTGTTTGTACCACTCCATACCAGGATAAAGTCTGTTTGTACATATCATACCGTACGATTATAAATCGTATTATACGATAGTAACAGCTATTTTTGAAATCTCAGGGATTTTGGAGCCTGTTTTGATGAGAAAAAAACTTGTCATATTTTGATGGTGTGAATTAGAGAGGAGAATATGGTTAGAGAGAGATTCCGAGGGAGAGAGCTCTTGAGAAGTTCTTTAGGGTTTGAGAGAGGAAGGAGAAGATGAGCGTTGTGAGGAAGAAGAGGTGTGAGGGAGATCACACAGTTGCTCCGAACTTGCTGCATTTTGCTCCTCTTGTGGCCCTAAAAGAATTTATGGGAGGATCTCCAAGGGGAAAGGCTCTTCTACATCCGTGACCTCGAGGCACTCTGCCTTTTCTAGGAGGGAGAAAAACGAGAAGGTTCTCTGCCGTCTCTAGGAGGGTGAAAAAAGAGTTTGGCACTCTGCCACGCCGGGTTGGTGAAAGGGAGTATTGTAACGGCTTCTCCGCCTTGCCAAGGGGGGCAAAAGGATAACTACTGCTTGTAGTGAAATACCCAGAGAGGAGGACTCCGGGGAGTGAACGTAGGTCATGGTTTGACTGAACCACTATAAAAATCTCGGTGTGCTTTTTCCTTTTTGTCTTTTATTATTGCATGCATTTTATTTTTCAATATTTTCTTGGGAAAATTTGTGAAAAAAATTATTTAAATTTTCTTGTTAAAATTTTAAAACATCAAAAATATTAGAACTCCTGCTTAGGTTTTAACTATTATCAAAAAGTTCTCACAATTCACCCCTCTCTTATCCATCTAGCAATTTCAATTGGTATCAGATCCTGTTTTCAAAAATAGTGTTTTAGAAAACCTTGAAAAAATGATCATGTCGCATTTTGCTAATCGTAACACTGCGGAGGGTTATTCAATAACCCGTCCACCACTCTTTGATAATAATCCATTTGACTTCTGGAAAATTAGAATGTCTACTTTTTTATAATCTATTGATTACTGCATGTGGATGTTAGTGAATGATGGATATGTTGCACCGTTTAAAACTGTTAATGGATTGAAAACTCCTGTACCTTTTAATGATTGGAGCAATGAGGATAGGGATTTAGCCCAACTGAATGCTAAATGTTTAAATTGTTTTTTCTGTGCATTGAAGTCTGAGGACTATATGAGAGTGTCTACCTGTGCCACTGGTAAGGAGATTTGGGATAGACTGTGTATTACATATGAAGGAACAAATGAAGTAAAACAGTCTAGGCTTAATATTTTACTGCATGATTATGAACTCTTCCGCATGAAACCTAGCGAAATAATATCTGACATGTACACTAGGTTCACCCAAATCGTGACATCCTTGCATGCATTAGGTAGAGAGACTTCAAATTATGAGAAAGTAAATAAAATTCTTAGATGCTTACCTAGTTCCTATGATGCAAAGATTACTACTATCACTGAATCTAAAGACCTTAACATTTACTCTATTGATAATCTCCTTGGGTCACTCATTGCATACGAGCAAGGAGTGAGTCAGATACAAAGTGATACAAGTGGAAAGAAGGAGCGAACGGTGGCATTAAAAGCTAACAACTTAGAAAGTGAAAGCTTTGTAGGGGAGGAAGAGGATGAGATAGCACTGATGACCCAACAGTTCAAAAATTTCCTTGAAGAGAAAATAGAAGCGTCATCAGAACAGTTGGAATAAAGGTAAGAGCTCAAGGTCCAATAAGGTTTCATATGATACAATCTGTTTTGAATGCAAGAAGCCAGGTCACCTTTGAGCCGATTGCCCCAATCTGAAGAGTCAACCAGCTAAGGAGAAAGGAGATGACAAAGCAAATACAAGAAAGAAAAGATAAAGACACAAAAAGCTTTTTGGGCCGACTCTGCCTCAGAATCGTCAGAAGAAGAAGTAGAGGAGGAGGTAACAAATTTGTGTCTTATGGCTAATGATAATCTTGATCAATCGGATCAAGATGAGGTATGTCAACTTTCATATGAAGAATTACTACTTATTAATGAAAATATCCATGACTCGTATATGAAGTTGAAAAAGATGCATGCTAAGATTAATGTTGAATTTAGTTCTTTACAGTTTGAGCATGCTAAGTTGTTTAAAGAAAATTCTGATTTAGATAGGGATCATATGCTACTTCTTGATGAGTATGATGCATTAAATAAGAAGCATATTGAACTGATTGAATTGCATGAAACTTTGAAAACCACTCATGTTGAACTAGAAGAAGCTTTTGATAGACTAGACAAACTTGCATTAGAAGTAGATCATAGTGAGCACTTGCTATTAATAGAAGTTGATGGATTGACAGCTCAAAATAAAACTTTTAGTGAAAGAATAAAAGAACTAGAAAATGAAATTGCATCACTCACATTAGGCCATCCTAGCAAACCCTAAACACAGCATGCATCACACAACTTTAGGAAGAGGCACTATCACCCACATAGATTAGTAAACTCATTTCCTGGTGTTAGGTGTTTCTCTTGTGGCATGTTAAGTCACATAGCCTGTACATGCACAATTCACCATAGGACACACTTAGTATGGAGACCTAAACTAGATCCATCATAGCATAGCATGCATACATATTTTTCATGCAAACATAAGGAGGAACCTAAACTCACTTGGGTTCCCAAATCTAATCTTTAAATGAAATTATAGGGGCGCTTTCACAAAAGACCTAGTGAGAGCATGTAATACCTGGATAGTGGCTACTCGCAACACATGACTAGAGATATAAAGAAGTTCATCCTACTGGAGACCAAAACTGGAGGCAAAGTAACGTTGGGAGACAACACTACCTGGAAGGTGATAGGCTCAGGTATTGTAGGTAATGCTAAAAATATTTTAATTGAAAATGTCTTACTAGTTGATGGTTTGAAGCATAATTTACTTAGCATTAGTCAACTATGTGACAAAGGTTTCGATATTAAATTTCTATCTGATAAATGCCTGATTAGTTTAAATGATAAACTTGTTTTAGAAGGAAAACGAATGAACAATGTTTACATGTTAGACCTTGATTGCATTGATAGTTCAAACTCATTTTGTTTGAAAATAATAGTTGATGACTCGTGGCTATGGCATAGGAGACTGCCATGCTAGTATGAAAACTCTTAGAAACATCACTCAGAAAAACCTAGTTAGAGACGTACCTAAGTTAGATTTCACAAAGGACCATTTATGTGATGCTTGCCAACTAGGAAAGTAAGTCAAATCATCCTTTCACTCAATTAGAGAAATGATCACTGCTAGGCCACTAGAAATCCTATATATGGACCTATTTGGACCCGTTAGTACAGCCAGCCTAGGTGGGAAAAATTATGGATTTGTGATTGTAGATGACTTCACTAGATTCACTTGGGTAAGACTCTTAGCACATAAATATGAGCCTTTTAAGGAATTTAAGATGTTCTCCACATGGATTCAATAAAAATTAGGTTGTGAAATCTCAACAATTCATAGCGATCATGGTGGAGAATTTCAAAATGATAGATTTGAATCATTCTGTCAAGAGCTAGGAATAGAACACAATTTCTTAGCCCCTAGAACACCTCAGCAAAATGGTATAGCAGAAAGGAAGAATAGAATATTGGTAGAGGCTGCTAGGGCAATGTTAGTAGAGTGCACCCTTCCAAAATACTTTTGGGCAGAAGCAGTCAACACAACATGTTATGTTTTAAATAGGGTGAACATTAGATCTAAGCTGAACAAGACTCCTTATGAACTCCTTAAGGGTACGACACCAAACCTTTCACATTTACATGTCTTTGGGTGCAAGTGCTTCATCTTGAATAATGGTAAACATCCCTTAGGAAAATTCGATCCCAAGTCTGATGAGGGTGTCTACTTAGGTTATTCATCTGTAGGTAAGGCCTATAGAATTTTTAATAAGAGAACCCTTATAGTAGAAGAGTCCACCCATGTGATATTTGATGAGTCAGATAAGCCCTCTGAATCTAAAATTGAAGATGATAAAATTGAGGTAATTCAAGGAGTAGAGACTATGACCTTAGGAGAAAGGGTAGAACCTCAGGAAGATTTGCTTAGAGAATGGAGATATTCTTCTAGTTATCCTATAGAGTTAATTTTAGGAGACCCTTCACAAGGTGTAAGAACTAGGAATGGACTTAGGAAGGAGGTTAGTCATTCAGCATTCATCTCTATGATAAAATCTACAAGTATAGATCAAGCCTTAGGAGATGAATTTTGGATTCTAGCAATGCAAGAAGAGCTGAACCAATTCACCAGGAATAATGTTTGGGAGTTAGTCAAGAGACCTAAAGAGAAAAGTGTTGTTGGAAAAAAATGGGTCTTCAAGAATAAGGTGAATGATTCAGGAATAATAATAAGGAATAAAGCCAGACTAGTAGCTAAGGGGTACAACCAAATTGAGGGAATAGACTTTGAAGAAACCTTTGCCCCCGTTGCTAGACTAGAAGCCATAAGAGTGCTTTTAGCTTTTGCTTGCTTCAAGAAATTTAAGTTATATCAAATGGTTGTAAAGAGTGCATTTCTGAATGGGGTAATTAAGGAAGATGTCTATGTTGAGCAACCCCCCCGATTTAAAAGTTCACAATTTTCAAACCATGTATTCAAATTAAAGAAGGACTTTATGGATTAAAGCAAGCACCTAGAGTATGGTACGAAAGACTTAGCTCATTCCTATTAGATAGAGGATTTGAAAAGGGTACTGTAGATACTATACTCTTTTTACAAAAGGTCAAAGAAGAAATTCTCATTGTTCAGATATACGTGGATGACATTCTATTTGGATCTTCAGATAAAATGTTGTGCGATGAATTTTCAAAAATAATGAGTAATGAGTTTGAAATGAGCATGATGGGAGAACTTAATTACTTTCTTGGCTTTAGTGTAAAACAAATGGATAATGGAACTTTTCTTAGCCAAATAAAGTACATTAAGGATGTCTTGAAAAATTATGAAATGGATAGTGCTAAACCCGTGAACACTCCAATGAGCTCAGCAATTTAATTAGACAAAGATCCTAGTGTAAAATCAGTAGATCAGAAAAAATATAGAGGAATGATTGGGTCCCTTCTTTACATGACTGCCAGTAGATCGGACATAATGTTTAGTGTGTGCCTCTGTGCCCATTTTGAAGCTGATCCTAAAGAGTCGCACTTAACTGCTGTCAAGAGAATTCTTAGATATCTACTAAGCACCCCAAACTTAGAAATTTGGTATCCTAGGCACAACACTTCCTTTGAAATCCTAGGGTACTCAGATTCTGACTTTGTAGGATGTAGGATAGATAGAAAAAGCACCTCTGGTACTTGCCAATTCATAGGACAATCATTAGTTTCTTGGTCCAGTAGGAAGCAAAACTCAGTTGCACTTTCCACAGCCGAGGCAGAATATATTGCAGTAGGAAGTTGTGTTGCACAAGTACTATGGCTAAAACAACAAATTCTTGATCTTGGCCTACCTGTAGGGACCATTTCAATCATGTGTGACAACACAAGTGCAATTTGCATCTCTAAGAACCCAATTCAGTACTCTCGCACAAAATACATAGATATTAGACACCATTTCATTAGAGATCACGTTGCTAAGGGAGATATAGAATTGCTTCACATCGCTACAGGAGATCAAATAGCTGACATATTCATAAAACCTCTAGCTTTCGACACCATTAGAACCTTGAGGACTAGATTAGGTGTCATAGATATAACTGCATAAAAAAAATAATAAAAAAAACAAAAAAAAACAAAATAAAACAAAAAAAAAATTAAATAGGGCTGCTCCTGATCATCACACACTCATTACACATAAAGCACCAATCTTGACTCTGTAATATCGTACTGTACGATACACCAATCGTACTGTACGATATACTATAATCTACATAGAACACACCAATAGGTAAGTTTTGTCTCTGTTGATCGTACTGTACGACTTACATCGTACTGTATGATAAATTATTTGTCATCATACGGTATGACATCTCCTCTTCATATTGTACGCGTCACATCAGCGATCGGATTTGGACAAATTTAAGCGTGCTGGTACATTATTATTGCAAATCATACTGTACGATATACACACATCATACGATACGATCCATCTCGACAAATAGATAAGAACGAAATAAAGGGGTTCGGTACGATATTAAGTCATTCGTACTGTACAAAACACCTATTTGTACTGTACGATACGTTTGGTTAAAAGTCATGCTGACGCCCTTGGGATGATTGATATTCCTCTAATCGTACCATACGATACTTATCATGCTGTACGTTTTGACCTCCTTTTCTTGGTACGAACCGTCAGAGTAATTATTATCATATCATACCGTACGATGTACGATCGTACTGTACGTTTTGTGGAAAACTCTATAAATTGGGTGGGTAGGCCGCTAATCAATCCACTTGATTCCTTCTTACATTGCACTCGGCCACTACACGATGTCAAGAGGTCGTATGGTAGTGGGAATCTCGTCTTCCTCTCACCGCCATAGCGCTCGATTCTTGAATGCCAAAAATGAGGATGCATACCACAAGTTCAAAGCCTGCAAAATCACACCCTCCCGACTGCTTAATACGAAGGCTCTAAACTTCAAGGTAATGAACCTCTTTGCTTCCACCACCCTCCAATTTCTTCTCACCCTGGCCTTCCCTTACAATTCTGAACTCCTTCTAGAATTCCTAGCCAATCTGACCTATATTGTCGACAACCTCACTTTCCACTCTTTTGTTTGTCGTCAAAATGTTGAAATAACCAAAGCTGACATTGCCCAACACATTGTGCTATCTACTGAAGGGCATCTGGTTCGTTCTTTTCTTACAAAAGATTTTGACTAGAGCGACGTTAATCGAGTCCTTAGGAACGCCACATTCTATCAACACCAACCTATCGTTTCATCACTAAATAGAAATGAATGCAAAATTCAACATGTCCTTCGTACCTCCATAATACTCAAAGGTGGTGACCGTGTCAACATAACCCCGACCCTATCTGTCACTACCTACCTTATCTGTCACTACCTACCTTATCATGACCAACACAAAATTCGACGAGGCCGATCTGATTTTTGAACACATTCTCCACATGACCTTCGTTCATCTCCCTACCACTCGCCGAAAACAAAATATAGTTCTTGGACACCTTATAGGATATATTCTCCAAAATAAATATCAACTTACCTATCCTAGTGAACCCGACAATCTTCCTATTTTTTATATGAATGCCTCATTCCGTATTCTTTTCCATCGGGGACACGAGCTGGAAGAACCTTTTTTTGACGAAGAAGAATCGGAAGATGCCCTGACTGTAGCTCAAGCACGTCAATGATGACATGCACCACCCCGATCACCTGCACCTGGTTACCCTCACAACGATCTAGTCAAACGCTTCGACCAACTTCAGGCTCATCTCGATAATCACATTCAAGAACAATATCAGCAACACGAGACATATATGCATTGGTTTGGAGAATGCTTTACTGTTATTGATCAACGCTTTGACACTCTCTTTCAGTACTTCCAACCAAACCCACCTCCACCACCTACTGATCAGGATCCTCCACTATAAATTATCTTTGTATTGCAGTTGGTTTTTTTTCTTTTTTAGTGTTTGCTCCTCTTTTTAGTGCTGTCAAAATGGGGAGAATGTTGTTGTACTTTGTTTCTATGGTTAAATGCTTGTTTTTTTTTCTTTCGTATTGCATCTTCTTTTATTTCTTTTCTTCTTATTATTATGTTTAAATTAAACTTAAAAAAAAATGCCTTTAACACTTGCTTATAACAAATATTATTTGACATCATAAAAAATGGGAGATTGTTGCAACCCATGACCCCAAGTTTGAGATTTTAATGATGACAAATAATGTAGTTTGAATCATCTATTCATTGAATATTATTTTATTTGCTATTGTCCGTGAGTACTAACATTTCAGGAAGATCAAAAGCTACACATGACGACAGGAAGACTCAAGAATGGGTAGATTAGAAGTATGAGTCTGCAATGTATTTTGTTGATTTTATTTTATTTTTATTTTCTTGAGTCTGGCCACAAAATGCATAAAAGTCTGAGCAACCATGCACACACACAGAGGGAGAGTGTTTTTAAATGAAAAATTGAGAGTTTTTCTTTCTCTGTAGATTGTACTGTACGATGTTAATTCGTACCGTATGATCAGAGCTTTGTAGGATGATTCTATGAATAGATCTTATCGTACGAATGTATTCGTACTGTACGATATGTTCAAAGCTAAAACCCTAGCTGCCGTTTTAACTTAAGTAAGTTATGTTTCGTCGCTCGTACTATATGAACACCTTCGTACTGTATGATTTTGTTTAAATACTTACTTAATTTAACCCGTGTTTAGTGCAAGAAATCCGGGCTTAATTATAATTTGAACATCGTACTATATGAACCCATTCGTACCATATGATGAACAGAGACGAATTAAATCATCTCAAAGATCATCCCGACGTCAATCATACCATATGATGAATAGAGAAGATGTTTGATCGTCCCGACTATCATCCTGTACGAACAAATTTGTTATGGATCGTACCGTATGATTTAAAATCGTACTGTATGAAGGTTTTTGAACTATTCGTACCAGTTCATGCCAGGATGAAGTCTGTTTATTCATATCATACTGTACGATTATAAACCATACTGTACGATAGTAACTGCTACTTTTGAAATCTCAGGGATTTTGGAGCCTGTTTTGATGAGAAAAAAACTTGTTATATTTTGATGCTGTGAATTAGAGAGGAGAACGTGGTTAGAGAGAGATTCTGAGGGAGAGAGATCTTGAGAAGTTATTTAGGGTTTGAGAGAGGAAGGAGAAGGTGAGCATTGTGAGGGAGAAGAGGTGTGAGGGAGATCACACGGTTGCTCTGAACTTGCTGCATCTTGCTCCTCCTGTGGCCTTAGAAGAATTTATGGGAGGATCTCCAAGGGGAAAGGCTCTTCTACATCTATGACCTCGAGGTACTCTACCTTCTCCAGGAGGGAGAAAAATAAGAAGGTTCTCTGCCGTTGCCAGGAGGGTGAAAACAGAGTTTTGCACTCAGCCACGCCGGGTTGGTGAAAGGGAGTATTGTTAGGACTTCTCTGCCTTGCCAAGGGGGGGAAAAGGAGAGCTATTGCTTGTAATGAAATTCCCGGAGCGGAGGACTCCAGGGAGTGGAGGTAGGTCATGGTTTGACTGAACCACTATAAAAATCTCGGTGTGTTTTTTCCTTATTGTCTTTTATTATTGCGTGCATTTTATTTTTCAATATTTGCTTGGGAAAATTTTTGAAAAAATTGTTTAAATTTTCATGTTAAAATTTTAAAACATCAAAAATATTAGAACTTCTGGTTAGGTTTTAACTATTGTCAAAAAGTTTTTACAATTCACCCCCTCTTGTCCATCTAGCAATTTCAGTACTCTTATAGTGATATGTATGAATTGCCATCATATAATATGATCAGATCAAAATTGAACCAATTTGACTGGTATAATTCTGTATGAATGCATTTTGTAATCTAGATGGCATACTGTATTAACCTAATATCATATAGTACAATCAATTTTAACCAAATCAAACTTCATTTGGTACAAAAAAGGATTAGTCCATTTCATACTCTGGACATCTTCTGCACGAACCCTTCAAAAAATTTACCTGTTCGTATGGATAAACTAGTATGCACCCATTTTGTATTGTAGATGTTGTATGTACAAACCTATGATCGTATAGTATGATTAGATTAGAAAATGTTTAAGTTCAATTGGGACAAACTGGTACGTATCCATTTTGTACTCTTGATGTCGCATGTATGAATGTAACTTTATATAATACAAATAGGACTTAGAAAATTTTTACTGGCTTGATTTGATCAGCTCTATTCATGAAGAACACTTAGGTCAAATCATTCTCTATGATCCATGATCACACAGTACAATTAGTTTTAAAAATATGTATTGAAGTCTTCAGAAATCTGGTTATGATTTCTCTGAAATATTAGAACACAAAAAACATAAACAATATTTGCAATATAAGTAAGGAGAAAAAGTAATCAACATAATAAGATTTTTAAATCATCAAAAACACATATGATATAAAAACATAGTAATGAAAACTAAGTTGCAACACAAAAAGGCTAATTTCTAGTTAGCTGTTAGGCAACAATATATCATACTATACAATTTAAAATCATATAATATGATCTATATAAAAAAATTTTCTTTTAAAAAAAACTCTCCCCCTATGCGTGTGAATAATCAGTTTATCTGCATACACTTTTTGTTTCCAGACTCAAGAAACAAAATTAAAGAAAATAAAAATTATAGATGCCTTCACATCCTATTCTTCCTAGTCTTGAGTCCTTAGTTATCTTGAGCAATGTGTAATCCCCATGAAATGTTAGTACTCACAAACAAAAGTAACATTAAAAATATTTAATGAAGAATGGAATAATTCAATCAATATTATTTGTCATCATCAATATCAAAGACTAGGGATCCTGGATTATAACAATATCCTCCTTTTTGATGATGTAAAATAATATTAATTGATAGACAAGATAAATTTTTATTTTTATTTTTAAATAAGAAAAATATTATAAAATCATGAATAGAAACATTTCTTTTTAAACAATATAAACTAAAATAAAATTAAAAAAAAGGATATTCAACTAACAGTATATCAACTAAGGAAAGATAATTTCTCCCCCTTTTGACATCACCAAAAAGAGGAGTATCCCATAATCAAAGAAATAAAATTAGTATAAAAAATACATCAAAAAAGACTAGTCAAACCCTAGATCCTGATCAGGTGGTGGTGGTGCTGGATGAAAAATTGATGTATGGAGGCAAAGTGATGATCGTTCGAGTAAAATCTCTCCCCAAACCATTACATGTCTTCCCATTCTATTGGTGTTAATCTTGGATAAGAGAGTCAATTCAGGTTTTGAGTCGGTCATGTTGTTGAATAATATCATCTTGAGGATATCCAAGTGCAGGTCCTCTTACTGGAGCAGCCTCTCCATCATCATCGAAATCTAGGTCAACTTGCTCTTTCCTCCAATAAAGTAAGATACAAAAAGAGGCATCCATATAGAAATATAGACATTATTGGGGTCACCAGGATAAGTCAATTTGTATTTGTGGTGAAGAATATATTCTATGAGATTCCATAAGGCTAGATTTTACTTCCTACGGGAGCTAGGATGGTGAATTTGAATCATGTTTTGGATATAATGTTTAATCAGTTTGGCTTTATCAAATCTGGTATTGACATGATTAGGTAAGTGATGACAGACAGAATTGGGGTCATGTGTATCCTATCTCCAATTTTGGGTATTATGGATATGCTAAGAACATGTTGGATGATCCAGACATTATGAGTTAAGGACTAGATAAGGGGTTGGTGTTATTTCTAAACAACATTCCTAAGAAGAAAATTGATAGAACTCTAGTCAAAATCATTGGTTATAGAGGAGTGGGTTTGAGGTCCTTCAGAAGAAAGACTGATATGTTCAACTATGTCTGCTTTGGTGATTTTGACATTTCGATGGCAGACATACAAAGTCAGGGTCAAATTGTCTAGGTTGATCCAAAGGTTTGTAAGGAACTCGTAGAGTAACTCAGAATTAAATAGAAAGGCCAGGGTAAAAAAAATTGAAGGGAAGTGGAAGCGAAGAGGTATATCACCTTGAAGTTAAGTGCATCTTCATTTAGCATGCGACGAGTAATCTTATATGCTTTGAATTTATGGTAGGAAACCTCATCTTTAGCGAAAAGGAATCGATTTTCATAATGACGAAAAGAAAAGGAGCTTCCCAAAACCATTCGACAATGTTTACTTACACTATCCATTGAGTAGAAAAGAGTGAAGAAAGGTTAAGTGAAGAACGGTTCAGCGAATTGAGCAGATTTCCCTTCCTATTTCTAGAGTTTTTGTTCATTCATACAATATGATAAAGGATCATATAGTACAATCAAGAAGTTAATTCATCTGGATGACCTATTAGAAAAAGTGGGTCAAATATATGATCAGGATCGTACTGGACGATATGAAAGAAATATGTTCGTCTTTAGGGGTTAGCAGTACAAACTTTGATGCATTGTATAGTATGAATGGGTGTTCATGCATTATGAACAACAATAATATCATACTGGATGAGTTAAATTTGTCCCAATCCATTCTGCCACATGGATCTTACCATACGAAGTGAGATATCATATAGTACAAATTGCAATAATATTGTATCAAAAAAATTAAAAGCATGGATGATTAGTAACACATGGATCATATAGTGCATATAGGGATTCATATAGTATGACATGTATATCCATAATCTAAATTGAATTATTAATTAAATAGAGGGCTGTGATCAGTTTATTTGGGATGATCATATAATATGAATGTGAATCATATAATACAAAATGATAGAGAGTTGAACATGTTAATTTAATGAGATAAGTGTGTGAAGTTTAGGAAACACTTAATCCTTTATTTTTAGATTCAAGCATGAATGTCTATAAAACCTAGTTTTATCCTCAAGGTGCTAAAAGTTTCATAGGCTAGTGCTTTCACGAATATCTATACCAATTAATCCCCTGTAGCTATATGGTGCAATTTTATATCTCATTTGGCTACATAATCTCTTATGAAGAGATGTCTAATATCTATATATTTTGTTTGAGAGTGTTGAATTTAATTTTTACATATGTAAATTAAACTAGTGTTATCACACATAATTGGGATGGCACCTATAGGTAATTCAAAATTTAAGAGTTATTATTTTAACCATAAAACTTGCGCAACACAACTTCCTGTTGCTATCTGCCTCGACCGTAAAAAGGGCTACTAAATTTTGCTTTCTATTAGACCAAGATACTAAGAATTATCCGATGAATTGATAGATTCTAGAGGTGCTTTTTTCTATCTAGCATACACCTTGCAAAATTTAGAATCTGAATACCCTAAGATTTCAATGTACTGTTCGATGTCAATCATATACGAAGGCACTAGTGAAATCAAGCAATCCAAGTTGAATGTGTTAATGCATGATTATAAAATGTTTTCCATGAAACCTTATGAAACGGTCTTAGACATGTATACTAGGTTTATTCAAATTGTAACATCATTACATGCTTTAGGAAAGGAGTTTTCAAATTTTGAAAAAGTTAATAAAATTCTTCATTGTTTACTTGAGAAATTTGATGCCAAAGTTATTGCTATTTGTGAATCAAAAGATTTGAATGAATATTCTATTGATAATTTGATTGGCTGACTCATTGCCTACGAGCAAAGTTTGGGTCAAAGACTTTTGGATGCAGTTGAAGCGATAGTGCTAAAAGCTGAAGATACGGAAAGAGATAGCTTAGTTCGTGATGAATGCAATGACTTGTCAAGCAAATCACAAAGCTTGCCAAAGCATAAGCAAAAGTGGAAAAAAGGTAAAAGTGGTAAGGATGTCCATATTTCTTCTGATGTTATTTGCTTTCAATGCAGGAAGCCTGGACATATGCAAAATCAGTGCCCTAATTTAAGAATTCTTCCTACGAAAGAAAAGGGCAAGGCGAAGCAAAATTAAAACTGGAGAAATAATGAAAGGCAAAAAATCTCATGGGCAGACCTGGTTTCTGAAGCATCGGACCAGGAGAAAGATAATGGTTAAAAGCCTTGTTATGTTTTTATGTTGTGTTTTTTTTTATTTATTTTTAGTTTTTTTTTTATTTATTATTTTATTTTGTGTTTTTATTTTTGTTTATACTTTAATTTTTTTTTACTTATTTTCATGGAATTTTTTTCTCTGATCAACACACATTCATTTTTCTAAAAATGAAAAATCTACTTCCTGTTTTTTTGTTGAAATGTTTGGTAAGTTGTGATTGACTTCTCTAAAAATAGTCAAAGGAAGGAAACTCATATTTTTGACTCTCATTCTTTATTTCCTAAAAGAGGTTATTCTACTTTTGATTTAAAATCTTTTTCATATTTTAAGTTAGTCTTTAAAACTAAAATTTTTTATTTCCCTACATTTTATTTATCGCATAGAGATCTTTTGCAAGTTGTTGAATCTAAACTCTTAATTTTCTTAATCAAGAATTCTCTTTATCAATAGGATGGGTTTACTTTTATTTTTTAAGATTTTAGAAAGGTAGCATATTAAAAAAAAATTGGCCAATGATGCCAAAAATAAAAGATGCGCAACGACGCCAAATTGAAAAATATACACAAAAGTGTATCAAAAATCAAAAGATGCGCAAAGAGCGCCATTCAAATTGACAAGAGGCATAGAATGAGCCCACAACGTTTAATGTTTACCATTCTTGTAATTCTTAATAGCTTAAGAAAATCACTGATATTTTCGATGCTTGAGTTTGAAAATCTTGATTCCTGATTCAACAATCCATGCATTAATTTTCTATTAGATATATTTTACGAAAGGAGTTTTGAAAAATTTTTGTTTCTTTCTCTAATTTTTCTTATGATTTAGATATTGAATTAAAAAGTTTTTTAGCCTTTTTAAAGAATTTGAGTTTGGATTATCAAATTCTGAATTTCTAACCTCTTCTGGGCTATGCGTTGTCAATCCAATTCTACTAAGTTTTTGATTAAAACCAAGAGGTAACTTTCTCATTTTAAGAATATTTGTTTTTTCACTAGATGAGGGAACATTTTTTGTCCTTTGTTTGTTTTGTTTTTTGTTTGTGCCTCCTCTTATTTTGATAATGTCAAAGGGGGAGAACGTACTATTGAATTTGTGTCCTTTTTCTTTCTTTTCAAAAAATTTAAAACTACAAAAATATTTTTTTCTCTCCCCTATTTTTTAATGTGTTATTCTAGTAAGGGAGAGATTATGTTCCTTTTTACAAATTCAAATTGAAATATTTGCCATCATAAAAAAGGGGGAGATTGCTACGGATCTATGGTTTATGATTTTGATGATAGCAAACAATTATTATTTCTCTATGACTGCTTTCTACTAACATTTCAGGTTCACACGATAAAACTGTAATTTGGAATCCGCTCAAGATTAGGTAGACTAGGTCTGAGTCAGTTTGTATCTTTTTTCCTTTCTTGAGTCTATTGTATTTGGTGTGGCTCCTGATGTTTTGTAACTTGAAAGATTTTTTGTTGCTCCATAAAGATTTTTGTATTTGGTAACATCGTCCGGGATGATATTTATATCGTCCTGGATGATCTGTCCAAAAGCAGAAACCTTAATTAGGGCATCCTCATTAAAGCAGCCGTCATTATGCAAAACATATCGTCCTGGACAATTTTATATCGGCCAGAATGATAGGCTCAATATAGAAAGAATCTGCAGCCAGATCTACTAAGGAAATTCTTATTTTTGGATATCAGCCTTATGGATCGGCCTGGACTATAAAATATCGGCCAGGACGATACATGACAAATTTTCCAAAATTTCTCTAGCAATTTTGGAAAGCAATTAATGGAGATTTCGTCTGGGCAAATCGCAAGATCATCCAAGACAATTAGACATCGTCCAGCTTCATTTCAGGGCGATATTCAGGACAATTTTCCTCATATTTGAACTAATCAGCCAAGATGATATGTATATCATCCTGGACGATAAAGTCGGCAGCTTGCATTAATGGCTCATTTTTAGCTCTTCTATTTAAGCTATGACAAGGCACTTTGTAAGTGTCTTTGATAGCCATTATAGCTTCATTATTTTGGGGGAAACTTGAAGAGAAAGCTTGAAAGGGAGTGAGGAAAGGGTGGAGTTTGAGAGAGGGAGAAGATCCTGTAAGGGGGGACTCAAGGGAGTGTGGTGGGGGATCCACACGGTTGCTCCGGCAAGTTCGCACCTGAATACCGTCGGATTCAAGGCTTGTCTCGAGGGAAGTTCACCAAAGAAGAAGATATCTTTAGTGTCAAAGGACTCGGTGACTCCGCCGCACCGGGGAAGGTGGAAGTGATTTTGTAAGGGCTTCTCCGCCTAGCTGTGGGGGCTAAAGGAGAGACACTTGTTTTAGTGCAATACTTGGTGGGTGCCTCCAAAAAGTGGACATAGGTCAAGGTTTGACCGAACCATTATAAATCTGGTGTGTTCTTTCTTATTATTTGCTTCCGCATTTAATTTCCGCATCGTTGGTTTTGATTGTGGTGAATCTTGTTTTTGGATTTAAGATTGTGTTTGTTTTAAATACTGATTCACCTCTCTATCTCATTATTAGCCTTGGGCCAGTTCATAGGGCTTAACATCCCTAACGAACTCTCAAGTGGTTTCAGAGCACTTTCTAGTGTCATCTGATCACTTTCAGTTGATGGCATTAGGATTGAAACATTATTTACGGATTGGATATTAGAGGAAAAGATATAGCTTAGTTAAACGCAAAATGTTTAAATACTCTTTTTTTTCCTAAAATTTGAGGACTACATGCATGTTTCAACCTGTAAAACTGAAAAAGAAATCTAGGATAGACTTTGCATAACATATGAAGGAACTAATGAGGTGAAACAATCTAGATTAAATATTCTATTACACGACTTTGAACTTTTTTGCATGAAATTGAATGAGTCAATCTCTAACATGTATACATATTTTACTCAGATAATTACTTCTTACTTCATTGCATGCTTTAGGTAGGAACTAATGAATTCAAAAAAATTAATAAAATCTTACATTATTTACCTACTGCTTATGATGCAAATATAACTATCAAAATTTAGTCAAAAGAACTAAATGTTATTCTATTGATAATTTGTTTGGATCAATGATTGCTTACGGGCAAGGAGCAACTCAAAGACATATTGATGCACAAGTGGAAGGAGAAGAATATCATGTTGAAAGTGGATGATTTAGAAAGTGATCAATCTCTGCCTAAGTATGAAGAAGATATTGCATACATGATGAGGCAATTCAAAAGTTTCCTACGAAGAAAATAATGGAGACATCAGTAGTGGAATAAGGGTAAGTTCTACAAGAATGCAATAATTTCTAATGACGTCATTTGTTATGAATACAGGAAGCCTGGACATGTTAAAATTGACTACCCAAATCTCAAAGCTAATCCTGGCAAGGGGAAAGTGGAGGAGAAAACCAACAATTTTAAGAAGGGTTTGAAAATACTACAAAGAGCTTTATAGGATGACTCAAGTTCAGATTCCATAGAGATAGACACAAAAGAGGAAGTCACAAACTTGTGCTTAATGGTAGACAAACTTGATCATTCAGATCAAGTGGAGGTATGTGATTTATCCTTTGATGAAATATTTGAAGTTTATGAGAAAATACATACTGCATACTAAACTAAATGTAGAATATTTAAATTTATAAAAAGAACATGAAATCCTTAGGAACGATCACACATCCATTAATAGTAACCACATGACATTGTTGGATGAATTTGATGATTTGAATAAGAAACATGATTTATTAAAAACATCCTAAACTTATCTTAAGAGTAAATGTAAGGTGTTTATTGTTGAAGCTATTTAAAGAGAACATGAGTTGAATGTTAATAATGTAGTTTTAGAAAGAACAAACTCATATCTTAAAGAAAAATTAAAAGCTTTTAAGGAAAATAAGATACCCCATACACTTGAATAGTTTTATAATCTTGATCAAAAGAGTACAATTTCAAAACCTTAGAAAAACATTATAACTCATATAGATTGGTAAATCCTTTTTATGATGTTAAATGCTTTTCATGGGGAATGATAGGAAATATTTCTCACACTTGTATAATTCATAGTATAGTACATGTAGTATGGAGACCTTAGATGCATAAATCATAGCATACCAAGCATGCATCAAGATTTTTATTGTCAAGAGGTGAACCCAAATTTATTAGGGTTCCCAAGTCTAACATTTGATAATTATGTATAAAAGCACTCATACAAGCCCTCAAGTGAACATTTGGTACCTAGACAGCAATTTTTTGAAGCATATGATTAGAGATACAATTTTATTCATATCTATGAAAGCCAGGAATGGAGGCAAAGTGACATTAGGAGACAATGCCACTAGGAAAGTGCTAGGTACATGTATGATTGGAAATAAGAATATATATATATTTTTTTTTTGAGAATGTAATATTGGTTGAAGACTTAAAACATGACTTTTTAAGTATTAATTAGCTTTGTTATAAGGGTTTTAGAATTAAATTTTTACCTACAAGCTGTATTATAATCCAAAATGGAATTTTTGTGTTACTTAGAATTAGGGTAAATAATGTAGACATGATTGATTTAAATTATGTTAAATATTCTATTTTTTTTTGTCTCAAAACTATCTTGATGAATAATGGTTATGGCATAGAAGACTCTATCATGTAACTAATAAAAAACTTAGTAAGATTACCCATAAAGAATTGGTTAGCGGAATACCGAAATTAGACTTCACTAACGATCACCTATGTGATGCATGTCTATTAGAAAAATAGGTTAAGTCCTCCTTTCATTCAATTAAGGAACTTAGAATTAGCAAACAATTCGAAATCCTACACATGGATATTTTTGGACTAGTTAACACTAAAAGTCTAGGAGGAAAAGTTATTGGGTATGTAATCGTTGATGATTATTTAAGATTCAATTGGATTAAGTTCTTATCACATAAGAGTGAATTATTTAATGAATTTAGAAATGTTTTTAATTTGGATATAGAGGAAGCTAGGTTGTTAAATCCTTATAATTCAAAGTGATCATGGAGGTGAATTTGAAATTTAAAATTTTGAAGCCTTTTGTAAATAATAAGAAATAGATCACAACTTTTTAGGTCCTAGGACCCCTGAGCAGAATGGGTTGTTAATAGAAAGAATAGAACTTTCATAGAATCTGCTAGAGCCATGTTGGCTTAATATTCACTTTTAAAATATTTTTTGGTTGAAGCAGTTAGTACGCTTTGTTATATTATGAATAGGAAGAGCATTAGATATAAGTTAAAGACCTAATGAACTTCTTAAGGGTGAACACCTAACCTTTCACATTTATATGTCTTTGGATGTAAGATATTCATTCATAATAATGGTAAAACACCTTTAGAAAAATTTGATCCTAAATCTGTTGAAGGAACTTTTTAAAGATATTCTATTGTTTTCAAATCCTATAGAGTTTTTAATAGAAAGAATTTGTAGTTAAGGAGACCACATATGTAGTTTTTGATGAATCTAATATTTTTGAAGAGCCAAGGTTGGAGGAAGAATATGTTGCAGAGATTTCCCAAGTAATTGAAAAAACTAATCTTGAAGAGAATATTACAATAGAAAATACATTTCTTGGAGAATGGAAATATTCTAAAAGTCATCCTAAAAAATTGATTTTAGATAAACCAAGTGAAGGTGATAGAACTAGGCATGGACTTAGCAAAGAAGTGAACCAATCATCTTTTATTTCAAAGATTGACCCCACTAGTATAAATCAAGTAATTTTTAATGAATTTTAGATTTTGGCCATGCAAGAAGAATTGAATTAATTGATTAGAAATTTTGTTTGGGAATTCATATAAATGACTAAAAATAAAAGTGTTGTTAGAACTAAGTGGGTGTTTAAAAAATGAGTGATTCAGCGGTTGAGGTTAGAAACAAGGCATGATTGGTGGCCAAGAGGTATAATCAAATAGAATGAATTGATTATGAATAATCTTTTTCCCTAGTAGTCAGACTTGAAGCGATAAGGGTGCTACTTGCCTTTGCCTATTTTAAAGGTTTTAAATTTGGGGGTTTTATATACATACCACTTTATTTTATGCTATTTACATATCTAACACCCAAAACATTAATATTACATGACTACCACCAATAGAACAAGTTTAGGTGCACGGAATGAAATATTAATATTTATATGATGATATAAATGGTAGAAAATGAATTATAGAAGTGGTATATTTGATATTAAAGTTGTATATGAGTGGTATGCATGTAATATTAATGTTTTGAGTGTTAGATATGTAAATATCATGAAATAAAGTGGTATGTATGTAAATTTCCCTTTAAATTTTTTCAAATGGATGCTAAGAGTGCCTTTATTGGGGTGATATAAGAGGATGTTTATGTTGAGCAACATCTAGGTTTTAAAAATTCAAAATTTCCTAATCATGTGTTTAAATTGAACAAGGCATTATATGGACTAAAACAAACACTTAGAACTTGGTATCCGAGGCTAGGCACATTCCTACTAGAAAGATCATTTATTAAAAAAAATGTGGACCCCACTCTCTTCTTAAAAAAGGTAGGACACATACTCATTGTTCAAATATATATTGATGATATCTTTTTTGGATCCACCAATAAAAATCTTTATGTTGATTTTTTAAAAATAATGAGTAGTGAATTTGAAATGAGTTTGATGGGAGATTTGAGTTACTTTCTAGGTTTTAGCTTAAAGCATAAAGAGGATGGAACATTTATTAGCCAATCAATGTATATTGAGGATATGCTCAAGAAATATGAAATGGATAAAGCTAAACCAATGAGTACACAAATGAGTTCCTTAGTGTAGTTAAATAAGGACTCTAAGGAAAAATCTATTGATCAAAAGAATTTTAGAGGAATAATTGGATCATTATTTTACTTAACTTCTAAAACACTAGATACCATATTTAGTATTTATTTGTGTGCTAGATTCCAAGATTATCCAATGGAATCAAATTTAATAGTTCTTAAAATAATTATTAGATATCTTTTCGGAACTCAAAACTAAGGAATATGGTATCCTAGACATAGCTGTTTTTTTGAAATTATTGATATTCTGATTTAAATTTTGTAAGATGTAGAGTTGATAATAAAAGTACTTTCGAAACTTATCAATTCATTGGAAACTGTTTAGTTTCCTAGTCTAGCAAAAAACATAATTTGGTATCCCTTTCTACTGCCTAAGAAGAATACATAGCATTAGGTTGTTGTATGGCATAGGTTCTTTGGTTAAAATAATAACTTATTAATTTAGGATTTTCAATCAGAACTATTCCAAATTTTTATGATAATACAAGTGTCATATTCATTTCAAAGAGTCCTATTCAAAACTCCAAAACCAAGCATATAGACATAAGGCTTCACTTCATTAGAAACCATGTCATTAAAGAAGAAATTGAGCTAGATCATATAGCTACTGATAGTGAACTTGCAGATATTTTACAAAATTATCGGCTTTTAAAAAGTTTAGTACCTTAAAAAGCAAATTAGGTGTGATTGATATTCATGCTAAGTAATTGTAATTTTGCAAATTGCATTTGTAATGTATTTCATGAATATTGATGTGTATTGGTTGTTCTTTGGTTGTATTCCGTTAATGGTTGATTTTTCCTCTATTTTTTGTTTGTTTTTTTTTTTGTTAGTATTATTTTTGTTTTAATTTTTGCATCTCATAGACCTTCAGTGATTTATTTTTAGAACAGAGTTGTATTTAGCATATCCTAAGTTACTTTTCTATTTGTATTGTATGTACCACTTTTGTATTATATGAATTTAATAAACTTAACTTGATATTTTTCCTAAGTTGAGCAGAAAAAAATGATATTTTTATAAGCATATTGTATTGTATAATGATGTCATCATCTATAAAATCTGTTAATTTTTGTAAGTATGAATGGGATGAGTTTTCTAATGATAGTTATTTTCAATCATCATACGTATAAAATCACATTTTGTCTATATGATCCAGTTGTTAGTTGGCATGTAGACAATCTCAACCGTTTGGTATGAAAATTATTACTGATCATCCCAGAAGATACACATTCATCTGTACAATCGATTTGGTCAAAACGTCGTACGATATGACTCCTTAAGAATTATGAGTTACAAAAAAGTCATTTAATCACATTAAAAATTTTTCACTTTCTATTCTTATGCAAAAAAATATTTTCATCCACTACTAACTTATAATCGTATGTATGATCTTTATGTCGTATTATATGAATGTTCCTGATTTCATTAAATTGAAGGCCATTCTTTGAATTTTTCATCATCCCTTTGCTTGTAAACTTTCTTGTTCTTGGTTTAAAAAATAAAAAGCAAGTAGTAGCATGCATGCCAGACATTTTAGGCATTCTTTATCTCGATCCAATCAACCAAATGAAAATTTTCTTTTGAGAGAGAATAAAGAAGCGTACCAACATTACTTCAAAGCAAAGATGACTCCATCTCATCATCTTATTTAAGAAGACATCAACATTTCTGTAATGCCCCACCTAATTTGATTTCATTGTCACATAGATCCATGCTCTTCATTCTAATACCTTCTATTACTTTATTACTAATCTTAGAATACAAAAGGACCACACAATCATTTCTTCTTTTTTTCTTTGCTAAAGGGTAGAGATAACTAAGGTAGATTTATGCACATATTTGCACCTTAGAACTGAGGGTGTAAGGGCACACACTATGACATCAATAGATAATTTTAATTGGTCTACCTTAAACTAAACCCTTAGAGCTATTCTTTCATTCAATCACTTACCTCATATACACACTTTAAATCAAAATGCCAGGATCATCCAGCATGTATTGAGAATTTTTATTATTCCTAAAGCTGGTGATCGTAAAAACCTTACCCCTTTGCTTTTTATAGTCACTTATTATATAATGTCAAACACTCCAATTGATGAAGCCCAATTAATTTTGGACTATATTAATAAACTAACAGGCTTTAGACATCCTTTCACTAGAAGGAAGAAGAATGTGTCTTTTGGACATCTAATTGCCCATATCCTTGAAAAAATATCAATCTCTTTCATCCTAAACTTCCAAACAATTTGCAATCTACTTTATTGATGCTTCATTCCATACTCCATTTCATCATGACCAAGAGGTTGAGGCAGGTGAGATGGGAGGAGAAGAATAAGCTCATACAAATGCACCTGCTCCAGGACCTGAGCAGTATTTGTATCAATAAATGGTCTAGAGATTTCATCAATATGAGAATCACTTTGATCAATGATTTGATCATATTGAGACTCAACTAGACTAGTAGGATGCCAAATATAATGAAGATATGGGAAAATTACTTTTTGCATATTTCTATCAAGAGAGGATGGTTTGACTCGATCAACACTCAAGTAGTTATCATCAATAACTATTTTACTATATTCATACCTCCTCAACCACCTCCAAATCAAGATCCTCCAGCATATTAGTTTTTTATTTTCTATAATAGTAATTGTATGTTTTCATATTGATGTTTTCATATGATGGAGTTTGAATGTTTTTGTTATTATTTTAGTTGTATTTGGATTCTAATCTTATGTTTTTTAAAAAAATAAAAATAAAAAGAAATGGTATGGTATTTGTCTTATTTTGAGGTTAATCTTCTTGAATTAATTTAAGTTTCTATAAACTAATAAAATATAGTTGATCTATGAAATGAAATTTTAAAATATTTTGCTCTACAACTTAATTTCCCTACAAAATTTAATTTCTCAAAATTTTAAATTAAATTATGATTAGATGTAGATTAGAAGATCATCTTCATGTTCTTATAGGCAAATATTATTTAGTTATAATTATTGCAAAAGAGAAGTTTGATTTTTTAAAATTCTTATTCAATGTGTTTATTTTTGTTAATTATTAGACTTTGTTTTAAGATTTATTTATATTGGAAAGAACAAAAATAAAAAAAGATGCATAAAGTGTGCCAAGCTTGAAAAGATTCAAAAAATGTACCTCAAGTTTAGAAGATGTGCAATGTTTGCCAAAAATGAAAAGAGGCACAAAATTAGCCCAAACTGAAAGATGCACTGAGCGTGCCAAACCTTAGAAAGATGCATTCTTTCTATGAAGGATATCTGAATCACATCCATAGTCAACTTTGTGCCAAGCTTTCTTAACCACAACCTAAGAAGCATCATAAGAACACCACACATTTTCAAATTTAATAGATTTCTAAAAATAAACATGCTTATTAAGAAGATTGATAAAAATGGGACAATGGTCCGAAGAACTCTAGTCATATAATTAATAGCTGTAAACAAGATAAGATCCAAAGCTATTAAGCTTTTCCCAAATATGAGCTAAACCCTCTTTATTGTTACACCATGTAAATTTGGGTCACCTCAATCCAATGTGATGTAAATCATTCCTATTTAAAAAATCCATCATCTCTTGTGGCCCTTTTGAGAACAAGAATCTTTTACCTTCTCTTTTTCATTTTTGGAAAGTATGCAATCAAAATCTCCCCTAATATTATAATGATCTACTACAGATGTATAGCATTCATTCAGCTCCCATAACTTCCTTATTTCACACACATTCTTATTACCCTAAATTATAGCAATAGTTCATGTAATACCCTCAGGATCCGTTAATTTCCCAATAATACATTGATTTGAAGAAGTAAAAAAAGTAAAAGATGAAAATTTACTCTTCCAAAGAGAATGTAAGCCACCAGAAGTACCATTAGCATCAGCATGAAAGAAATCCCAATCACTCCCAACAATAATTCTAACTTCATTTCTATCCATAGAAGCTAATTTGGTTTCCACAAGGCCAACAAAGAACACTCCATTATATTTAATCACACTTCTTAGATAGTGGGAAGCTTCGTTTCTCTTTTCTCCTCTACAATTCCAAAACATCAAAGAAGCCATTAAGAAAGTGATGGGAAGTAGCCCCCAGCACTATTCACCTTTTCACTACCTTTCCTACCTCTAAGGCTGCTCTTAAGAGGTCCAATTTTTTTTTAAAATCCTCTTTCGATTAGTTGATACTTTAGAATCAACATCCTTCTTTTTAGATGCATTACAAAGATGATTATTATGAACATAAACACCTTCAGGATTGGAAATAGATACCTTTGATTCTGTAATATCATCTTTATCTTTAATAAAAATAGAATGGTCATTCTTTCCAGCTTCATCACCAATATGCTCCTCTTGGATATTATGAAATTATTCCTCTTCTTTGTCAGCAACTATAGGAACAAATTCTTCTTTCGATTTAGTTATACAATCTTTTTCTATAATAACCAAAGAATGATCACTCTTTCTAGCTTCATCATTGGTGGCTTCAACTTGATAGATAGAATAACAACATTTTCTTCATCTTCATTAGCAGCAATTGAGGGAATATATTCCCATTCTTCTATCCTTATCATTATCACATTTAGTATTCTCAATTCCATCTAGTTTCTTAAGAATATTATCATTCTTTTCAAGAATGATTTGTATATCTACACCTTCAATAATACCTTATGGAAAATCAACATTAAGCATCTTATCCTCCACCGAACTCTTCAAAACTAAACTTGGCTTATCATCCATCAAGTTAGACTTAGTACTCATTTTCTCAACATATTTAACTCCAGAAATAACAACATTATACCTTGTTATGTCAGGAATTTATCTTTTCTTACCATGATTAACAAGAATCCACATACCATATTCATCTTTGTATTCCTCTATTCCTTTAACATGAATAACATCTGGAATGTTTTCCCTTTTTCAACATTCATATAAGTAGAGTTCAAAGAATCTGTTTCATTAGATACAACATTATCCTTAACTGATAAATCTTCATTATTTGGGTTAATATTCACTCTACATTCTTGGGAATCATGGACAATTCTCCCACAATGAAAGCACAATGATGATATTTTTTCGTATTGAATATTTTGGAAAAATTTACGAAAACATCGCTCGACCCATACACCTTGTGGAAGCTTTTCATCAATGTTAATACAAACACATATTCTTGCAAACTCTCTTCTACCCCAATTAAACATATTGCCATCAAGAAATAATGGTTTACTAACTTTTGATGTAATTCTAGTAATATTATTTTAATCACTGCAATATAAAGGAATATGTGGCAATCGAATCCATAGCGAGGAAATTAAATTCTTCATAGAAAGAATTGGGGAGCTAGGAGTCCATTCTTACATACCAATGAGGTGTCCAGCAACAAACCAAGGTCTTCTGCTCAATACAGCCTCCTTAACATCGGTGGAATGGAATGAACATAGCATCCAATCCATTCCTAAATTAATTAGGTGAAAAGCACCTAAATGAGCCCATTATCTTCGATGCTCAGTACCAATGACAAAAAAGGGATAGAATTTCCAAAGGCTTTAACAACAAAAGAGTTATGAATTCTATGAATATTAACTTTCTCGTCATTTGATTGAATTTTGATAGCCAATCCATCTTCAGTCATTTAAACATTATATGGAGGATTAATAATCCTTATATGTGGTTTTCTCCAAGCATTAGCATTAACCATTCACTTGAGAAATTAAGTGTTATTGATACATGGCTCCATATCCATCCCAGCATTAACTTTGACAATCTTCTCTTTAAGTGAATTTGGCATCACATTTCAAGAAGATAAAAAATAATATGATGAGGTCATTGCCGAATGTCGGAGAAATAATAGTTTTAGGAGCATTTTTACCCAAATTGAAAAATCTATTAACTTTTAGATTGAATCCAGATGAGCATAAAGCTTCAAAATCATTCTTGTGAGCTACATAATCTTTACTAATAGATTTCATTGCTTGAAAATCTTCAATTTCTACAATATAATCTTTACTCTTTCTAGGGTAGAAATTACTCTTTTTAAAATCAAGCTTCCTCATCATGTCACATTGATCTCTAATAATTAGAGGTGAACTACATGACCTTCTACGACCTAGACTAGAAGTGGAGGAGGGATTGGTTACCGATGAAGACCGCTAATCTTCCCCCGCCATAATCGTGAATAAAGAAAATTCAAAATTTAACAGGAGTTTCTCTCACTATAATAGGAGTTTCTCTCACTAGAATGGGAGTTTCTCTCTTTTGGGGATTCTATATATTCTTAGGTAGATTCTAGATCATCTTTCATTTTGATAGTAAGTAGTTTTATTCAGAATAATTAAAGTAAAGAATCATAATCGAACTTTGCCAGGATGGCTTGGTAAGCAAGTAGCCTATTATTTTGGTGCCAACTTTTTGTTCTTTTTTTTAGTGAAAGTTCATCAAAAATTTTCCAAGAAACCTAGATCGAGCACGCAACGCGCATTTTCTTTTCATTTGAGATAGTCCAAGAGTTGGTTGTCTCCTCTCCTTTCAGTCTAGTATAGCAAGCTAACCTATCCTATTCAAACTCTTATAGTCACATATAATAATATACTTTATATCCTATTAGTCTGGCCTGTACTGTCATATATATCCTTATCTTTGAATTCTCTCACTCCTCTGTAACTTGTATTCATCTATGACTTATGTCCCAAATCAATCTATTTCTTACGTTTATTGGCATAGATGTCTTGGTTCTATTTTCATTACTCTCAATCACCTCTCTTTGTTCGAGCAATATCCTCTCTTTAAAATAGTATTTGAGCTACTTTGTTTCTTGCTTTCATATATGAGATGTGTAGTTGTCTCGTCTGCTCGTTTGACTTCATCTTTCTTTTTATAGAGCTATTTCCTTTTGTTAGCCAGAGCAGTGAGCATCCCTAGTCTACAGAGGGGGGGGGGGGGGGGGGGGGGAAGAATGGTATAGACGTTGCTTATTAGGGATCCCATAAAGGAGTAGTAAAACACTCTTCTGGTGAGTTGCCTTTGACTAGTTTTTTGAAACAAAAGGTAGCTTATCCGTGTTAGCTCTTGCGTTGGCTCTGCTGTGACTTAAGAAACATATATTCTTATTCATGTTCATATAACACCTTTGACCTACCCCCTCATCCTTTGGTGGACTTTCTATCCACTTGTTTCTTCTAGTGCATTCAAGAGCACAAGGAGCAGAGCCACTGTGAACCGAGGTGCTAGGAAGGCTCCCATTAAGAAGGAATAAATAAAAAGTGGACTAAGTGTTCAATGAGGATATTGAGATTGGCTTAGAGTTTAGTGTACCTTAGTATGAGATGCCCAAGATAAAAGGAACGAGGAGAATAATCGACAAGGATTCCGCCGAATCCATAACATAGAATCGTGAAAAAGAATTCGTTTCCGTGTAGAAGCCAGCCTTTCGTCAGGTCTGAAACTTCTTCTTTCAAAAATTGGAAAAGTCAGTTTCATAATTATGAATATTCCTCATACCCTTGACGATCTCTGGCAATTCTTCTTGATATTGGATATCTAATGTATCTTTTGGATTTTACCAATTCGCCATAGTTTAGTGAATCAAAATCCACTTGTTGAAAAAGTGCTCGAGTTGACGCTCGTTTACAATATCGTTTCAATTGTTTTGAAATAAAAAGGGAAAAATACTCCTTATTGGTCGGAAAAATACTTTTAACTCGTTGTTCACGAATCGGGGTGTAATCAAACATCGAAGAAAAGGAAGAAGGGGAGGCCTCTTGCTGCCGCTGCCTCTCCTGGTCTGGGGCCACAGAAGATACCTCCTCTGAGTGGCCGTCATAGTAGCCACCCACACTCGCCAATCTAGGAACCCTTATAGATTTTTCTAAATGAGATGATTGTTAGCAAAGGAAGCCTTGGGCCCAAAGTCTTATCATCATCGTCGAAGTATGACAGCAGCATCTTCCAGAGCTCTGGATCCCCAAGAAAAATCAGGGATATAAGAAAACCTCCGAAATACCACCCGAGCCCAAGCCGACTAAAGAGGCAGCGGAAAGAATTTTTCAGGAACATTTGAAAAAGGGGATTCCAATCGACAAAACAGAAAGAAAAGATAAGTAAGCAAATAAATAAATTTCTTATCAATAAATAAAGAAAACTATGAAATTAGAAGATTTCTTTTCATAAAAAATTGGAATTAGAATCTATGGGAAATATTATTCTTAATCTTCAATCTGGGCATGTCATAAGATAAGCGTTATTTTGAACATCCATCACCTCTCCTCCTACTCCTCCTTCTCCTTTTGGATAGAATCGTCGTTGGTCCTTATGACTACACTTATTGATGACTGCCCGCTGATGGCTCAATCATCTACTTTACGTAATTTCCAAATCTACTTTGTTAGCAGACAATCTTGGGAACTACTATTGACACAAAAGAGTCTGATTTAGGATAGCTCAAAATAACCAAATATTCACCTCTTTCAATTCTAAAATATAGATTATCTTTTTTTTTTTTTTGAATAAAATGCGAAGATGCATTAAAAATAAAAGCAAATAAAATACAAACCAAAATAAAACTCAGCCCAACCCTAATCCATCACATTCCTCCTTCAATATAATGAAGAAAGAATGTGGGATATCAATGTTATTGAGTTCTTTCCAAATAAAACTTTTTTGGAAACCCAAATTAGCATAAAAATCAGCTAATTTGTTAGAAAATCTATTTGAATAAGAAAAAAGAACCTGGTTAATGTCTTGAATGAATGCAAGATCCTCTTCAATTCTTCCTTTATTATTTCAACTCTTCAAATTTAATTGAAGAATTTTAATAATGTTGTGATTATCTCCTTCTACGATTATTCCTTGTGCTTCATACATCCAATCTCTCATTATATTCTTCAAGTAGTAAACTGCCCACAATTCCATTTGAGCTATATCCCAATGCAAGTAATTTTAATAATGTTGTGATTATTCCTTTGAAGCTCTTATAGTAAAAATTTGCCTTTTTCATCCCTTATGACACCTCCAATACCTGCTAAGTAGTTTCTTTTTATCGAAGCATCAATATATATCTTTAACTACCCGGGTGGAGGAGGACACCAAGTAGAAGACATCATACGCTGATTAGTATCCCAGTTTTCATGATAAAAATTGATAAAATTGCTTACAGTGGCTAAGGAGATGGTGTTGGCTGCAATTTGAAAATCAGAATCTTCACTCATCCCATGAACCAACTTGCACCTACTCTTCCAGGTTAAGAAGATTGTTGTGCAACACAAATTTACCATTAATGGATTAGTAGTTGAGGCTCTTTTTAAGCCAAGCAAACAAGCTTTAAAATCTGCAAACATTGGAGTATTGAAACCCCATTTGTTTAGAAAGCTAACAGTCCTTTGTAATTTATCTTAGGACACACTAACTAGATTTATGTTCAGACAGACAGGTGTAACTATCTATCCCTAATTCGGATAGCTAAACGATCGTTGAAAGGCTTAAGAGAAGCCATGAAGGAATATTTCATACTTACCTAAACCAGACATTTAGATACTAGCTCTCAAATAAAAAGGTGTAAGTCATTACTCAACTCCCAGTGCATTAAGGAAGCTACACACTAAAAGAAGGATATAGATTCTAGCCCACATTCAACAAGCAGACGCATATGAGAATACGATACAAACTCTATTCTTCTTCTATAGGGATAGATTGACATTTTGGTTAGGGAAGGGTATAGGGTATACAGAAGACTAAAAAATTATCAAACCCCTTTCCTTTCATTGAATTTTCATCAATATGTCCCATGCAAAGAAAGCAAAAGTGGGCTCAACCTTATGGTAGAGGGGGCACTACTTTACTGGATCAATATTTCATTTAAGAAAAAGGCCATTCCTAGTCATTAATCAATTATGAATAAGTCCTTTCAAAAGGGGGGCCTCTAATTGGAAGGTACATTGAGGACGGAAGTCTAAACCTCTTCATTCAGGCCAAAAAATAAGGAAGAGGAAAGACTTGAACCAGGGAGCATAGAATTCATTTAGACTCTTACATAGACTATTTACTAATCATAGCTGACATGGAGGAAAACCTACTGAGCAAATTCTGCTTTAATTTCATTTCTGGAATCATGATAAGTAATTCCTTATGCTTCTTTTGAGAGATAAGACCCTTCGCTTTCTCTTTTTAGTTACATATGACTCACTTTGGATATGAATCCTCCACCTCTTCCAAATAAACTAGAATGCTAACAAGTTAAGTACTTTCATTGGCAATTTCTAGTATATGATGTATCTACAACCACTGATGTTTCTGATGCGACAGATTCATATGTGGATTTGGCTACTTACATGGCTTTGGATTATCATTTTGATGTTGATCTTTAGGGCCCTAAGGAAGAAAAGTATACCTAAGAGGACAGCATATGAGGAGGGAAACAACAGAAGGCAATGATGAAATTGTACTGAATGTTCTTCCTTGTAGCTTAGATATGAGAAAGACATGTAGGTGAGCAACTACCTGTGATAGAAAAATTCACTCATACTTTCTTTTCCTAAGAGGCTGAATGGGAGTTTTGAACTCATGCCAAAATCAGGGAAGTTTAAGATAAACTTTAGACATTCAAATCACAGCTGAAAAAAGAATTTTTAAAGATTAGGTTGTGAGGTTAGAGTTTTAGAGGATGATTAAAAGTTCTTAATGATGTAAAATGTAAGCACAAGCTTAACTCGATTATGACCTTGTGGATTTGACCCACTTGAATATCTCCTTCCCTTTCTTTTCTCTTTATTTTTCCTTGAGCCTAGCCCTCTTTCTTTGGATTAAAATTAGATGAATTGTTCGTTGACATCTTAGATCACCATGAAATCTTACCTTGCTGTTGTCTTTCTTGATACCACTTTGAAATCATGAACTACCTCCAAGATTAAACTTCCTTTCATATTCAATCACTTTTTAGAGGTAAGAAGCTACTTTCCAGCCATCAGCATATCTTCTTCCACTTTATCACACCACAAGTCTAATGTTCAGTCTAAGTTACTCTTTAAGATCTTCTAATTAACTATTTGCTTAAGTCTTTTGCAAATCAAAATGATTAAGATCACTGGGAGAGTCAAGGTTTCCCCCTCTATATTAAAGAAAAAAGAAAGGCTTTCGATCGATTCAATGCTTTGAATCCATGAATAGAAGGTCCCTATCTGTCATAGGAAAGACATCTTATTTTCACCCTACCATATGGGCAATCCATCGACACACATTCCCCTCTGGAACAAAGATAGACTACAAATCTCTAGCTTACTACAACCTTCTCTAGAGCCTTTTTCCTTAACTCTTCCGCTCCATTCCATTCCTAATCCTTTCTTCTCTAATAGCAGTTGTCTTTGGTTGTTAAAGTCCTTGCCTGCTTATTCACTAGCCTATCTTTCTTTTCATTGAAGGGTGGTTTAGTTTTTATGAAAAGAAAGATATTTTCCTTCTATTCAACATAGAAAGTATGCTGGTTAGCTTATCTATGTTCGCTTACACCTTGGCCTTCTAGGAAGAATTTCCAATATTGTGGATTTCAAACTTTTAAATGTTATTAATTTATGGTATTTCTTCTTTTAATCAACACTTTCTTCAAACTAAAGTTTGAAACCTTGTAGAAGTGAGCTATTTTCAAAGCATTCTCATTCTCAAATCTTGTTGTTAAAGTGCCTATCATTCTCTATGTTCTGTGCTTGAAGAATTGTGCCTTGCGCCATATGAGACAAAAAGTGATTTTCATATAATAATAGAATATGGGGTCATTCAAATACCTAACAGAAAGTCTCTTGTAGAAGACAAGAAAGAAGAATTTGTATAAAATAATCCCATTTTACTCAGCAACAATCTTATTTTACTCGTAGATCGAATAATCAAAGTGAGTGTCTCCATGACATTTTTGTGTTCTTTCTTTCATTCACAAGGATGATGGAGATCAATAGCATTGACTTGCAAGGATTATAAAGACCTATAGGGGTTTCTATGTGATGAGCCAAATCAAGTCATTACATAGCCACACCTTTTTTAAGTAAAAGGAAAGGTTGGACTAACGAATGAGGATTCCCATTCAATCATAAATAGGGATAGCTCAAAGAATTGGCATTTTCATGGGAATAGCTGAGATAGATCTATGCTGGGTGGAATGGTGTGAAAGCATCAAATTGAATAGCCAGGTAAGTGCTGGCTAGATGAGTGAGGCTATTTGTGTAGATAGGATATCTATTAAAGCACATTATCTTTCAATGGAAATAAAAACCAATTCCTTTAGTTCAAGATGGAACATCTTCAAAGATTTGTATTCTTCCTAATAATTTCAAAAGATAGTGTAGCTAAATCACCATATCGCTTACCGTTCACCGCTTTCTGCTATTCAAAGAGAACTGGCACAGATGGATATTCATTCCCCATTCGCCTTCCCTTTATTGATATTGATTAGGGCTAGATGACAGAAAGGAGCCAGAATGAGAAAAATTTGCATGTGCGGACTAACATGATGCATTCCCCTTTTTTTGGCCTCCCATGGACATAAGCAAAATCTCCTCCTTCCGAGCCGGGAAAGATTGAATCAGTGAAGCAAGAGAGCCCGGAAGTCCCTCCTTACCTGAGACAAGTGTCTATTCCCCATGACATGAGAGTGACTGACTCACAAGAGAATGAGTCTAGCTTCCTTTTGTTATTAAGATCTGTATATCTCTTTCTTACTTCTTACCTTTCTCACTTATGGTGGATAGGGCGAATCCGGAATCGAATCTCTGTCGTGAGCGGCTCATTATGCGACAAACTCATATGTCGCTGAATAGTTCGCTACTCTTTATCTGTTTGTCCATACATCTCATAGTTTGAGTTCTCATTTTAGAAATCTGATTCGGGAGAAAGAGGCCAGGTAACCAATATCGTATTAGGGATCATCAACCAGGTCACTATGGGAAAGAAAAGGCACGGGAGCACCCCTTACTGAACTGAATTTTCTTCTCCCTAACTTGCATAGCGACGTTCAAAGGTATCTCATAAGAACTTCTCACTGTGTCGAGGCGAATAACGATAACAAACAAGATGGAACTCATGTAGATCTACTTGCTTACTCCTTTCCTTTATAGCGGTCCTATGCGTAGGAAGTTTGTTATCGCCCTTTGTGCAAGAAGCTGCTGAAAGTGCTCTCTTTGCTTTCAAGCGATTGACTTCCTCTGGCATGTAGCTTTCTATCTCCATGAACCTAGCTATTGCTCTCTCATTCGATGTGTTAGTTTAGCTCCTAATTTTTTTGTTGGAACAAAGGGAGATCCACAGTGGCAGTTGAACAAAGTCTAATTCTCTAATCCTAAATAGAGTCTAAAAGATGGTGGAGAGGATTTTACCAAATAGTGCACGTGCAAGGATATTCTTTTCCATATGCTCACATATTAGTAATTTCTAGTTTCCATAATACAACATTAAAAAGGTGGGATAAGTGATCCTTCGGAGGTTTCCTTTCTTTGACTTCTTGGAGAGCTACTTAACAATAATCATTGCACCATGAAAGTATACCCTGCACACAACATGATCTATGGAATCAAATTCTCATGAAAACATAAGAATAGGAAACTTGAAAGAATTTTGGGACAACATTTTTTCTCATTTTGAAAAGGTAAATGTCTTTAATCTTTTTGTAAGTCAACATGTTTTTGATATCACTCATATGCCCCTTCTTTGTGTATGGTCAAAGCTGTACAGAAATATGAGAGTCTCTGATCCTAAGTGATGATGGGGGATGCATGAAAAAGGGAAATCATAGAGGGCACGATCCACTTCCAAGATAGGATAACAAAATAAGAACTTGAGTAATAGAATAAGAAAACAAAGACTTTTTGGAAACTAAGAAGTTGATCCCGGAGAGAGAAGCTCCGTATTTCTAGCTGGGAAACTGATTTTCAAATTTCCTATTCGAGGTTGTTTCGGCCATCGCCGATGGTGACGGAGGATCGTCGAACTTAGGCTCCTGGAGTCTCAGTCAACCTCCGCCTTCCTCCACCATCATCCAGAAAGATTTCACGTCAGTTGGACTCGTCTCCTCCTGCTTTTGAAGACAAGATGTTTGGTAAAGATGGTTCGATCAGGCTTAACAGAGAAAGGCCTCTCATCATCAAGGAAGCATTAGAAGAGAAAAAGAAGATAATTAAATGTATTGGAAAAGGTAAACAGATTGTTGTCGAAGAAGACAATTCTAAGTTCATGCTGAACCAAGTTGGCAGTTTTAGACAAGAGGTTAGTAGGCAAGCTTCTTGTAATAATGTTGCTGAAGGTAATAAAGAGATTTTACTAGAAGGTAATAATATCTTACAGAATTCTGAAGATCGGGCCATCAAAGAATTCTATTCGAATTCCTTGGATCTAGAAGAGAGAATGATGACTGATATGAGAAATGACTTACTCAAAGTAAGGGAATGTAACTCCGCACAACTAGGGAATTGCTCTGAAAAGAACGGTTCAGGCATTCTCCCTATTACTGAAAATAAGTAGCAAAATGCTTGGAGAAAGAAGGAGAACATTAAAGTTTCTGATATCAATTTTGGGGAGAATTTCGTGAATGAAAAAGGAGCTGTCAAACTGCACGTGGAAAAAGAGATTGAGAATTCAAAGAGGCTGGAGAAATCTATTGTGTTAAAAATATTTTGCAACAACATCCCTTTCAATGTCATCAGCATTGAATTGAGAAGACAATGGTCTAAATACGGAAAATTCCATCTAACCCAACTTGGTCTGGGTTGGGTCCTTTGTGCTTTTGAGAATCAAGAAACTTTGGAAGAAATAATTACAACAGGTCCTTGGTATGTTAATGGAAACATAGCAGGCATGGACAGGTGGTCTGCGAATTTCTCCCCTAATTCTCTCAAAGGGCTTACAGCTCCAATTTGGATCTGCATGCCAAACCTACCACTTCAATGTTGGGATGAAGTGAATGTATGTAGGATTGCTTCTTTGATAGGGAATCCTTATTTGATAGATGGTAACATTTTTCAGTGGTCTAGAAGAGAGTTTGCTAGAGTTTGTGTAAGAATCAAACTCGACGAGAATCTTCCTTTGGGTGTATGGGTGGAAGGAGAGCTTGGGAATTTCTATCAGAACATAGAATATGAAAGACTGCCAACTTACTGTTTCAACTGTGGTAAAATTGGGCACTTATCGAAGGAATGTTTGACAAATTCTACTTCTAATAAGGATAAACAAATCAATGGTAGCCATAACATCAGAGATTTCACTGAGAAAGAAATTCCAATCAGTACTGGGAGAATTCAAACTTCTGTTTGCAATAACAGAGAAGCTGGAGATGGATGGATCAAAGTTGATTATAAAACAAAGAAGCAGCAAAGGAAAGGAATAGACGGCAAGGAGGAATCAATAGAAATTCTCAAGACAGCAAGTAAAACAGTGGAATCAGATGGAGCAGCACTTCTCAATAACTATGTCTCAGATAAAATTGATTCCGTAATTACAAACGATCCTCCATTCATAAATCTTGAGGAAGAAAAGGGCCCAAAAAATAATAATGTTGTTGAAAAGATCTATATTGATGAGGAGAAGGCTTCAGGAGAAAAATCTGAATGGGTTAAAGCAATATCAAAAAACAAATTTGATATTCTGGGAAGATTAGCAGAAGAAGGTGAATCATGTGAGGAAGAACAACGAACAAATGAACAGAGGATCAACAATATGCAATTTGCCAAATTATCAAGCAAAGTTTGTGATGAGACTTCATCCTCAGTGAACAAAAAGTTACTAAGCAACTCAAGAATCTGGGACCTATCAGCCTTAAGACGAGGAATAGGAAAATTGATAACAATGTTAAGGAGAAAGGGGGTGTTCCTTCCCCTCTCATCCAAAGATGAATTCCATACTATTTTGGAATTGTAGAGGAGCTAAAAAGTGAAAGCTTCTCTCTACCTCAAGGAGGTAGTAAAAAATCAAAATGTTTTGTTTGTTGGGCTTTTGGAGACTAAATTAGTATCCATTGACACTAAGGATGTGGAATCTTTAATTGGCATAGGATGGAATTTCAACTATGAACCGTCTAATGGGTTATCAGGAGGCATTCTTGTTTTGTGGAGAAGCAACCAAGTCAACTTCAAGTTAATTGAGTCTTCATCTCAATACATCATTGGGGACTTGGATATCCTTAATAAAGGGACATGGAGAGTTGCTACTATTTATGGCAGCACTAATGTGATCAGGAGAAGAGGTTTATGGAATGGATTGAATAAACATATCACTAAAGGTTTACCCTTGGTTATAGGTGGAGACTATAATTGTATTCTAGCTAAAGAAGATAAGATTGGAGGTAGGAAATTCTCTTTTTCATTGGGGCCAAGAGAGATGAATTATTTTATTACTTCCAATGACATCCATGAGCTCAAGTTTTCTGGTCCTAAGATGACTTGGAGTAACAACAAGAAAGGTTTTAAAAGGATAATGGAAAGATTGGACCGAGTATTAGTTAATGCTAAAGCAGTTAACAACAATCAAAAGTTGTTTGTGAAACACCTTCCAAGAATTGCATCTGATCACTGTCCAATAGTCCTGGAATTTTCTGAATTTCCTTCTAATAATAGAAACTTCATCAAATTTGAAGAGGTATGGGCTTCTTACTCTGCATCTTTTGGCATAGTTAGAAAGGAATGGAAGAGGAGAGACTCGGGGAACCCAGCAGAAATTCTAAATTACAAATTCTAAAGAGCTCTTAAATCCTTATTCTTTTGGAATAAGGCTAAGCACAAAGATCTGAACTAGATGAAGGATTTGCTCAAGACAGAAATTCTCAATCTTTAAACCAAAGAGGCCGAATATGGAATGCTTTCAGAGGAAGAATGTTTCCTTCTTAAATCAAAGATTGATGAGCTTAATTCTACTATAGCACGGCTAAATTCTTGGTGGAAACAACAATCCAAAATCAAATGGATTGGAGAAAGAGATCAAAATACAAAGTTCTTTCATTCTATGGCGAGTGCAAAGTGGAACAATAATCAAATTCAAAACTTAAAGGATGAGAATGGAATTGTGGTGGATAATCAGAACAAAATTGAAGACATATTGGTTCAGTTTTTTAAAGAAAAATGGTGTAAAAGGAAGTGCAATCTGGAAGGATGGCCGGACAACAAATCTATGCTGAACGATGAAGATAAGGAGCAATTAAGTAAAGAATTTTGTTTTGAAGAAGTTGAAACAGCAGTCAAAGAATCTTCAGGAGGTTCATCTCCAGGAATTGATGATATCTCCTACTCCTTTCTTAAAAATTATTGGGGTATTATCAAGAATCAAGTCTGGGAAGCTTTGAAGAACTTTTTTGAAAATGCTGTTATGGACAAGGATTGGAAAAAGACTTTGATAGTTTTGATTCCCAAAACTAACAATCCTATCTCTGCTAATAATTATAGGCCAATAAGTCTTTGAAATACTGTGTATAAAATTGCCTCTAAATTCATTCTCTATAGAATGAAATTCATTATCCCAAAACTCATTTCAGTGGAACAAGCTACTTTCGTTAGAGGGAGGTCTATTCAAGATCATATTCTTATAGCACACGAAATCATTCACAAATTCAAATTTTTGAAAGACACTAAAGGTCTTGTGTCTATCAAATTGGATATGGAACAAGCATATGATTCAATGGGTTGGCCTACTCTTCAAAAAATTCTCTCTTACTTTGGATTTCCGGTATTCTTTTCTAATCTTATTCTTGAATGTGTGCTAAACCCGGAATTCTCTATTTTAATTAATGGTAGACCTTCTATCTGGATCAAAGCTAATTGTGGATTTAGACAAGGGTGTCCCTTGTCCCCTTACCTATTCATTTTATGTTCCCAAATTCTTTCAAATGCTATTAAACGAAATGATGATTTTGGAGTTCGAATTAGCAATAACAGCCCAAAGATTTCTCACCTTTTATTTGCTGATGACATTATTTTTTTCTCTGAAGCCAAACTTAAAAATATGAGAACTATTAAAGGCATTGTGAATGATTACTATGGGTGGACATGCCAAAAAGTAAACATTAGCAAATCAGGTATGCTCTTTGGTAAAGCAGTTTCTAGATCAAAGAGAAGGAAAATCAAAAATATCTTGAAGTTCAAAGAATTGAAGGAATTCAATTATTTGGGAACTAAACTGGCTTTAAAAAGGATGTCTAAATCAGATTTTCAATTCATACTGGAGAAGACATTGAAGATGTTTAATAACTGGGGTACTAGATTCATCTCTTTGGCGGGAAGAATTACACTGGTAAAACATGTAATTCTATCTATTCCTACATATCATACCACTGTTTCATTAGCTCCTAAAGCTATTCTTCAAGAAGTGGAGAAAATGTGTCGGAATTTCATCTGGGATAAATCAAATGTAAACCACGGGTTGCATTATGTTGGCTGGAAGAAGCTTTGTGAGTCAATAGAGATGGGAGGAAGAGGCATTCATTCTTGTTTGAATAAAATGGGTCCTCTTAGAGCTAAATTTACTTGGAAATACTTAAAGGAGAAAGATTCATTGTTGCACAAAATTCTATTTCCCAAATATGGTTCTTGTTGGGATAATGTAAACATATTCAAGTCAAATTCTACAGCCTGGAAAATAATAAAAAACGGTGGTATTTCATTGAGGAGCATTGTTAGATGGAGCATTTCTAATGGTCAATCTATAGATGTATTTAAAGACATCTGGATTTGGGACAAGACCTTAAACAAGTGGCCTACTTTTGTTAACATTCAAGATGAGATGGCTGTTGATCTCAAAGTTGAAAACTTTATTTCAGGAAATCAATGGAGGACGAATGCATTGCTGAAATACTTTGGCAAGGAACTGATGGAAATTATTTGCAGGATTAAAATTGAACCTGAAATGATTCAAGATCAAATGGATTTCATTTATATGGAATCTGGGAAAACCATTACTTCTATGGCTTCGGATAGTATTGCAGGTTTCTCTAATGATTTGGCTGGAGAAAGCAACATCTGGAAATGGATGAAGAAATTGAAACTTAATGCTAGAATTGACAATTTCTGGTGGAGAATTTTGAATAAAGCATTACCTACTAATGATTTCTTATGCCATAGAAAAATTAGTAGGATTTCTAAATGTCCTAGAAATTGTAATGAAGAAGAGAATATTGATCATCTCGTTTTTAAATGCAGAAAAATGATGGATGTTATTTGTCAGCTAAACAGATGGGGATTTCTCATTCCTCCTTTTGGTAACAAAGAGGAATTATATTCTTGGCTCTTGGAGAAAAATGTCTTTCTTCCGACTCTACTATGTAATGCAGTTTATCTAATTTGGAAAGACAGGAATGACATTGTTCATGGTAAGAAAGAAAAAAGCTCTCTTCATATAGCAGCTGAAGCTATTAGTAATACAGGAATTCTAAATTCCTGGAACTATGAAGTAAAAGAAAGGTTGGATACCAATCAGCAAAAGCTGTCTCAAAACCGTTGGTATGCTCCTCCTCCCAATTGGATCAAGGTTAATGTCGATGCTACTTTATTCAATTCATATAAAGGAGGTATTGGAGGAGTGGCTAGAAACCATAAAGGGAGACTCATAACAGCATATGGATTTTCTCAAAATCATTGGGATATCACTTTTCTCGAGTTTCAAGTTATTACTTCAGTAAAAGAAATGATTAAGGATCGAGTGGATGGATGTCAAGGCATTATTATAGAAAGTGATAACTTCAATGTTATCAGGATGATTCAAAAATCCATCAGAAAAGGAGATCGAGGTATGGATAATCTTTATTTTGAAGATAAATTTCCTTGTGTTATTTTAACCATGTTAGTAGAGATTGTAATAAGTTAGCTGACTTATGTGCTAACTTTGGTACTTTTTCTTCTTTCTTTTGGGATGATCTAGAGTTTGACAAGGTTCCTTCTTCTTTTATCAGTCTTTTAAAGAAGGAATCTCATGATTGTAATAATTAGGTTCTTTTCTCCTTTTTTATAATATTGCTTTCTGCTGTTTCAAAAAAAAAATAGACTTTTTGGAAAAAAGAAAGGAAAAACCAAAGAGATAAAGAGTGTGTAACTCGCTTGCTAAAGGTAGTGCTTGCTATGTAAATTTTATTACTTCTACGGTAAAATAAAGCTACAAACTTAGGATAGAAGGCTGTTAGTCTCTTAGTGGAGCTTGTTCTATGGACATGAGTTAGGCATCGATTTAAGAGCAAAGAATAAGGCCAGACTGTTTCCATGCAAACAAGATGGATTTGAATAGGAATGAGATGAAGAGAGTTAGCTTGTTAAAGATACCTTTCTAAATCAAGTTTGTAGTGAATATCATGTTAGCAACCCTTGTGACTATGGGGAACCAATCATTAATCAGGTAAGAGAATAATCTTCTAAACAAGAGTTCTATGATCCCTCATTTTCGCTTCTAGTAATATAATGAAATCCTCTTCTGTCTTAGTGTCTTATGTAATCCTAAGTCATGTACTCATAGAATTGATATCGCAAAGTGGCATTCTTATAGTTTAATTTAGTTACAAAATTGAACTCTTTCAAAAGAAAACCAACGCCCGACCAAGGAGAAAGTACTTTCTTCTTTCCCTTCATGTTTTGCATTATGTTTTTAATACTTTCCTAAGGTGTGTAAGTGATCCTTTAGGGACTAACTATGGACAACAATTTCATCAAGATAGTTAACAAGAAAGCGATCAATATAGTTCTAAGAAATTAGAAAAGAAATCACTCATCAAATTATATAAGGTAGCCATGTCATTTGTAAGCCCAAATGGCATGATAAGGAACTCATAAATCCATATCTAGCAACATAAGTGGTATTAGGCTCATCTCCTTATGCAATTCTAACTGTCCAATAGCCCTCCCAAACTACATAAAAGGAAATTATTTGTGAACCAATTGCAAATAAAGCATGTTTAATAGAAGAAGTGTGATCGATCTCTTCGTATCGTAATAGAAAAAATAGGCATACAAATTTTTTTAATCAAGGATCTGAATTCATTAAGGCATCCAACTCCGTATCCATATTCCCATTCAATGGGCTAAGGGGAATGTATTTGAGTGAAGGTTAGCTGGTAATCTCGACTGAAATCAATTCCTTCCGTGCCTACCTCTCTTTGTTGCCTGCTTTTATATCCCACTTTAGGACTAGCCACACAACCTCTAATTCTCTTGCCGGCTTACCAGGCTTTATGTAGAACTGAGATTCTCACTAATAGAATAGTAAGCTTCTCAAAAAAACGAGGCTCAGAAAGAGTGGCCTTAAAAAGGACTACAGAGCCGCTCGACCGATCTCGCAGATGGTTAGGCTGTAATTCCTTTGCTTGTGTAGAAGCTTGGCTAGTTCTTTTTCTTCAAACATTCTCTATTCATCATTCTCATTTCCATGGTTAGCTTTAATGCCCAAAGTCAGTAGGTGAGCTGAACAACCTTTTTTGTTTCTTTATTATCGCTAGTTTTGGAACTTTTGATTAGGAAAGAGTTTTCACACCTATTGTCCGTAAAAATTGCACTATTTCATGTAGAGAGCTTTTTTTGGCTAAGCTAAGCCTTTGTTGCAAATCTATTTTCATGACTTATGTTTTGATGATTGACAAACACTATTGATTCTCTTGGACTACCTATTACTTCTAACTTTTCAAGAATCGAAGATCGGACGAACAAATGAAGCCAGCTCAAGATTGCGTAGGTTTAGGGATTGAGTCAGTTTGTACTTTGTTTTTTCTCTTCTTGAGTCTATTTATAATATTCAAAGAGACTGATGCTAAGTAACCCTACACACACACACTTGAGAGACTTAGAATTTCTATTTTTACTCATATCGGCCAGGACGGTATTTACATTGTCCTGGACGATCGGGCTTAAAACAAAAAATCTAAACAAGGATTCTTAATTAAGGTAGCCGTCATTAACAGATCGTTCTGGATGATACGTGTATCGGCCAGGATGATAAGCTCAAAACAGAAAGAAATTGCCGCCATAGATAATTAATGTATTCTGTATTTTTTAATGATCGGTAAGGACGATATTTTATCGGCCTGGATGATATTCACAAATTACGCCTTAATTGATCAGGAAATCAAGGGAGTAATTAAGGATGATTGATACAATCATATCGTCCTGGACAATCGCAGGATCGGCTAGGACAATCTATTCAAAAACCTTAGTTACTTCTAGATGATAAATACCGGCCAGCACATATTCAAGGTGATCTGCTGGAAGATCATGATCGTACAGCTCAAATTCAGGGCGATGCTCTAGACAATTTTCCTCTGATTTGAACTGATCGGCCGGGATGATTGCGAGATCGGCCTGGACGATCAAGCCAATTTTCAATCGTCCAGATTGCATTCAGGGCGATGCTCTGGCCAATTTTCTGAGATTTGTACTGATCGGCCTGGATGATATTGTCGGCAACTTGTAATTAATGAGCTCCTTTGAAGCTCTTATATTTAAGAGCTCCTGTTCAATATTTTGAACAATCTTTTGCTGCTTCCTTGACCTGAGAAGACCTTGAGGAGAGGAAGAGAGAGATGGAGAGAGAGAGAGGATCTTGTGAGGGGGAGCTTGTGAGGGGATTCATAAGGGTTGCTTCAAGGATCGCTCTGCTTCTTCTTCGTCTAGAGTTTCTCATCTATGGAAGGGTCAGTCGAGGTAAGGAGTCAGCATCTGATTGTGGTTCTCTGTCAGCTTCAGGAGGAAGCAAAAGGAGATATGTTCTCTGCCTTGCCGGGGTCGCAAAAAGGAGGTTCTTTGTAAAGGCTTCTCCGCCTAGCTGTGGGGGCTAAAGGAGAGTCACGAGTGTAGTGCAATACTCGGAGGGTGCCTCCGGGGAGTGGACGTAGGTCGAGTTGACCGAACCACTATAAATTTATGTATTCTTGTTTCTTGCTTCCGTACTTTAATTTCCATATTTTTTTTTCTTGTGGTTTGATTTTGGTTTATAGTTCATTGTGAAAAGAAAATTTTAAAAATACTAATTCACCCCCCCCCCCTCTTGGTTAGCTTGAGCCAGTTCTATAGGACTTAACATCTCAAACGAACTTTCAAGTGATTTCAGAGCGGGATTCATAAAATCTGAGTTTGAAAACTTTTTGAATTTTGATCCATAGCTAACCTTGGGAATCGCAACACTACGGAAGTTTATTCAATTACACGACCTCCCTTGTTTGATAACCTTTTGATTTTTGGAAAACCCACATGTTAACGTTTTTACAATCTACTGATTATCGCATGTGGATGCTTATCAAAGAAGGTTATTCTTCACCTTCTCGTGAAATTAATGGTGTTAAAATAGAAGTTACTTTTACTGAATGGACTTTCGATGAACGAGATTTAGCTCAATTGAATGTAAAATGTTTGAACTATTTTTTCTGTACTTTAAAATCTGAGGATTACATGGTGTCTCCACTTGCAAAACTGGAAAAGAAATTTAGGATAAATTGTGTATCACCTATGAAGGCACTAATGAGGTTAAACAATCCCGTTTGAATATTCTCTTGCATGACTACAAACTTTTTCGTATGAAAACTCATGAATATGTTTCTGACATGTATACTAGGTTTACTCAGAAAGTTACTTCACTACATGCATTAGGAAAAGAACTTTCAAACTATGAAAAAGTAAACAAGATTTTGAGATGCTTGCCTTCGCCATATGATGCTAAAATCACTGCAATCACTGAATCTAAGGATTTAAACACTTATTCTATTGATAACTTACTTGGCTCACTCATTGCTTATGAGTAAGGGGTGAATCAAATAAATCTTGATACAGGTGAGAAGAAGAAGGAGAAAACAGTTGCACCGAAGGCGCACAAATCAGATTCTGAATCTTTTGGGTCTGAAAGCGATGAAGTTGCCTTCATCACAAGGCAATTCAAAAGCTTTCTAAGAAAGAAGGAAAAGCATCATTGGAGAAAAGGTAGTGATCATAAACATTCTAAAGGATCTTCTGTTGTCATTTGTTATGAATGTAGGAAACCATGACACATGAGAACTGATTGCCCTACACTTAAAGATCACTCAAGCAAAGGAAAGAGTGAGGAGAAACTTAAGCTAAGGAAGGACAAGATGAGAGTACAAAAAGCATTTTGGGCGGATTCCGCATCGGACTTATCGAAGACGGAACCAAAAAATGAGACATCGAAATTGTGCTTGATGGCATACGACAATCTTGATCAAGAAGTGGTATGTGAACTTTCCTACGATCAACTTCTTGAAGTTTCAAAAAAAATTCATGCATCATATAGGAAATTAAAGAAAACACATACTAGCTTGAAATTAGAATTTTTGAACCTACAAAAAAGCATTAAATTTTGACTAAAGACCATCAAACGATTGATTCAAATCACATGACTTTACTTGATGAATTTGATGAGTTAAATAAAAATCATTGTGAATTAGTTGAAAAGCATGATGCATTAAAAGTTTCACACACATCACTTGAATCTAATTTTAAGAAGTCTAAAGAGATGGAGAAAAATTTGAGGATTGAAAATGAGGCATTAAAGAGTACTAATTTGAAGATTCAAAATGAACTAAAAACATGCAAGAAAATAAGGATGACATCTATTGTTGATCAATTGCCAAAACCTAGGAAGAGGCACTATAACTCAAACCACTTAAGAAATCATTTTCCTAGAGTTAGATGTTTTTCATGTGACATGCTAGGACATATCTCACACACTTGCAAAGTTCACCATTGTACACATTGGGTGTGGAGACCTAAGGTGCAAGATCCACAACATACCACACATGCATTGCATCCTACTCTTCATAAGAAGGAACCCAAACCTACTTGGGTTCCTAAATCTAACATTTGGTAATTTTGCAAGAGGGCTCTCACAAAAGGCCTCATGAGAGTATGTGATACCTGGACAGATGCTCTGGACATATGACTGGTGATGCCAATCAGTTTGTGGTACCAGAGTCCAGGACTAGAGGCAAGGTTACTCTTAGAGACAACACCACCAAGAAGGTGGTAGGCGCAGGTATAATTGGTAATTCCAAGAACCTTATGATTGAAAATATTTTGCTTGTAGATGGATTGAAGCATAACTTGCTCAGCATCAGTCAACTCTGTAACAAAGGCTTCATCGTGCAATTCTTTATAAATTCATGCATTGTAAGTTTAAGTAACAACACTATTTTGCAGGGAAAGAGGATCAACAATGTCTACATGCTTGATTTAAATAACATTGAATGTGCTGCTTCATTTTGCTTAAAAATTGTGAATAATGATTCTTGGTTATGGTACCGGAGACTTTGACATGCAAGTATGAAAACCCTTAGAAAAGTGACCCAAAAATACCTAGTTAGAGGTGTCCCCAAACTCAAGTTTTCAAAAGACCACCTTTGTGATGACTGTCAACTAGGGAAGCAAGTCCACTCCACTTTTCACTCCATTAAGGACATTAGCACCTCTAGACCTTTAGAAGTCCTTCACATGGATTTGTTTGGAACCATTAGCACTGCTAGTCTGGGAGGGAAAGTTTATGGATTTGTGATTGTTGATGACTACTCGAGGTTCACTTGGACTAGATTTCTTTCATATAAAAATGAGTCTTTTGAGGAGTTTAAAACATTTTCTACTTGGATTCAGAAAAAGCTAGGTTGTGAGATTTTGACCATCCATAGTGATCATGGGGGAGAGTTTGAGAATGAAAGATTTGGAGATTTTTGTGAGGACAAGGTGATTAGCCATAATTTTTCAGCTCTTAGGACCTCTCAGCGGAACGGGGTTGCTAAAAGGAAGAACCGGACCTTGGTGGAAATCGCTAGAGCCATGCTTGCTGAGTATTCACTTCCAAAATACTTTTAGCCTGAAGCGGTTAACACAACTTGTTATGTGTTGAATAGGGTGAATGTTAGAGCCAAATTAGAAAAGACACCCTATGAGATCCTTAAGGGTAGGACACCCAATCTTTCCCACCTTCATGTCTTTGGTTATAAGGTTTTTAGTCACAACAATGGGAAGTCTCACTTGGGAAAATTTGATCCTAAATCTGATGAAGGAGTATTCTTGGGATATTCTAGTGTTGGGAAGTCTTTTAGGGTATTTAATAAGAGATCTTTGATGGTGGAAGAGACAACCCATGTAGTATTTGATGAGTCTGATCCTAGGAAATTTGGAGTTGAAGATGATGATGTTGGAGAGATTACAAGTGGAGTAGAAAATTTGGGGAAGGGGGTAGAACACCAAAGTAATGAAGGAGTTAAAGAAGTCACCCAAGGAGTAGAAAATATTGATTTGGATGAAAGGGTTGGACCTTCTCACACATTGCCTAGAGATTGGAGATACTCTACAAGTCACCCCAAGGATTTGATCTTAGGAGACCCTTCTAGTGGAGTTAAGACTAGACATGGACTTAGGAAGGCGGTGAACCACTCTGCCTTTATCTCAATGCTATTAGCCTTTGCCTGTTATAAAGGATTTAAGCTTTTTCAAATGGATGTCAAGAGTGCCTTTTTAAATGGGAAAATAAAAGAAGATGTGTTTGTAGAATAACCCCCAGGTTTTGAGAGTTCCCAATTTCCAAATCATGTTTTTAAATTAAAAAAAGTCTTTGTATGGATTCAAGCAGGCACCAAGAGCTTGGTATGAGAGGCTTAGCACATTCTTACTAGAGAGAGAGTTTGTCAAGGGAAGCGTAGACACCACCCTTTTTCTTAGGAGAGTTGGAGATGATTTACTCATTATTCAGATTTATGTGGATGATATATTCTTTGGATCTTCTAATAAGAAATTGTATGATGCTTTTTCTAAAACAATGAGTAGAGAGTTTGAGATGAGTTTGATGTGAGAGTTGTCCTACTTTTTGGGGTTTAGCTTAAAATAATTGGAGGATGGAACCTTTTTAAATCAAACAAAATACATAAATGAAATTTTAAAGAAATATGAGATGGATAAAGCTAAGCCAATTAACACTCCCATGACTTCTAGTGCTCCATGTGATAAGGACCTAAGTGGTAAATATGTTGACCAGAAGAAGTATAGAGGCATGATTGGATCTTTACTTTACTTGATTGTGAGACGACCTGATATTATGTTTAGTGTTTTCCTTTGAGCTAGATTTCAAGCTGACCCTAAGGAGTCCCACATGACTGCTGTTAAGAGAATTTTTAGATACCTTTTGGGGACACAAGGCTTAGGGATTTGGTGCCCTAGACACAGTACTTCTTTTAAGATTATTGGATTTTCTGACTCTGATTTTGCAGGATGCAAGGTGGATAGAAAAAGCACTTCAGGAACTTGTCAATTCATTGGACAATCTTTGGTCTCTTAGTCTAGTAGGAAGCAAAACTCTGTTGCACTTTTCACTGCTGAAGCTGAGTACATCGCTCTTGGAAGATGTGTGGCCCAAGTCCTTTGGTTGAAAAAATAGGTATTGGATTTAGGATTACCTGTAGGCACCATCTTAATCTTTTGTGACAACACTAGTGCCATATGCATCTCTAAGAATCCTATCCAACATTCAAGGACTAAGCACATTGACATTAGGCATCAATTCATTAGAGATCATGTGACTAAGGGAGACATTGAGTTACACCATGTGACAACTAAAAATTAATTGGCTGACATCTTTACTAAACCACTGGCCTTCGACACTTTCAGTTCTTTAAGGACCAGATTGGGTGTGATTGACATACATGCATGAAACTTGATTTTTTAGTTACTTTCTTTTGCTTTTGTTTTTATTTTTAGTTTTTGATGTGTTTTACATTCTTTTATTTTTTAGCTAAAATGATAACATATTCCATGCCCTTGTTGTTGAAAATTTGTAGTCAATGTGTTTTTCCATCTCTTAATCTCTTAGATGGTAAAAATATTTTGTGATTGTGTCTCTTTCTCTAACCTATTTTAGTGGCATAGTTTTCTTTTCTAATCAAAAATCTATCTCTAATTAAAAATCGTGTATGACATTGAAATCTTTTCTTAAGCTTGCTTAAGCAAATCTATCTTGTATTTATAATGTTTAAAGTTTTTTTGTCACATCAAGATCCCTCGTTACTCTTGTCTTTGATTATTAAGTTTGTTAGTGGTAATTCTTCCTTATGTTAGAGAGAGAGCTCCTATTCTCTAATATCTAAGAAGATATACTCACAACTAAGATTTTTTTAAGAGGTTATAAAAGAGAATGTAGCTTGCAAAAATAAAAAAAAAAATTTGGCCAATGATACCAACAAAAGAAGCGCAAAGACGCCAAATTGAAAATATATAAAAAGATGTGCAAAGCGCCACTCAATTGACAAGAGGCATAAAATGAGCCCACTCAAAAGCAAGCTATTCTCTCTTTTTAAATCTTTTAGAATTTAGAAGTTTTGGTTCTCAAAGGCTTCATTTCGATTGTTTTGCGATCGTGACAGATTTACTTTAGTTCATTATTTTATAAAGATAGTTTTTCTTAAACCAAGTGATGTATGGATTCTTTTTCTCATATCCAATTAATTCTTTGAGTTAGGTCATTGATTTCAAAAGATGATTCTACCCTAAGAAAACGTCTGAGCTAAGGGTAACCATGACCGGATATTCTACTATTCTATGGATTGTTGAGATTATTAACTCATTAACCCACAAGTTTTTAAATCAATCACATGGAATACTACATCATTTTCATGCCTTGGTTAAAAAAAAAGGTGGAGAAGTTCTTTTATGATTTGCTATTGTTCTTTTGTGTTCCCTCCTCCTTTTTGATATGTCAAAAGGGGGAGAAGTTTATGATGTTTTTACACTTGTCGATCCCGTAATTTTACTACTAATTATTTTCATAGTGTTTTGCCATCATCAAAAAGGGGTAGATTGTTGCAAATCTATTTTCATGACTTATGTTTTGATGATTGACAAACACTATTGATTCTCTTGGACTGCCTGTTACTTCTAACTTTTCAGGAATCGAAGATCGGACAAACAAATGAAGCAGCTCAAGATTGCGTAGGTTTAGGGATTGAGTCAGAATGTACTTTATTTTTTCTCTTCTTGAGTCTATTTGTAATATTCAAAGAGACTGATGCTAAGTAACCCTACACACACACACTTGAGAGACTTAGAATTTCTATTTTTACTCATATCGGCCAGGACGATATTTACATCGTCCTGGACGATCGAGCTTAAAATAAAAAATCTAAACAAGGATTCTTAATTAAAGAAGCCATCATTAACAGATTGTCCTGGACGATACGTGTATCAGCCAGGACGATAAGCTCAAAATAGAAAGAAATTGCCTCCATAGACAATTAAGGTATTATGTATTTTTTAATGATCGGCCAGGACGATATTTTGTTGGCCTGGATGATATTCAAAAATTATGCCTTAATTGATCAGGAAATCAATGGAGTAATTAAGGATGATAGATACGATCATATCGTCCTAGACGATCTCAGGATCGGCCAGGACGATCTATTCAAAAACCTTAGTTACTTCTGGACGATAAATATCGGTCAGCACATATTCAGGGCGATGTGCTGGACGATCGGGATCGGACAGCTCGAATTCAGGGTGATGCACTGGACGATTTTCCTCTGATTTGAACTAATCGGCCGGGACGATCACGAGATCGGCCTGGACAATCAAGCCAATTTTCAATCATTCAGATTGCATTCAGGGTGATGCTCTGGCCGATTTTCTGAGATTTGTACTGATAGGCCAGGACGAAGTCCATATCGGCCTGGACGATATTGTCGGCAACTTGCAATTAATGAGTTCCTTTGCAGATCTTCTATTTAAGAGCTCTTGTTCAACATTTTTAAAAATCTTTTGCTGCTGCCTTGACATGAGAAGATCTTGAGGAGAGAAAGAGAGAGAGGGAGAGAGAGAGGATCTTGTGAGGGGGAGCTTGTGAGGGGATTCACAAGGGTTGCTTCAAGGATCGCTCTGCTTCTTCGTCTAGAGTTTATCTTTCGTGGAAGGGTCGGTAGAGATAAGGAGTCAGCATCTGATTGTGGTTCTCTGCCAGCTTCAAGAGGAAGCAAAAGGAGATAGGTTCTCTGCCTTATCGGGGTGGCAAAAAGGAGGTTCTTTGTAAATGCTTCTCCGCCTAGCTGTGGGGGCTAAAGGAGAGTCACGAGTATAGTGCATTACTCGGAGGGTGCCTCCGGGGAGTGGACGAAGGTCGAGTTGACCGAACCATTATAAATTTATGTGTTCTTGTTTCTTGCTTCCGCACTTTAATTTCCACATTTATTTTTCTTGTGGTGTGATTTTGGTTTATAGCTCATTGTGAAAAGAAAATTTTAAAAATACCAATTCACTGACCCTCTTGGTTAGCTTGGGCCAGTTCTATAGGGCTTAATATCCCAAACGAACTTTCAGCCTTTAATAAATGCTAGCCATAAAGTTTACTTCTGCTTGTCTTGTCTTGCCATAATAAGCTGAGCTAGATGGGCCTGCTCGAACTTGCTCCTTTTCTTTGGGGTTCATAATTATTAGTGGGTTGAATATGGAATTAAACTTTGCACTAGCTTATGCCCTTTGCTTTAGTCTTACCCTATATGAGCATAATTGTGTATGGTATAGGAATCGATAAAAGAAGGTCAAGGCCTTCCACAGATTACGAATTGGAGTTTTCTAATGAACAAAATGCGAGAGCATGCCCTGCAATGTGACTTGGTTTGCTCGAGTGTTGATGGAGGTCATAGATCGGGGAATAGATATGATGAAGGTTTCAAGGCTAGTGAATACCCATCCATTATTTCATAAATTTGACTTAGGAGGCAAGCAAGAGCTAACCTAATTCTATTTTATTACCTTACTAAAGGAGCAGAATGAAAAAAAAAAAAACCAAATGGATTCACAATGGGAAGGGGTTGACAACCCTAGTACTTTATTCTTAGATAAAGGAAATATCTTCCTTATGATCCAGATAATCCATTTTTGTGCTAGCTAAATGTAAAGTAATAAATTTTGTATAATGTTGAAAGGGTCCGTATGTAGTAGTTTCATTTGCATTGTTACAACCTATAAAAGATGGTTTGAAATTGATTCTAAAAAAACCTATTTTTTGAAGTAGTGCTAATTTCTCCCTTTTTTGAACTGCTCCATTGGCCACATTTATGTTTAGTCTGGTCACTCGTGCCATTGTACCTTTTGATTACGGTATGATACTATAAGATACGAACACAGAAGTACTTTATTTTTTTGCCATATCTTATCTAGAAGTTTATGGAATTATTATAGTGGGTTAGTCTAGTAATTAGGGGGCATCCATTTGGTCGCATATGCTAGAAGGATGAATGGGTCAAAAAAAGGTTTATGTCATAGGTGTTGAACAATCTACTCTATATAGGTGTGGGCTTATAGGGCTAGGGCTCATTAACCCTTTCATTAATAAATTCATAAATAGGGCCATGGTTGGTAACATTTTCGAGCTAGCGGGATCTAAAAGTGGAAGTCAGAAAAAAGATATTTCTTTTTTAAAAATAAAAGGAGACAAAAGCCCACTACAGTAGAGTCGAGGTAAGCTGTTAAGTTTGCTTAGCCTCTCTGACTTTTTCTTTTAGTAGGTCAATGAGTTAGCGAAGACGCTTAGGCTAATTATTAAGAGTTCGTTGAGACGAAGCCATAATTCTAATCTACTATGCAACACAAAGTAACTTTGCTAGATGTTAAGAGAGTCGAGGTTATGACATAAATAGAATAACCACTTTTGGTTTACGTTACTAAGGTAAAGACTTTTGCTCCATGGGGGAATGATGCTTTGCACCATTTATAGACTATTAAATAGGAAAAAAACAAGGGCATTATTTTACAAGCCTTTATCATTATAAGTAAACTAAGTAGGGCGAATAGCCCCCTGCGAATCCGTAAATCTTAGTGAGGAGCATGCCGCGAAAAAAAAGGATGGTCCCCTATGCATTTCTTTCCGGAACGGAAAGAATTCAAGTACCTTACCCCCCATCATGGTGAACCTCTCCTTGTGATCGGGATGAGGTAGATGCCTCCCAGCCGGGGGGCTGATCGAATCGGAGTTTCCTTAGGTAGCCACCGACCTACAGTTATCCTTAAACTTCCGTGCTTGGTGGAGAAGAAGCGAACAAAGGTACGCTCACTTGTTGTCTTATTATCTATCATGGACTAGGATCACTCACCAGCTAGGCCCTATAGAAGAAAGTTAGTGAAACATTATATGAGAATATATTACCCATCTTTAAGGACAATGGGTAGAATGACCTTTCGATCTACTTACTATAACATAGGATGGGTGTCGTCATCTAGGCATTCCTTGTTGCTCTGATCTACCTTACGCCAAGGATGTGTCATGGCAAAGAGCCATAGATATTTTATGTTTCTCAATTTGGTTTTTTTCTTGTTGTTGATACTAGAAATGCCCAGCCAGATGATGATGTTCGATGGTTCATAATTAAAGGTCCCTTAGAAAAAAGGGGAGAACTAATAAAAAATTAATCATTTTCTTTAGTTTCTTGCTCTCCCTTAGCACTTAGCAGCGGGAAATGAGTCTATCTATCTGCCTAGCTTTGGTAGATTTCCCCCAACGCAATGAAAAAACGGAAATTCCATAAACACCTAAGGTGGAGAAGTCTGATAACTCAGCATGAGTGCAGAATGGAGTTTCTCGTCCGGTGGATCTGATCTATAGTTTCTAGTTATGGGGCAAGACATACCAAAAGGTTCGAAGAAGGAAGGCGCAGAATAGTATATAACCAACCCACCCTTCTGTATAACCTATTCAACGATTTCATTCATAAGGGAAATAAATGTTTGTGATATAATATTCAATATGCATAGGGAAGTCAACCTATAAGCCCAGAAGAATATAGGTACCACTGAATGTGCTCGGGCTACTGGAGCTGAAACGAGTTGGGTTGGTGATTTGTTGGGTCCAGGAAAAGCGGATTCTAAGTGAGCTGCTTTTTTTTTTCAGAAAAAGCGACTGTTTTCACACCTATTTTCTAAGATTACAAAACAACTCTCTTTTAATATTGTATGCTCCCAAACCGAAAAAGACCTCAATCGTAGGTTTCACTGTCCATAGACAGTATAACCTTCTTATTACCCATCCAACAAGAAAGCAAAGAGCAAGGAGTAGTCCCTGTGGGGCAACCAGCCAGCAAAGGCGCTAGCTCAGGATCTGGGTGGGGTTTTCATTGACAAGCGATCAGGAAGCGGTCAAAGTAAGGTCAGACCGAGCTGGTAACTCCGCTGGTGGAGATCGCGCTGAGCAGAATCAAATGAGCTCGGCGAGAAGCTCTAAGCATTGGCAATGGCGGGACGGAAGAGGAAAAGAATAGCTATCGGCATTACCGATATGGTAGGGATGGAAGAACTCCTTGCCCTAAGACTGACTGAAGAAAATGGCATCAAGCCCGATTGAATTCGACTTCTATGAGCAGAATCTTACTTCACATTTTTGAAGCCTTTTTTTGGCAGTTACTATTTCCGTCCGGTGAAGAGGAGCTTTCCTTGTTACCGGTCTAGTCTCTAGAGGAGACTCGCCTTTTTCCTCAAATGTCATTGCTAGAAAGAGCAGAGAGATAGAGAAATAGATAGTACAATAGTAAATAGCAAAGGCGATACTTTTTTCCCCTGCTCAACTGCCCTAGATCCTACTTTACTTTTTTTCCATATAAAATTTCAAAAACATTGAAAGCATATTAGGGATTTTCCTACACTACATACCTGCCTCCTGAGAGGATCAAGCCGAGTGTAGTTCTTATAGCTATCTAAAAAAATCCCAATCCTCGCTCTGGACCAAGGTGCGTAGCCTTTTCATATTCTATTCTCTTTCTCTCTTTCTGGCTTAGCCTACCAGGGAAATGGCTCAATAGCACAGGAATATGACCTAGATTAATTACATCATCCCTACCTTTTTTTATCTCAGATGGTACAAAGCAAAAGATGCCTGATATGCTTCCTCCTTTGCTTTTGCTAAAGCAAAAGAGAATGCTTCACGCCTTCTCCTCTTCTCTCATTGTGGGTGTGGTTATTCAAATAATGATCTTCTTGTAAGGTACATTGGTCTGCTTCATTCTTATCCCAACAACGAGTTAGGATCTAAGGCATGTAAGGTAATAGGGGATGTGTTAACATGCTAACAATAAGAAATCCCCATGTATAAAGAGGAAGCGGCGGATGGTACTGGCTGTAATATAAGATGCTATGGCACTACAATGATGTTATAGCTAAAACCCCCACACTTTCTAAAAACAACAAAAGAGAGAATTCTGGATAAGCGCTGAGTCCAATCCTAATTGCTACTTTGGAAGAACCAACACTAATGAAAGGAAAGCAGCGAAGGGAACACCACATGTAGAAGTTGAGGCAGCCCCCCACCTATGCAAGCATCATTCCTTCAAGTTCGTAGGTCCCAGAAGCGGCTTCCCCACTATCTTGGCTAGTTCTAGTGCAATTTTTTAAAAATCCCAGCATAGATCTATTGCCTTCATTCTTATTAGAAAGATGTGTAGTGGTGGTTGACTATCTCGGTTGACCAATTGAAGAACCTTTTGTTCCTTTCTCAATAACCACATAGGTCTTTCTTTCTCAAAATCAAAAGATTTTTTTTTAATAAGTTAGAATGAGACTAGACTACCAGCTAGTTAGTGCACTTTACTAAGAAGAAAGAAATGATGTTAGTTGCGTACATATTTTCAGCAAGGCGCTAGAGAGGTACCAGTTTAAGCAAAGGGGAAGAAAAGGTAAGAAAACCTTATTTAGTTTCTCGTTCTCAAGAGGCAAATCAACAAGCCAGCAACTGTTCAAAAACAAAAACCCAAGCTATCATCTCGCGCGGATCCATACCTATAACCACCGGCATCCTCACTAATTGGAGATAGGCACATCTAAGTCCTTTCTTTCTCTTTCTTATTCATTCTTTTTTGTTTTTCTCTTTTTTTCTTCTCTTCTATTACTTACTTATGTATTGTATTCCGACATGTGAGTAGAAGCGCTGTGCATTCGCTTTCCACTTACTTCACCAAACCGGTAAGGGTTGAAGAGCCATAGCTAGCAGAGGCACTCATAGTGCTAGTTCAAGAGCTCAAGTTTACCAGTTTCAACGCTTGATTTCCATTTTATGATGTGATTCATAACAAACCACTCGTGCGTGAACCAGCAAAGAAAAGGTTCTAGGACGGTTTCAACAGCATCGTAGCGCTTGATATGGCGTCTTGCTACTTGCCTGCATCAGAGCAAGCAGAGGGGGAAACAGCAGAGTCAAAGGTAACATATAGTGCTCCCCCTAACTAGTAAGATTGGTATGCATCTACTAGCCCGTGTATCGTTATTTTACTTAAGCTGGTGAAACTACGTGAAGGAAACTTTGTCTCTATCTATGATGATATAGATAATCTTTATCTAGCATTGGAGAAATCAGACTGCCCCTCTAGTCTTTCTACATTTGCTTATATTGCTTAAGTCTCGCTCATAGATCTTAACCACAAGAGTCATAATCAAGCTTATTTATGAGGCTGTCTCAATCTCTATCATGCAGCCCAAAGTGGTTAGTCTTATTATGAAGGTGCTAGAGATGTCTGAGAAGGGAAGGATTCAATGGTTTATAGTGAGCGATTGATAAGCTTAAGGAGGCACTAGATGAATTCTTATTCCAAACAATGATAGATGTTGGTGTAGAATTTGAAAAACACCAATTGACATTTTTGTCTTTATCTCATTCTCAAGATAGTGCAGCTCTTATTCATCATCCGTGCGTCCCTACTATTGGTCATGCAGGGTATGAGGTCCATCCTTCTCAGATCGAAAACTGAATATCCGAATGTCGAGCTGGCCGCCCTATCATCGTAGGGGACTCGTGAACGAAGTAAAAAAGGGTGGGGACTCTACAATGCTTTTTCCTGTGGAATGAAACTCTCTTTTTTCATGCCAGAGGAATAAATAAAGCAACAATCAATAGGATTTCCAAAATCCTCCTTTCCTAAAAGAAAAAACATAAAATTCTTTTTCTTGTCCAGGAGATTGGATCTAGCCATAACATAAGAAGAATGTTTGGTATAAATAACTCACTTCTTGGTTATTGACCACCTTAATCACTACAAGTGCTCCCCAATCAGTGCAATGGGATGTCTCTATTTATCTATCTGTTGACTCGAAATGGGAGGAGGGAGCAAGTTTGAAAAAAGATTTTAGAGTGTCTAGGGTTGGGCCAGGAGGGTCTCTTAATGCTTTCTTTTTTTTCCAATTACAGTGATTTGACAAAGACTTTCCATGGTAAGGGAGAAGGGGGAACAAGCACACTTAAAGATTATAGTACAATGGAGAGTTGTATGTTGTTTTTAGTTCGGGAAGGATGAATTGCTCTAAAAAAGAATCTATTTATTCCCTCACAATTAGTTGGATTGTAGGTGTGATGATTTACTTCACTAGCGAGGTCTCTAGTTCAAGTTCAAGATGGCTCAACTGTGCTAGGGAAAAGAATAGAAGAAGCATCTGACTCTTTCATGCATGCTTCACTCGGTTCGGGCATTCGAGTAGGTAGGTTTTTTTCGTCCAAGGTAGTAAAAAGGTAAAGTAAATTGAGTTGTATTGACGAAAGCAGAAGAAATATGGAGTCTTATTTTCTTTTTCTTGCTCTCTTGGAACTCTATTTGTTCAGTCATAAACTCATTCACAACATTCGCTTGGAGTATCAAGAGAGGCGCTAGAAGAGGGCACAACTCAAAATATTAAGGAAATAAATAAGAAGTGAGTTTTTACGGTCATAACATGTTTTCATGTTCTCCCAGACTGCTTATTAAATTTGAGAGTGAAAAAACACCTTATCTAAATCGTAAATAGGAATAAGCGAATAACAACTAACTTATCACAGAATGCCTCTACCTTTTTAGGTAGTATATTATTAAATTTAAATTGGATGACTTTCCTTTAATAAGGATTTCATTTCAAGACACAGCTTCCCTAGCTTGAGTTAAGCAAAGCTATTATGTAGTGCAACCCATATTTTTGATGCTGATTGATGATTTCAAAGACTTGGGTGAATACTTTTTTATAGAGACACTAGTTTTCTTTTTCTTCTCTTCATTGGAATAGTTAAGAGAGATGAAGCATCAGAGAAGAATGATAGGATAAATATATGAGTTTCTTTGAAGCAGAACCTTCCATATAGAAAAAATAGAAGTTGTTTACTTTGAACAATAGGAATCTTATGCTCCTAAAGAATTTTTTTTTCATTTCTTACTTATTATGGTAACAAGATTGTCTAGCATAGCCATAAGAAAGACCAATGTGTGTAGCAAAGTAAAAGAAGAAAGAGAAAAGAAAGAGGTTTTTTAATAAAAGATTAAAATTGTATCTCTTCTCATAAATCTTCTCAACAATATACAGACAAACAAAAAAAGGAAGGCATACCACTTCAACCTTCATCAAGCTTCTCTCTTTCTTTTACGAAATTTCCTTCATCTTAGCATATCTCTTCGTCAGGAGTAGCACTATAGAATTACTAGCTAGCTATTTCTTTTTCTCTTGTGGCAAACATTCTTTAGCAGATCATGATTGTTCTTAACATCAAGGCTATTTTTTTGACTATGTAGACTAAAGTAAAGATATAGGTCAAGTTCTTTCTCTATCTGCATTGAAATAAATAAAAAAAATGATTGGTATAAAAACTCTACATATTCAAACGTAAGTTGTCTGCCTTTTCATCAGGTACAAGGTAATGTAATCCAATCTATGGGGTATGGTTCTTCCCGTAATCTTTTATGGATAAGCCAGGCACAAAATGCTTTTCTTTTGAAAAATTTTTTGAGAAGCTAAATTTTTTTTGAAAATTAGTTTGATAAAACTTTGTCCAAAGAAAATGAGGTTGCCTTCTTTAGGTATTCTACTTCTAAAATCACCCATTCCTGACTTCTCATTCAGGATGATATTCATTTCACTGTCATGCCCTTATTTGCTTCAACCCAACTTTGATTTAACCTGGCTCTCATATTTTCCTACCATAAAGAGATATTCCAATTCTTTCTAGCCAACATGAAAATAAATCAGTACCACTCTAGGATTACATCATATGTTCTTAAGCAATGAGTTGAAATCACAAAGGAAGATATATACAACTTTCTTCACCTGAGAACCCTAGGGATAGAGCATATACTTTATCCTCAAGAGCCAACTTTAATATGTACGAAATTAATCAATTTCTTACAGGTGTTGCCCAACTGAGTCATTTATCTCGTGTTTATACTCTTAATCAAAATATTAGGACCATCTAGCACGTTTTGAGAACCTCAATTATTATTAAAACTGGTGATCGCATTAACATGACTCCTCTTTTGCCCACAGCCACTTATTTGAGAATGAATGAAAAATCTTTTGATGAAGCCCAACTTATTTTGGATTATATTTATAATCTTTCCAAGATTAGACTTCCTCATCATAAGAGAAAGAAAAATGTGGCTTTATGACATCTAGTTGCTTATATCTTAGAAAAGAAGTACAATCTTATCCATCATGATCTTCCTATTGAACTCCCTATTTACTTTACTGGTGCCTCTTTTCAGCCACTTTTTAGGTGGGATCAAAGTTTTGAGTGTGATGATTATTAGGAATAAGGTGGAGCTCCTACACCAGCACTTGCACTTGTACCTAGACTCGACTAGGATTTCTACCAAGAAATAGTCCAGCGCTTCGACATAATGGAAACTCATTTTGACCAACATTTTGATAAAATTGAGAATCACTTGAACCAGCAGGTTGCTCGACACAATGAAGATATGGGTTGGATTCGAGGTCAGTTCTACTCAATTAACATCAATGTGGGTATGATGAATAGTTTCTTTTCAATGTTCATCCCACTACCTCCACCAGGCTAAGGCACCTCTGATTACTAGAAGTACTTTTGTGCTGTTGTTGCTTATTAGTTTTTGTTTTTACTGTTATGATGTTTTCCTATGAGTTTAATGTTCTCATGTGTTGTTTTGAATTTCTAAGATGATGTTATATTTTTTTTTTTGGATGAAATGCTCAAAGCAATTTTATTAAAATAAGTCCAAGAACAAGAACCTAGGTGAAGAAAAACCTATCACATTCCTCCTTTAACAATTTAAAAAAAAAAAGAGGAGGAACCTTATTGCTATTCAAACTATCCCAAGCAAAATCAAAAGAGCAAGCATAGTTAGCTCAACAATCCGCTAACTTATTGCACCCCCTATTCACAAATTGAATAATCACTTAATTAAAATTTCTAAAAAAGAAGAAGTCATCATGGCTTGAGCTGTTACCTTCGGTTATTCCTTCCTTCAAGACATTCTTGACATACTTCATAACATTATAATTATCCCCCTCTATAATGATTCCTTTCGCCTCATACATCCATTCTTGAATTACCTTCCTCAAGGACATAATTTCTTCCATCTCCAAAACCGTGCAGCCAAATGCAAAAATTTGAAACCAAAGGAAAATAAAAACCTACCTTTGTTGTCTCTCATTATTTCTCCTACACCTAAATTATAAGATTTTTCAAGAGAGGTATCAACATTAAGTTTGATTCAATCGGTTGGAGGGGGATTCCAAGGGGAAGAAAACAGCCTTAGCTGATTAGATTCCCAGTTGACCTAAATTAGATCATAATTAATTGATGATGAAACAAAACTGAGTGCATTTGCTGCTAAAACATTAAGGCCATCCTACTTGTTACCATGAACAAGCTTGTTTCTACTTTTCCAAGATAACAAAATAGCTAGACAATATAAGTTACCCATGAAAGGATTGGATTTTGACATATCTGCCAGCTCCTTATAACAATTAGCCAAATTAGTTAAAACAGGGATTTTAAATCCCTATTTATTAATGACCTTTATTACATTTCGAATGAAAGAGTAATGACCTTCTATATACTCAGAATCCTCAACTGCATTACACTCTCTCGGACAGCCATTATGGTTAATAACTCTTCTATACATCAAGAATTCAATAGATGGAATTGCCCTCTATATTAATCACTACCAAGAAAGCTCCACCCTTGGCCTTAATTTTAAATTCTTTAGCCATCTACAGTTACCATCCTCCTCATCATATCAACTGCTTTGTTCAGAAATCAAAGTTGCCAACGTCTTCCTATAATGCTTAAACATAATTTCCATTTCATCATTTTGAGTTTCAACGTTAATCGGAACAGAGTATATAAGTTGAACAAGCTCCTTTCCAAATACTTGATGCAGATTCAAGACATTTCAGCTGCCTTCATGAATAAAAAACTTCAAACAACATTATTCTTCTTGTAATCCAACAACAAAGGTTGGCCACCTATCAATACATTTATCTAGGATCCAAATATCTTTAATTGTATCAATAGCCTTCCCATCCGAGTCCTTCCATCTCATAATTTGCTATAAAAATTTAGCTCCATTAATAATGATCTTCCATGTAGATGATTTTTATTTGTTGCGTCAGAACTCCAGATATCTGTCCCATACTTTGTAATTAAGATTCTATTTAGCAAAGAAGAAGGATTAGATAAAAGACTCCATGCAAATTTAGCCCTCCAAGGTCCTATTTTTTTAAATGCTGAAACAACTCCTTGACCTCCCAGCCTTTTTTGTTTACATAGAGTTTCCTGATCAACATAATGAAGTCCCTTGATCCTATCTTATTCCTTCCATGTAAATTCCCTACTCAACTTGTCCAATTCTTTCAACACTCCCATTGGAACCCATGAATGAGTAGAAAGGAAGATAAGAATAGTTAAGAATGATGACTTAATAAGTTGAAGCTTACCAGACAATGTTAGGAACTTGTTTTCCCGAATATTTAGCTTATGATAAGCTTTCTCCAGCAAACCTTGATAATCTGAAGCTGTTAATCTTCTCAGTGCCATTCTAACACCAAGATAAGTCAACTCATTTACTGCTTTTATTCACAGAACTTTAGAGAGGGCCTTGGATTTACTTCTTCTCACCGAATTTCCAAAAAATAATGAAAATTTCTAGACATTGATTCTTTGTCCTGTCTAATTATTATAATTCTTCATAATATTCATAATCTTCTTTGCATTCCTGCAATTGGTAACATAAAAACTAGGATGTCATCGGCATACTGCAAATGTGATACTTTTTCTATAGTAGGGGTAACCTTGATTCTGTTCTTTGCACCCTTTTTATTGAAGGCTTCATTTAACAGTTGAGAGCACATGATAAACAAATAGGGAGATAATGGGCATCCCATCTTGAATCCACATTTTGCCAAAATCCATTTAGTATTAAAGCTATTAATTTAAATGGAATACTTACTATCAACCACACACTGTAGTAATAAATTCAAGAATTTTCACGAGAAACCAAACTTCTCTAATACATGCTTTAAGGTCTGCCATCCCATACTGTCGTATGCCTGTTCAATGTCCACTTTGAAATCCATTATACCTTTTTTTGCTTTAAAATATCTAAACTTACTGATAATTTCTTGAGTAAGCAAGATATTTTCAAATATGGATCTTTTTTGCTTTAAAATATCTAAACTTACCCATTATAAAAGCAACTTGATTTTCTAAGATCTTTTTTGGAATAAAACAAACTAACCGGTTCAATAACATCCTTGCTACAATCTTGTAAATGGATTTGCAAAGACTAATAGGTCTATAATTAGATGGGATCAGTGGATTCTTAAGCTTGGAAATGAGAAAGATAGAAGTTTCTCTGCACTCCTCACACATAACTCCTGAATTAAAAAATTAACTAACAGCCTTGCAAACTTCATTTTTAATAATAAGCCAATAAAATTTTATGAAGGAGTATGATATACGGTCTTAACCAAGAGATATGTTACCTTCTAATTGACGGATAACTGATTCTAGTTCCTCCTTAGAAAAATCAGACATGTGCAGGCTTCTATCTCCTTCATCCATAACTCCATTTAGCTTCGGCCATCCAGTTAGAGAACATTTCCTATTTTTCCATTTTCCTTTAAAAATCTCAAAAAGAGTTTCTTCAATTTTACTTTGCTCCTCTGTCAATATACCATTGGTGTCTTTGATTTGTTTGATGAAGTTGCTATTATGCCTTGCTGAAGAAACAAAGTAAAAAAACTCTGAATTCGAATCACTATCTTTAATCCACTCGACTTTTGCTCTTTGTCTCCACCAAGAAGTAAGCCGACCCAAAGTAGAATTTACCTCCTTCACCATGAATTTCAGCAAATAGACTTTCTCATTCGATAAACCACCTGTATGGGCCTCTTCCTCTTGCAACTCAAGGATATCTTCTTTCTATTTTTCTTTCAAAATGTTGAGATTTGAATGCTTAGCTTTCCTCCAATGGAATAACACCTTCAATGCTTTTCTGAATTTTAGATTTAGTACTTGAACGTCATCCCCTCCAATAGATTTCATCAATGAATTAACTAGTATTGATCTAAAAGCTGGAAATGAAGGCTAGATTTCTTCAAATTGTAGTTTTTTTACACTTACAGAATCCTAAAGTAAAAAATTTAAATCACTATTAGGTAGTGGTTTGAAGCAATTCTACATAGATGGAGGACAACTACGAGTTGTATAACCTTCAGAGCAAATGAATTGAGAAGGCAATGGTCCAATCTTTCTAAAATGCGTGCTCCCACTTTCTTATTGTTGCACCATGAAAATTTAGGACCAATTATTCTAATATTATAGAAATCACAGCTATTCATAAACATATTCATGTCTTGAGGTCCTTGAGAAAAAACAAACCTCTTTATACCCCTCTTTTCCACTTGAGACAATATGCAATTGAAGTCTCATCCCATAATGAAAGGAAGATGGGTATTCAAATAAGCTTCTAGTCTTTCCCAAAATTGTCTTCTCTTATAGATATCTTTGCTTCCATATACCGTGGCTACCAACCACTGACCTTTATTTAAAATTTAAAACAACCCAACCACAACTTGGGATGAAGCATGAATCAATGAAAATGAATAAATACTAGTCTTCTAACAAATCAAAATACCTCCTGAAAGACCATTTGCTGGAACATAAAAGAAATCCCAACTATCTCCAATCAATTTATTGACTTCTAGTCTATCAAATGATGAAACCTTCGTTTCAACTAAGCCAACAAAGAAAGTATTAAACTCTTTCACAAACTCCCTTAAATAGCGAGAGGCTTCTATCTTCCTAGCCCTCCTGTAATTCCAAAAGGCTAAAGATGTCATTTGAGCTCAAAAATGGGATTACTCCCATTCTTATTCTTCTTAGCTGCTTCTCCTTTCCTTCTTTGAGTTAATATATTATCTTTGCCTAATGAATTAAGCTCTTTTAGAAGCTTACCTTTAACTTTTCCAGATTCAGCCATCAATGTTTCTATTTTAGTATCTCCACACTTCATATTATTGCTCTGTAATTCTCCTTCTAGTTCTCCTTCCTCGGTTCAGAGCCAAGGAATCCCTCCACTTCTTCTGAGCAGAGATTAAGAATAACAAACTTATTCTTGTCATCAACTGAATGGTTCCAATGCATATAGGAGCTGTAGTAACTTTTGTATTTTCTTTGATAACCTCCTCCACGACCGAAACATCTCTAAATCAAGCACCTACAGAGGTGCCTTCCTTAAATGGTGGCAAAACAACATCAGCTTCTACTATCTCGTCTACATTGTGAACAGTATTTTCTTCAGAGATTTGATCAAATATTTGAGAGGAATTATTGGATGATTTTTGAACAAAAATTGCTTTATTTTTCTTGAAATTGGAAGCCTTCTGATTTGCATTACCCGATACAGGAAACACATTCCTTATTCTTCTCATATTTTTGACAAGTATCCAAGGCCCATAAGCCTCATCTGAATTTCCTTCCTGCTGAAGAGGCTGGTTTTTCCTTCCCAATACTGAACTTTTTATATTTTCCTCAGAACTTATAGACATTCCTTCTTTGCATTTATCAACAAAGTGGCCTACCTTTCCACATTTAAAACAAAAAATGGAAACTTTCTCATACTCTATTTCTAAAAGAAGTGACCACATGATCCTTCCACGCACACAACAGTTGGGAATTGTTGATCTAGAGCCATACGAACACATACTCTAGCATACTCCCTCTTTCTCCATTGAAACATGTTACCATCAATCCGTAGAGGCTGACCTATCATTGAAGCAATTCAAGCCACATTGTCTTCATCCCAACAAATTAAAGCGAGGTGTGGAAATTTGACCTATATTGTAGAAGTTAATCCTTTTAATGATGAAGGAGAAAATAGGGGAGACCACCAATCTATTCCCACTATATGCCCATTAACATACCAAGGCCATCCTTCTAAAACCTTATCCATAGCTTCCATAGAAAAGAAGGAACACAGAATCCATCCAAGTCCAAGAGAAGTAACCTGAAACTTCCCAACATACTCCATTGACGATGAAGCTCTCTATCTGTCTCATTGACAGGAGCATTCTCTCCAAATTCCTTCACTACAATAGAATATTGAAGTTTCTCGTAATTCACCTTAATACATGATTCATTCAATTAAATTGCTTTTCCATCTTCTGAAATTAAGGATTGGTCTCATGAAAAATTAACTTTGATATTGGGTTTCCTAACCCATGGATTGAGAACATTTTGACCTTGATTTCTATCTAAATTTTCTTTAGGGATTCCTTCATCAGCATTATTACAAACATCATAAGTGTTCTCCATTAGTTTCTATGAAAAAAATACACCATTCTCCAAAAACAGAGGTGTTACATTATTACTTAACCTATTCACAAATAATTTCATTCTTGAAGAAGATGAGGCATCTTTGTCATTAAAGTTTCTAGTTGGAGTCATCCTGCTTGCTGGGCGAGGAATCTTAGCTGGAGCTTGAGTCACAATTCCTTTTCCTTTGCTGGGAACAGGAGGAGATTTGTTGAGAATAACAAATGAAGGCTCACTGATCTTTAAAGAGTCTGCTTTGAATGCTATAACTGAGCCATCAGACTGAACAAAGGTTGAAGATGGACTGTCGGGAGGTTTTTGACGATCAAAGGCGATTGCCGCAACTTCCTCCATCATCGACGGAAGACCCACCAAAATTACGGAATGGAAAATTTTGAAACAAAACATAACTTTCTCTCTCTACATTTTCCTGGAGCTTCTCTCTCTTTATGAGATAATGTTATATTGAATGATGTGAAATGAAAAATATATTTTTATGTGCTCTTGGATAATAATAAAATGATAGAATATTTTGTTTAGTTTCATTGAATTTCATTTCTTGAAATTTTTATAATTTTAAAGAAAAATCTTTTATTGTTGATCATTGCGATGGTCTCAAATAGTTTGCTCTACAAATTAATTTTCTTATAATAATTTTATCTTTCAAAAATTTAAATTAAAATAATAACTGGATGCAGATAAGGATATCAATTTCATGAATTATAGATAAAACATATCTAATCTATAATTATTGCAAGATTGATATCTTATGATTTTTTATTTCTTTTTAAATATGTTTATTTTTTGTTATTAATGGAATTTGATTTTAGATTATTGATATTGGAAAGTCTCAAAAAAAGAAAAAAAAGGTAAAAAAAGTGGGAGATTTACGAAGCGTGCAAAAATAGAAAATATGCGCAGTGGTTTGCAAAGTGAAAAGAGGCACAAACCTAGCCCAAATAGAAATGATGCATAAAGTGTGCAACAAATATTTGAAAAGATGTGTAATGTCACCAATTGAAAACATTTATATTATTTTTTCCTTTATGATTCTATCTAAAATGCAAATTCATCTAATTAATAATCATATTTACAATTCATTTTGAAATTAATTAATCTTTATTTTATCATTTTTGCAATAATTATTATTTTTTCAATTTGTCTAACATGAACAATAAACCATGTTGACTTTTCTTATCTTAGTTGTTCTTCAATTTAAAAATTTCAAAATTTTCTTTTTAGCATTATGAAGTTAATATTGTATTTGTAATTAGTTTAAAATCATTTTCTTCTTCAAGTTTTTGTATTATCTATAGAAACTTTTCATTTCAAGAATTTCTTCACATTTTATTTTTTTCAAAAGGGGGAGTCATAATATTTTTTTTTTTTATATTTTTTATTATTGATTTGATGTATGCGAGTTGTGTATACATATGTATTGTAATGTGAATGTGTGTGTCTTTTTGTTCATTCGCAAGTTATTTTTGGTTTTAGTTGTTTTTGTTTCTTTTTAATTTTTAGGTTTGTATTTTTTTTTTATCTTCATGGGAACCTTTTTTTTTATATGGGCATTCATTTAGGGGGAGCTAAAGAGAAATTTTGTTTTTTATGTTAACTCAAAATATAATTTTTTTCCCATCATATAAAAAGGGGGAGATTATTATAAGTTAGTTTTTAAAAGTATGTTTTTTGTGTCTTTTGGCTTTTATGGAACCAAAGTCTTATTGTGTTGATTATTATTTCTCCTAACACATATTGTAAAATGCTATTTGTGTTATTTGTGGGTGCTAACATTTCAGGAAAATCTTACTCCAAAATGTTGAAGACTTCAAGATAGATTAGTGGGTGCTAACATTTTAGGGCTTATTATAATTGAAGTCTCTACTTTTTCAATTTTTTTAAGTCTGAGAGAGTGTGATTGTAGTTGGATAATCATGTACAGACAAACTAGGGGAGTATAAAAACTTATTATTTTTAAATTAATCGTACTGCATGATTGATGATTATACGAGATGATTTGACTTGAGTGTTCCTCTAGAATGCAGTTAATTTAATCATGCCTGTAAAATTTTCTAAGTATTGTTCATATTATATGACATTGCTTTCATATAGATGGAATCCATAATATAGAATGGTTACATACCAGTTCATCCCAAATGAACTTAAAATTTTATGAATTAATCATATTGTACGGTCATAGGTTCATACAGACGATGACTAGAGAACAAAATGGGTGCATACCAGTTCGTCGATATGAAAAGATAATTTTTTTAAACTATTTGTACTGTACGATCTTGAGTTCGCATAGACGACTTCTAGAGTATGAAATGGCCTCGTCTAGTTCTGTAGCAAATGAAGCATGATTTGGTTAAAAGAGATTATATTTGTTGATTTTGGGTTCCTATAGTACATCATTCAGAGTATGAAATTTATTCAAATAGAATCATACCAGATGAATCTATTTAATTTTGAACTTATCATACTGTACGATGTTAGTTCATACACAGGCCAATCAGAGTATGAAATTTTTTCATACAGGATAGTACGAGCAAATTTTGAGCTAATCGTAGTACAATGTAGAATCGTATTATACGATCATGGATAGTCAAATAGAAATTTTCAATTTTCTAGATGGTTTTTCATGTCTTTCATATTTAAAACTCCTAAAAACTGACTGAAAAAAATTCTTCTTCATATTTTCATTGAGTGCAAGAGTAAGAATGCTTTGGGAGAGTGTTTGAGAGTGTGGATAGAGGAGGTAGAGCCAATAATGAATTCTTTTTTGATTCATCTCTTGAGTTGAATACCTCATTCAAAATATTTTTTTGATCTAATTTGTAGGAATCCATAGAAAAGGAAAATCACTTATGATACATAAATTATATCTTTGTTATTGATAGAGTTAATAGATCCACCGTTTCTAGGAATCTCTCTGCTATCCTGGCATAATGTGTATCCCCCTTTGTTTTGGTCATCGAATAGATGAAAGAAATAAAAAACTAGATTTTTGATCAAGAATGAAATTTTATTGGAACTATTTATATCTGGTTCAACTTTCAAAATTAGATCTGAGATGAGATATGGTTATTTGAATTGATACGGTATCTTGTAAAGATGTAAAAGAATATATCAATTTATTTCTTTTTCGCTCACCTAGTAGAGACAAAACAAACATCTTGTTTTTTCTTCAATAATTTATGATCTCTAGCGGACCTCTTTGAAGGATTTGAACCCAGATGAAGTTCGGACCATCTATTAGTGAAAAAGAACAAATTGATCTTGTTGGATTCCCAATAAGTTCTTTAATTTCTTCCAGAAGAAGATGATTATTCTGTTGCGGATCTATGGCTTATGATTTTGATGATAGCAAACATTCTTTGTTCTCTACAACTGCCTTATGTAGTGACATTTCAGGTTTACATGATCGGACTGCAATTTGGAATCAGCTCAAGATTGGGTAGACTAGGTCTGAGTTAGTTTGTAATCTTTTTCCTTTCTTGAGACTGTTATATTTGGTGTGGGATCTGTTGATTTGTAACTTGGAAGATTTCCCATTGTTCCCTATAAGATTTATATTTTTGGTAATATCGACCGGGATGATATTTATATCGTCCTGTACGATATGTCCAAAATCAGAAACCCTAATTAGGTCATCCTCATTAAGGCAGCCCTCATTAAGATCGGTCTGGATGATATATGTATCGGCCAAGACGATATGCTCAATTCAAAAAGAATCAGCCGCCATGATCAGAGTAGGCATTCTATATTTGAGGAAATCGGCCAGGACGATAGCACATCGTCTAGGATGATCTAAATTAATTATGCCTAATTTAATCTGGTATCTTTGGAAAGCATTAATGGCTGATTGATTCGATCACATCTGCCAGGACGATCTAAGGATCGGTCTGGACGAGTTACATCGGCCAGCACCTATTCAGGGCGATGATCAGGACGATAGAAATCAGTTTTAAACTAATCGTCTAGGATGATCGTGAGATCGGCTCGGATGATATAACCAATTTTCTTCTGATCGTTACATATCGACCCGGGCTGATGAGCTTAATTTGTACTAATCGGCCAGGACGATAGGAATGTCGTCCTGGACGATAATGGCGGCAACTTGCATTAATAAGTGTCTTTGGCAGCCATTGTAGCTTCATTCTTATAGGGGAAACTTGAAAAGAGAGCTTGAAAGAGAGAGAGGAAGGGTGGAGTTTGAGAGGGAGAAGATCCTGTGAGGGGGGAGAACTCAAGGGAGTGTGGTGGGGGATCCACACAGTTGCTCCTGTGAACTCGCACCATAGTATCATCGGATTCAAGGCTTGTCTCGAGGTAAGTTCACCAAAGAAGAAGATCTCTTGGTGTCGAAAAACCCGGCGACTCCGCCGCACCGGGGAAGGTGGAAGTGATTTTGTAAGGGCTTCTCCGCCTAGCTGTGGGGTAAAAAGGAGAGACACTTATTTTAGTGCAATACTTGAAGGGTGCCTCCAAGGAGTGGATGTAGGTCAAGGTTTGACTGAACCACTATAAATCCGGTGTGTACTTTCTTTTTACTACTTCCACATTTTAATTTCCGCACTTTGGTTTTTATTATGGTGATATTGTTTTGGGTTTGTGTTTTGATTTTAAGATTCTTCTTTTCCAATTCACCACTCTCTTTATTTAGCCTTGGGCCAGTTTTATAGGGCTTAACATCCCTAACGAACTTCCAAGTGTTTTCAGAGCACTTTCTAGTGTCATCTGAGAACTTTCAAGTGGTATCAGAGCGGGATTCATAAAATAAGTTTTTAAAAGCTTTTTAATTTTTCGATCCATGGCTATTCGCAATGTTGCGGAAGGTTTTTCAATCACAAGGCCTCCTTTATTTGAAAATATGTCATTTGATTTTTGGAAAACTTGCATGTCTACTTCCTTGCAATCAATTGATTTTCGCATGTGGCATATGATTTTAACTGGTTATTCATCACCGTCATGAATTGTTAATGGAGTTAAAATTAATATTCCTTTTAGTCAATGGAACTGGGAAGAACAACTTAATGCTCAATTAAATGCAAAGTCTTTAAATTGCTTTTTCTGTGCTTTAAATTTTGATAATTTTATGTTAGTATCCACATGCACTACCAGTAAGGATGTTTGGGATAAATTGCACACCATATACGAATGCACTAGTGAAATCAAGCAATCCAAGTTGAATATGTTAATGCATGATTTTGAACTGTTTTCCATGAAATCTTTTGAAATGATCTTAGACATGTATACCAGATTCATTCAAATTGTAAACTCATTATATGCTTTAGGAAAAGATTTTTCAAATTTTTAAAAAGTCAATAAAATTCTTCATTGTTTACTTGAAAAATTTGATGCCAAAGTTATTACTATTTGTGAATCAAAAGATTTGAATGATTATTCTATTGATAAATTGATTGGCTCACTCATTGCCTACGAGCAAAGTTTGGGTCAAAGACTTTTGGATGCAGGTGAAACTAATGTTCTAAAAGCTGGAGATACAGAAAGAGATAGCCTATTTGGTGATGAAGGAAATGACGTGTCAAGCAAATAACAAAGCTCACCTATGCATAAGCAAAAGTGGAAAAATGGTAAAAGTGGTAAGGATGTCCATATTTCTTCTGACGTTATTTTCTTTCGATGCAGGAAGCCTTGACATATGAAAAATCAGTGCTCTAATTTAAGAATTCTTCCTACGAAAGAAAAGGGCAAGGAGAAGCAAAATTTAAACTGGGGAAATAATGAAAGGCAAAAAATCTCATGGGCAGATCTGGTCTCTGAAGCATCGGACCAGGAGAGACATAATGATTAAGAGCCTTTCGTGTTTTTGTGTTGTGTTTTTGTGTTTTTCTTTTTTTATTTTTGTTTTTTAGTTTTGTTTATTCTTTGAAAATTTTTTTTCATGAAAGTTTTTCTCTGATCAACACACACATTCACTTTTCTAAAAATGAAAAATCTACTTCCTATTTTTTTTAAAATCTTTGGTAAGTTGTGTTTGACTTCTCTAAAACAGTCAAAGGAAGGAAACTCATGTTTTTGTTTCTCTTTCTCTCTTCTTAAAGAGGTTATTTTACTTTTGATTCAAAATCTTTATCATATTTTAAATTGGATTTTGAAACTATTTTTTTTATCTCCCAACATTTTTTCTATGGCATAGGAATCTTTTGCAGGATTGTTGAATCCACCATAAAATTTTCTTAATCAAGTTGTTCGTGTTCTCAATATTTTGGGTTTACTTTGGTTTTGAAAATATAAGAAAGAAAGCATATTTTTTGAAAATAATTAAAAAAAAGTGGCCAATGATGCCAAATTAAAAGATGCGCAATGACGCCAAATTAAAAAAAAAATACACAAAGTGTATTAAAATCAAAAGATGCTCAAAGAGCCATTCAAGTGATAAAGGGCATAAAATGAGCCCACAAAAAAAATATGCTTATTTTTTTTCTTATACTACTAAAAACTTAAGAAAATCCTTAATATGTTCGAAACTTGTGCTTGAAAATTTTGGTTCCTGATTCAGAAATTCGTGCATTGATCTTCTATTACATATGTTTTATGGAAGGAGTTTTGAAAAATTAATGTTTCTTTTACCTGTTTATTCCTTGATTTGGATATTGGATTAAAAAGTTTTTGAGCCTTTAAAAGAACGAGTTTGGATTATCAAATTATGAATTTTAACCTTTTCTGGGCTATGCGTTGTCAATCCAATTCTACTAAGTTTTGGATTAAAACTAAGAGGTAACTTTCTCATTTTAAGAATATTTATTTTTTTACTAGATCAAGAAACATTTTTTCTCTTTTATTTAGTTTTTTATTTGTGCCTCCTCTCTTTTTGATAATGTCAAAGAGGGAGAACGTATTATTAAATTTTTGTACTGTTATCGTGTTTGTATCTTGTTTTCAAAAAATAAAAACAACAAAAATATTTTCATCTCCCCTATTTTTTTAAAAAAGTGTTATTCTACTAATGGGGAGATTAGGAGAAATTGCTTTCTTTTAAAAATTCAAATTGAATTGTTTGCCATCATAAAAAAGGGGGAGATTGTTGCGGATCTATGGCTTATGATTTTGATGATAACAAACATTCTTTGTTCTCTACAACTGCCTTATGTACTGACATTTCAAGTTCACACGATCGGACTGCAATTTGGAATCAGCTCAAGATTGGGTAGACTAGGTCTGAGTCAATTTGTAATCTTTTTCCTTTCTTGAGTCTGTTGTATTTGGTGTGGAAATTGTTGATTTGTAACTAAGAAGATTTCCCGTTGTTCCCTATAATATTTCTATTTTTGATAATATCGGCCGGGACGATATGTCCAAAATCAGAAACTCTAATTAGGGCATCCTCATTAAGGGAGCCGTCATTAAGATCGGCCTGGATGATACATGTATCGGCCAGGACGATATGCTCAATTCAGAAAGAATCAGCCGCCATGATCAGAGTAGGCATTCTGTATTTTAGGAAATCGGCCAGGACGATAGCTCATCGTCTAGGACGATCTAAATTAATTATGCCTAATTTAATCTGGTGTCTTTGGAAAACATTAATGGCTGATTGATTCGATCACATCTGCCAGGACAATCTAAGGATCCGCCTGGACGAGTTACATCTGCCAGCACCTATTCAGGGCGATGATCAGGATGATAGAAATCGATTTTAAACTAATCGTCTAGGACGATCGTGAGGTCTGCCAGGATGATATAACCAATTTTCTTCTGATCGTTACATGTCATCCCGGGCTGATGAGCTTAGTTTGTACTAATTGGCTAGGACGATAGGAATATCATCCTGGACGATAATGGCGGCAACTTGCATTAATGAGCTTGTTTTGAGAGCTTATATTTAAGCTATGGCAAGGCACTTTGTAAGTGTCTTTGGCAGCCATTGTAGCTTCATTCATGTGGGGGAAACTTGAAGAGAGAGCTTGAAAGGGAGAGAGGAAATGGTGGAGTTTGAGAGGGAGAAGATCCTGTGAGGGGTGAGAACTCAAGGGAGTGTGGTGGGGGATCCACACGGTTGCTCCGGCGAACTTGCACCATAGTACCATTGGATTCAAGGCTTGTCTCGAGGTAAGTTCACCAAAGAAGAAGATCTCTTTGGTGTCGAAAGACCCGGTGACTCCGCCGCACCGGGAAAGGTGGAAGTGATTTTGTAAGGGCTTCTCCACCTAGCTGTGGGGGCTAAAGGAGAGACACTTATTTTAGTGCAATATTTGGAGGGTGCCTCCAAGGAGTGGACGTAGGTCAAGGTTTGACCGAACCACTATAAATCCAGTGTGTTCTTTCTTTTTACTACTTCCGCATTTTAATTTCCGCACTTTGGTTTTTATTATGGTGATATTGGTTTTGGGTTTGTGTTTTGATTTTAAGATTCTTCTTTTCCAATTTACCACTCTCTTTATTTAGCCTTGCGCCAGTTCTATAGGTCTTAACATCCCTAACGAACTTTCAAGTGTTTTCAGAGCACTTTCTAGTGTCATCTGAGAACTTTCATATTCATCCACTTCTCAGAATCTATGAATAGACAAGGAAGATCCAAAAAGAAAATTCAGGAATTGATCTGATTCGATCTCTGTTCATTTATTTTAAAGAAAGGAAGGAAGTATCCCAAAGAATCGATCTCTCTTTTAGTTTTTGAATCTCTATTTGATCTATCAATGTGCAATATTTTGAATTCTCATTTATCACAGAATTGAAATGATCTCTGGATTGATCAAAAGAAGATCCTTTCCATTCATTAGAATTTGTTACTTGAATGAAAATAGATCTTATGGAATCATATTGAATATTTGACAATACATTCCGTACCTTGCTAAAAATCCGATCATTATTTACCAAACACACATTATCTAACCAATTAATTCTCTCTCTAGACGTTCCTCAAAATTTTTGATTCATGTTGATTCTTCTTCCAACTAATAAAGAGATCTTGGTGGAATTTCCACATATGAAATTTACTATAATTTTTGCAAGGAAATACCCCACATGTTTCTAGAGAAGTGATGGGTAACATGCTCAATAACATTGGATTCATTGTTGCCCCAACACCTTATTAGTTGAAGAAACTCTCTCCCTGAATTGGTCTTTTTTCACAAAAAGTAGACATGCGATAATAAATCAAGTATTTCCCTAAGATTTTGAATAACTATCCTTAATTTATGTTGATTATGTTTCATTTATTCCTCGGAGAAAGATGATCAAAAAATTCCCAATCATGGTCCTTACAGATCGGATAATCAATAAATGATAAAAAAAAAAGAAAAACAAGATATTTTCTATCTTTCTCTTTGAATGAGATCTCAATTCCAGCTACAATTTCATTAGATATCTGACAACTAGAATTTCTTTTCGATTCTATTCCTCCACCACCGTGAACCCCATTTAGATTCAGGCATGATACAATTTTTCTTTATTGGGAGAACCCAAGTACTATCTAGTGGATCCATGAAATAACTCTCAAAAATCTTTTTCCCTTTTGGAATATACAGGAGCGAAATAATCAACCTATTTCTATTAGAAGACCAAAAAGATTCTTCCAATGATTCCTTTCTGGGTCCAATGAAATTCATAGGTATAGGAAGAAGCCTCATCAAATATAATTTTTTTCTTTTGACTATCTTTCAATTTTTAATATGAGATATAATGACCACTACTACAAGAAGTACTATAGCTTTGATCGTGAAATATCGATTGCTTGTTGCACCCTATTAATCATGTGAAAGAAGGATACTCCAAATTTTGGGGTCAAAGAGTTTCATAAAACATTCTTTGTGAAAAATAATGTGAGTGAAAGATCCCACTGAATCAAATTTGATTCATGAATCTATGAAATAGTGAGAATTCTTGATCTCTCTCAATTTGAACATCCAAAGGATTTTAATTGAAGTCATTACATTTATTCCTCTTAAATTTTTCATTTCAATTGGAATTTAGTTGTTCACGATATACGATGATCCATGTTAAGAATCCATGGCTGAATGATGGAAGCACCCAACCTATAAAAACAAGGTGCTAGGTTAATTCATAGCTTAGGTTCAATTGATGCACCTGGAAAAAGATTCACTACTCACTTATACATTTAGCTAAATCGTCTCCAGTAGTTGATTGGGCACACTAAAAACACTCGTGAAAAACATCCATCCACTCTTTTTTCTTCACTCGTTAGGGAAAGACAAAAGATGACTTAGAATCCCACTTCTTTCTCTATTTCTATTCTAAAGTAATTCGGAGTGACCCTCCTATCAAGGTCTCATTATACCTGCAAATTAAGGTTGGATTGAAATGAAACACACATTCTTTTTTGCAAAAGACTAGATGCCTTTTTAGAATCTAAAAAAAGGTAGGCTTCGTTGGTAATGTCAGGAGAAACCTAGCTGACAAGAGCAGGGCTAGAGCAAAAGAAAAGGCAAAGGAGTGAAGCCAGGTTGTGAAATATGTGGTTCATATTGTAATTCATAAAATTTTGATCCATCCAAAAGAAAAGAAGCGTTTCAAAAGTGCATAGGTTTCTAGGGGTGCTTCATAGTCTTTTTTTATACAAGTTCATATTCAAAGTGAAAGGAATAGGAAAGAGTCTAAATTGCTTCAATATGTGTGAAATAAATCAAGTTGAAGTCTATTGGTAATCTATATGTCTCTAACATTCTATTCTTCTATCGTTCTCTCTTTTTATTTAGTCTTAGCTGACTTGGTAGGACTCTCTTTACTTCTCCTTGTAGGAGAGGAGGGATTTGGATTGATAGTGACATTACTGCTTTTGGCAGTCTTCGTGTACTAGTAAAGTCCCTTATTAAGCAATAAGTGAAACTACTAATTCTATTCGATATAATTATATACGTGGTAGTGGTAAAAAAAAGAAGTTGCTAACCAATTTCTTTTGATGGAAAGCCTATGGAAACTGAAATCGCTTTCCTCTCCCTCTCGCCTTTAAAAGTGGAAGTTTTCCACCTAGTCGTTTCCGTTTTAGATCAAATTTCATTTGTAGTTAATAAAAAAGCTCATTGCCTTTCATCTAATCTTCCATTCAAAAATGCTCTATTTCTCACTAGCTTATAGACTGTGTCTTTTCTATTTTCATAGGGTCCTTCCTTCTACCTTCACTGGGGGCTCTCTTTCCGAATAGAATAGAGGCCCATCTACTAGACCTGTGACTTTATCTCCCTATGGCGCCTAATTCCTTTTTGCTAACGCATGTCAGACCAACCAATAGTGACTAATACCCCGCCCCATTGAAGACCCTAGAAATGGAGCATGCAGAGGATAACGGTGAAATTAGTAGATCGAGCCTTAGGAGAGATTATCACATTAAGGAGATGATCATATGTCTACTTTTCAAGCCCGAATAGAGATTGAGCAAGACGTTTTTTTGGGGAAGTCTAATTTTTAATGACCTAATCATGCGAGCATAAGCCTATTGTCCAAATCTTCTTTGGATCTATAGGGATATTTTTAACATAGGAGCTCTTTCTCATTGATGCAAGATCTTCTTCCATGAAGATCAGTGAGAAAGATGATCACGAATGAAGATAGAGAACTGCAAAGATATGAGGAGGAAACAAACCAGTGAATGAAATATAGAAATGATCGGAATTGGAACTATTGAGGAAAGAAAGAGAATGGTGACCCTTTCTCACAGCGGACATCATCGGAGAATAGTATTGACTTAGCCACCTTAGCCCCATAGCATCTTGACACCATCCATTTTTTAGGCCAATTCCCCCTTCGTACTACCAAAAAAATGAGATTCTTGTTGAATCCGAGTTTACTACTCTAACCATTACAGAACTCATACCTATTATTTTTTTTTATATTTTAGGTTCTTCTATATTGTATAATCTCAATCCCTTAGTGGATCGTTTCTAACGAGCACTTTCAAACTAGTCCATTTTGTAACCGACTCTATACCTTCTTCAATAAATGCTGGTTCTTCAATCAAGTTTTTAATGAATTTCTAGTTAGAAAGCTTCTTGTGTTTCATATATTAAGTCTCATTCCAAGCTTTAAATAAAGGTGTTATTGAGATATTGGGCCCTATTGGTATCTCGTACACATTCTGATGATAGACTGAGCAAATAAGTCAACTTTAAAGTGGATTTATTGTACAATGAGTGCGTTACGAACCATGGAAACTTACACAGTTTGGTTGGTTGGGGAGACATCTCCGTAGTGGGTAAACAAGAAACCCGACTCTACAAACCCGAGGAAAGGTTGCACAACTTTCGTGGTGGCTTGAAGACTTGAGCTTTTTTAGGTACTAGTAGGAATGCAAGTGAATTAATTCCATCCCCTTGTGAGGTTTTACCTTATTTCAGTAGGGTGTGGTATTTCTTACAAATGAAACAAGAAATGTAATTGTTGTTACCACTATAAATGTTACTATTAAGACATATTTCAAAACTAAGATAACTATAAATGCAACTATTAATGTGATGAACTAGATTGAGTATCATACATGGAATAATAATATTATTAGTTACTACTATTAGACCCACTATTCAAATAACAAGGAAAAATAATCTCTAGTTCACTCAAAAAAGAAATAGCATTGCATTATAAATATCAGAATATAGTTTTCAATAGAAAAATATACATAGTAAGTGTCACCATTTCTATTTCTAACTAAAAAAGTATGATCAGAGATAAAACTTCAAATATTCTTGCTATCAAATAATGAATTTTGATAATTCATATTAATGAAACAATAATTGTCCCAACTAGGAATCTTTTTCTCTGTATCATTTAGAATATGTTCTTCACTATTCTTGGTATGTCATAGAACATCAAGACTATCCATTTATTTACTTAGTCCACATCTATGTGAAAGTTAACTTGGGTTGTTAATCCCTTATGAACTAGCCCGAGGCTAACTAAGTGGGGGGGGGGGGGGGGGTGAATTGGTTGTTTTAGAAATACTTAAATGCAAAGTAAAAACTTTTTGAGACCTTTATGAATATTTTAAAACAATTAAACTCAATCAACCACAAAAATTAATATGCAGAAAAACAAAGTGCAGATGTAACACAAAAAGAATACAACAGATGTTATAGTGGTTTGGTCAACTTTACCTACGACCACTCCCGGGAGACTCTCCTCTAGGTAATGCACTAAAATATATTGACTCTCATTTTTCTCCCATAGAAAGGAGGAGAAGCATTTAAATACTCTTTTGACTTACCACAGTGAGGCAGAGAACTCGACCTCCTTTTGCTTCCTCCTTAGGCAGGCAAAGAACCTTAATCGATTGCTGAACGCCCCCTTCCCAGAACAACCAAGGAGACAAGAATGCTGAATGGAGAAGATGACTCGAATCCTTGCTGGGAGAAACCTTTGTGAACACGCCACAAACCCCCCCTTACAAGGTTCTCTCTTTCTCTCCCAAGCTCTTCCTCTCCTTCCCTAAGCTCTCTCAAGTAAAGAAAGAAGAAAAAGATCTCTTCATGAATAAACAAGAGTCTTATAAAGAAGGGCTAAAAATTGCCCTTATTTTCAACTTTCCATAAAAGATCATCCAAGATGAATGAAAGATCATTCTATATGATTAGTATATTTCATACCTGTTATCTTGGATGATCTAGGAGGGTTGGACGATTAGAACACATTGTTTTATCTAATCGTCCAGGACGATGTGTACATCGTCATGTATGCTTAGTTCAAAACCATACAAATTGCCCAGCATATCATTCTGGTCATCCAAAAAATATATATTGGATGATAAAGAAATATAGCTTATCATCTCAGATGATTCTTGGATCGTCCTATATGATTAGTTCAAAATAAGTGATTATCATGTAGCAAATTTTCTGGTCATCCAGGAGATACATGTTGGACGATGAAGAAATATAACTTATCATCTAGCACAATTCTTGGATTATCCCGTACGATTAGTTTAAAAATATTAATATCATCCAACAAATCATTATGGTCGTCCAGGTGATTCAGGAGAAAATAAGGGGGTTTATGACTGATCTTCCAAGATGATATGATTGATCAATCATACCTTAATTACTTTCCTTAATCACCTGACTAATTTAGGAATGATTGTAATGCTTCACTCAATATGATATGGAATCCTGTATGATTTCTAAAAATAATATCATACCTAAAAGGGTTTGGCTGCTGATTCTTTCCAATTTGAGCCTATCATCCAGGGCGATGTAAATATTTTCTAGGATGATTTGCTTAATTTTGTTGTCTTAATACAGGTGCCCTAATTATGATATTTATTTTTAACTGATTGTCTAGGATGATTTAAGATCATTTTGTACGATGTGATCAAAGATAGAAAACCCTTAAACATAAAGAATTTCTCCCCCCGAGTGTGTGTGTTCAAGGTTACTTAGCATCAGGATCGACCTTATTACATTTGACTCAAGAAAAGGAAAAATCAATAGAATTATACTTATATATTGACTTAGTCCTAATCTACCCAATCTTGAGTTAGCTTGATTTGCAGTTAACCTTGTGGACCTGAAAAGTTAGCAGGAAGGAAAATAATAAAGAAACAAAAATGCCAGAAATGTTTGTTATCATCAAAATTATAATTCTTGAATTTAGTTTTGTAATACTATGTTCTAACTTCTTGTTAGACAACATCGAATTGAACCAACAATTTTCCATAGATTCTTTCTACCCCCTATTTTATGAAAACCTAATACTAATAGATGAACAATCATTCAATAATAAAAAAATCATTATCCTATTTCTTTCATTTTTCCTTCTTTTTCTTTCTCATTAGAATTCAAATGAAGCATATGATCTAATCATTAAGATTGTTAATGAAAAACAAGTGAGTCTTGAAAAGAAAGGATTCTCCTTTTGAGGAATCCAATGAATCATTTAAATATTATTATAGTTATTATGATAGAATCTTTTCCTAAAAAAAAAAAGATTGGGCCGAATAAAGAAGAAACATTTTAGACTAATCCTATACTATGAACTATCAGGGTTTCTGTGTATTTGCATATATCTTTTCTATGTGCAGACCTTACCATATACATTTATCTACAAATTCTAAACATAAGAAGATATAATCGAAGGAAGACTTAAAAACTTATCTATTCTACCTTTTGTTGTTGGAGCCAAAGGCATTATTAGAGTTCCATGGGATTGGAATAGGGGATCATTTTCTATTCCTTAGTTTCAAGCCATAGATCAAGCCAAGGATCCCTTCTAGCTGTATACTATATATTATCTTTTCATTCCCCATTGTAATAGAAACTAATTTTCTTATTTGACTATATGACTCGAGATTCTACGGGAATTCATTTTTAATTTATGGGAAGAAAGAACTATGTATCTTTTTGATGAGAATTGAAAGTTTTACATGATAAAAACCTTTCTTTGTATAACTTTTTTTAGGATAAGATTGTGTTTCATTGTAATTAAATAGGAGAAGAAAAAAGAATTGCTTAATTCTACGTGTTTATTTTTTCTCTTTATCTAGCTTATCTACTTGGTCAAAATAAAATGTGATCTCTTTCCACACTTCACAAGTATCGTCTAGCTCAGGGCTCTTTTTTCTAGCTTCACAAAGAATAACATTATCTTCACGAGTAAGATAACGTCCAACTTTATGAGCTTGTACACATTCTTCTAAAGCCACCCGATTAGCTACTGCACCGGGTGCATTTCCCAAAGGGTGCCCTAAATTTATTCCACGAAATAAAGTATGAAATTATCTCCAAATATTTTTTTAGGGCAAGCATATGCCAAACATGAATACATCCTGAAGCCACGAGCAGAACACTTGGCATAGAGACCAAGACTTTAGTGAAAAAATACCACAACTTCGATCTTTTTTTAAAAAAATTGTCATCTAAAAAATCGACAAAACCTAAAGTTATCTCACGTTCCCCTTCTATTTTACCCACTATTGTACAAGCATGAATATGATCTCCACCAGACATATGTCATGCTTGAGTTAGTACACAAAAATACATGCCATGATTTTTCTGTCTATAAATAATTACGTGCATTGAGCTATGGATGTGAAGAAGTAAACCATTATTGCGGAAATAATGAGGCAGGCTAGTGTTTATGGTGAACACCCCAGTTAAGTAGTCATGCATTATGATAGAAACTCCAAATTCTCTGGTTAATACCTCTCTTTTGATCATTTCTTTACATGTACCCGCATTTCCATTCAAGTAATGTCATTTCATTTCACCCGTTTCAGCTTGTGCATTCTAAATTACTTCGAAACAAAATAAGAAATGATCTCTCCAACGTATAAATATTTATGAATTTACACTTTCATCATCCTTCGTAAAATCAAGTCCACCCTGTAGACATTCATAAACTACTCTACCATAGTTTTTTGCTGATAATCCCAATTTTGGATGAATAGTACATTCCAATAGGGGATGATCGTACATATTCAATTTACATATTTCAACTTGGATGCCATGAGGAGGACCATGGAAAGTTTTGGAGTAAGAAGGGCGAATTTATAGATGTTTCAGATGTAGAGCTCATAGGGTCTTGAAACCAAATGCATTACCCACAATGGAAGTCAACATGTTAGTAAAATAAACTTATTTAAAAAGGTCTAAGGGATAAGCTACATAAGCAATCTATTGATTTTCCTCCTCAACAACAAACTCGATGTCGTAGCATCATCCTTATTCATGATCAAGACTGGTAAGTCCATTAGTCCACATCGTTTTCTATGTACCAGTAAAAGATTCAACAACCACCACAACCTCCGCTTCATTAGGCGGAACTCCCGGTTGAGGAGTTACTCGAAATGTTGCCAAGATATAAGTATCTTTTGTTTCGTAGCCAGGAGTAAAACAAGTCAATTTGTAATCTTTAACACCAGCTTGAAATCCATTGCTTGCTTTAGTCTCTATTTATGGTGACATAAGTCCCTCCCTAACCCTCATGAATTAAGAATTCTCACAACAACAAGGTCTACTCGATATGAATTAGGAGTGAACGAAACCTTTGACAAAAATATTTACAATTCAAAAAAGATTCACCTAAACTAATATTATCACCTATTAAATAATGAAATTTTGAAAATGGTTTGTTATTGGACAATGTATTTGATTCACCAAATGCATCATAATTTTATACTCTTTTCTTTATATGGAGAAACCCAATCTTTGTTTTAAAATTTTCTATTTCTAATGGAATTGATCACCTTTTTAATTTTTTTTATTCAATAGAAAAATGAGTATGAAGAATAATGAATTTGATATAGAATATGAATATAAAAATAGAAAGATAAAAAAAAAAAAGAAGAAAAAGAATTCATAATTATTATTATAATTTTGAATGAATAGAATTTAAATATAATGAAATGAAAATAGATAAATATGAAATTGAATAGCAATATAATTCTAAAGAATTATAAATTATAGATAAACTATAGAATTAATAAATATGAAAATAAAGATAATGATATTAAAGATAAAGAAACAAAGATACATATAAATAAATAATAGATAAATTTATATAACATATAAATAATCAAAAAAATATATAATATCCTATATAATATAGAAACAAAAAGAAAGACTAGAGGACCCACCCCCTTCTCTTTATAGTAATATATGTTGTATATGTATGTCCTAGATGTGAAAAGAGGCATAATTCATCTAGAAAAGGGAACAGATATGGTATATAAAGAATAATAGGTGCACAACGCAAATCAAAAAAAAAAAAGACAATAAGAATTGAAAATTGACTCATTCACTGAGTAAAGGATTGAATTGGATTCTATTGGCAACTCTAGAAAATGTTAACTCTTGTTTCTTTCTTATTCTTATGGAATTAACCAATCAACTTGCTATCGAATATTTCATTTCGATTCAGTACTTTTCAAAAAAGAATTTTGACATAATTCTTATGATTTATGATTATAATAATCAATCCCACTGCTTCTAATCCTACGGTTTCTACACTCAAAGAACAAAATCAAGGGTGTATTACTCAAATTATTGACCAAATACTATATGTTATTTCTCCATCGTGCAAAATGCCTAATATTTAGAATGATTTAGTAATTAAGGGTCAAGATAGTGTTGTTCAAAAACTTAAGGTAACTTGTGAAGTATAATAATTATTAGGAAATAATTGAGTGAGAGCTATAGCTATGAGTGCTAAAAATGGTCTGATGAGAAAATTGAAAGTGATTGACATGGGAGCTCCTTTAAGTGTTACAACCAGGGGAGCTAATCTCGATCAAATTTTCAACATTCATGTAGATCCCGTTCATAATTTAAGCCCTATCAATACTCGCACAACATCTCCTATTCATAGATATGCACCCACCTTCATACAATCATATATGAAATTATTAATCTTTGAAACAAGGATTAAAGTGGTTTCCCCCTATCAATGTGGAGGAATAATTTGACTATTTGGGGGAGCTAGAGTGGGTAAAACAGTACTATTAGTGGAATTGATTGACAACATTGCCAAAGCTTATCGAGGTGTATCAATATTTGGCGAAGTAGGTGAACGTACTCATGAAGGAAATAATGTCTAAATAAAAATGAAAGAATCTAGAGTTATTAATGAAAATAATCTTGCAGAATCCTAAGTGGCTCTAGTTTATGGTCAAATGAATGACCACTAGGAGCACGTATGAGTGTTGTCTTGACTGTCCTAAACATGGTGTAATATTTTTGGGATGAGCAGGAGGCACTTCTATTTATCAACAATCAATTTTATTTCATTCAAGATGGGTCAAAATTCTTTTACTTATTAAGTAGAATGACTTCTACATTGGGTTATAAACCTATCCTTTTTACAAAAATAGGTTCTTTGCAAGAAATAATTCCTTGAACTAAGGATCTATAACATTAATCCCAGCAGTTTATGTACCTATAGATGATTTGATCGACCCTACTCCTGCCATGAAATTTGCACATTTAGATGCTACAATTGTATTATAAAGAGGATTAGCTGCCAAAGGTATTTATCCAGTTGAATTATGGGATACCCTTCTTGACAACAAATTGTCTCTATGTTATAATGGTTATGATAAGTGCTATAACTTAGTTAGGTAGAGATCCTCTTTTACATGTGTGCCAATGGTTTTCATAGGAGAACATTATGCAATGACTATAATTGATCATTTTATTAAGTGAATGTCTTATTTTGTAGATTAAAGAGAATAAGAAAAAAATATCCTTACAATTTTGTATAAGGGCCTTCTTGATCTATAGGGATTTACAATGAAACGCTATCTCTCCGGTTCATAAAAAGTATGCAAACTTGAATTCACCATGGCTATGGAGCTCATGAAGCCATTTGAGCAACTTGAATTCTGCAACATACAAATGAAAAAGAATGATAATGCCGAGTCATTAGCCATTAGCCAAGTTAGTAGCTAGTCTAGCAGCCTCCTGATGCAAGAAAAAAAGTCATTATACATGACAAGGTACTTTTCCAAGACATGAAATAACTTATCCAGAATTATAACGTCAATACTAGAAATTGCTCCATGTATGAAAGTCTCTATTGAAAATTAGATACATTGTTTTCTTAGACTTTCTTTATGGCGAATGGCCAGAATAAAACCACAAAAGAACACAGCTTCAAAGGAGATTGCCCCAGTATATGTATTTCAATAAAAATTGAAATAAAATGTCTTATGACTATCTGTGGCTAACATGTTTGTCTAGTGATGAAGCAAGAGGCAAGCATTATATGAAGTACATTTAGGGGTGCATGATGCTCACCAGTCTGGGGAAATGGTGTGAGTGAAGCACAAACATACGGAGTACCACTTGCCTACAATGGTCATAAATTATATGTATTATGCGAGACAGTCAATATTTGTCAAATATATGGAGACTATATGCCAAACACCTTGCATTCGACCGTAGCATCCTAGCATATTTTTCTATTATGCGCTAGTACCAAACTGACTTGCTAGGCATATGGAAAGGATAATTTTTTCTGAACCACACTCCCATTGCCCTTGTTCCATGGAAAAATAAAAGTTAATAGTTCTTGCGTCACTTTATCTTACAACTAAGGTGATGATTTCATTTCTTATATCGCGTAATAAGAATACATATAAAATATTTAAAATTCACCTATGTTGGCTCTCTACATCATAAGAGCATCCCTCCCTGGGACATTGGTTGATGTGTATTATACTTGCACTTGTTCTATTCAATCAAAGACTCTTCTTATTCAATCCATATATTGGTCCCACTGGCTGGGTCTTTTACCACTCGATCATTCGACTAAAACCAATTCATTTTGGAATAGGAAAAGGTCGATCGATGAGTTTTTTCTTCTCCTGTATTCTCCTTCATCAGAATGGTCCTTCCCCATTGAAGAATCACTATTTTTGTGAACGAATGATCAAATATATATTCTAACTTTATAACTCTGTCTTGTAATGGTACTACATAAATAAACTCTAAAATGGTGAGTAACTACCCGACGGCCAAGATACGCGTTCGTACTAAGTTATTTTTGAAAAACTATAGAATAATTGATTATTTTTTTTGCTTTTATTTTGTTGAGAGATAGGTAATCAGTCTGATCATAGAAAAGGTTTGATGCACTTTTAGTGGATGAGATCTATTATGATTATGTATACGAAAATTTACTTTTGAAAATAAAGTGATTCTTTGGAATTGGAAATACAGGAGAGGTCATAATAAAATCCTTGCTTGATGTGAGCCAATCCGAAGGATTTTAAAGAAATTCAATCTATAAGTTACAACTCTGAGAGCATAATTAGCATTCACAATGAAATCTATGATCTAAGTAACAAAATGACTGCAATAATAGGCTTTTGCCTATTCTTCTTGACTAGTAGGTTGAGCAATAGGAGTATCGATCTAATCTAAGGTCAACCATAGTCAGAGACATAAGGAAAGTTCAAATTGGACAAGGAACACCCACTAGTTGATTTATTGATCTTTCATAGCACACAATGTAAGATGGTAGTTCACAAAGAGCTTCATAAGGTTGGCCAACACAAGAGAATGCAAAAGGATAGCTAGAGAAGTGTGGATTAACTCAAAAAGTGATATCAAGAAAAAAAAAGGAGATAGTTTGATTCGAAGAAAAAGGGAACATGTAAAGTATAGGGCTTTGCATGGAACAGTTCAAAGTACTCAGTGGTGAGAAAAATAGTAGCTTGCATTCGATTGGAAGCGCAAGTGGAAGATCAACTGGAAGATAGAGGATAGAGAAAGCTTACCAAATTGAAGGGTCTGGATCCTGATGAAATAATCCTACGTCCTTATGCCCCCTTTATTTAGAAGCAAGTGGGTTTTCCTCTCAGGGAGACCGATCAAAAATGGTGCATTTTTTGCCCTATCCTTTCTTGTTTATTTGAAAAGAAATTTTAGCCTTTCATTTTGAAAGAGCTCTAGTTTCCTCTCATGGGTCCGATTATGAACCTGTCAATATAGCATATTACCAACCGATGCAACTTTAAAATGATACCCTTCACTCTACTCTTACTTAAAACATCACATGAATTTACAAACTATTTGATAGACGGACCTAGCTTGTTGATATAACAATCAATCTTCCTCGTATAACACCATCCTAAAAGAGTTTATGCACAGCATGAAGGAAAGCACTTCTACTCCCTCTTAGCTCTTCAGATAGTGACAAATTACAAACCGTGCCTTAATTTCATTATCATTTAATACTTGATTTTTAGTGCTGAAGAAAGCATTCCAAGGTGAAGTTTATGATATTTTTACCCTATGAGCTCGAGCAGTGAGTGTCAATTGTCATGATCCTATAGTTTTAAGAAATGTCTTGACCTGAGGGCAATATTCTTCTACATTTCTCTTATTGTTTCGCTCATGATGGGCCATGTCCATTTCATCGAAGAGATGGTGTTTTGACCCCAATTTCTCATCATAGTGAGCACTCTTTTAATCCCCAAGACTAGCTGAAGGATGAGATCTTGCCAATATAGTAGGATGAAAAGGAAAGTGATATGAATAGTGAGACCCCACCACTACTGAAGAGTACTACCATTTTTTTATAAAAAAAAAAGATGAGAGGGATTGGGAAGCTAGTAGCATTATTTGAAGCAAATCTAAGAGCAGGGTAGGGATCCTGGTCTAATGAGGGACAAAATGGCTTATAGCGCTCTAAGATAGAAAGATGGATGCCTAAACCCTATAATCAATCTTTTTTACATATAGCTTTAGCATTGAGAAATCAACTTTTCTCTTCTAACGACCCTTGATGAGCTACACGAGCAGATAAAGAGAGTGTGACCTAAGTCTACCAAGAAAATGAGGTTGAACTAAGGGGAGGGATCGAGCACGACATCCTTGAAGATTACCAAGTTCCTCGGACAGTGATAATAGACAATTATATAGTTGAACCGACCAATGATAAAATATTGGCAATGGGAAGAGGTCCTGTCTACCCATGCCAGGTGTGTCAAGCTATTCCAGTTAGCGAGTTATAAATTTTCTTAGACTGATCTACTAACCCCCGCCCCCCCCCCCCCCGCCCTCCACTTCCAAAAGGATTCACATTTCCTGAGATAGCCTCTAGAAGAGAAAACCATCATTAGAAAAATATTATAGGCCAGCTACCCTACCTGGTGAGTTGAGATTGGCCTCATGGGTTTGTTAGGAATATCTAAATTAAAGACTACAGATGGTCTAGCCTCCACCTATGTGATCAGGTTTGATGAGACCAGATAGTGGCAGCCGCTTTTGCTAATAATTAGGTTGACAAAAATTGTTGAATAAGGTGGAGGTCATGTAAATGGTTTCAGCTGTTGTTGATGAAGTAGTCTATATAGGAATTATGAAAACTTACAACAACTAGGCAACCACAACAATTCTCATAAATCATTGAGTTAAGGTAGAAGCCTTTCCTTCTTGGGGGTCATCAAAGAACCCGGCTTGTTTACCTTTATATGTGATGTGGAAAAAAATACTTAGTAAATTAGATATGCCATGCTTGCATTCCAAATTTAAACGTTTCATCTATTTCCAGGAAATGTTCAGAACAAAGAACTTTCTCTAATACAATGCCACATTTTCTGAATATTTTGGAATAAGAGGAGATCCATAAAAAGAAATCTTTCTCTGAGGGAAAATCTAAACAGTAACATCAAATCACAAACTACACGAAAGTTGCCCCTTTCTTATGGGGATTTACCCATAAGGGAGATGCACAGAGGTGCGGAGCAACGAACTTCATATATCCCTTTTCTACTCAATCAAGAAACAAGATCGGACGTGATTCCGGTTCGTCTCCATTTTAGTTACACTCTTCCTCAAGCAAGGCAGCCGATAAGTCATCGAAGGGTTTGTGTGAATAATGGACTGGTAAGCATTACTCATTTGAAAGTTTCCCACGGTGATATAATATCTTTTCAAGAAAATGACGCGAGAACCCGTGGTGAAGAAATCAGTAGATCTTTCTATATTGACATATCAGTTTTGAAATGAATAGGAAAATTCCTTCCAGTAAGAAAGTGGAGAAGAACCATAATAGAATGGTTCTGCCTACTACTAACTCAGAGGGGGTGTCTCCTATTACTAAAATCTCGGTTTTTGCAAGAGTTGCGTTCTTCTATGCAAGAAGAAGACTTAGAAAGAACAAAGAAGTTTGGATCCGCAAAAGTATGCTTAGGCAGTTCCTTCGCTGAGCACAACAGAATGAAGAGAAATTTATTTCATCTCTAATATTTCTTTTTTTTTAAGAGAAAAAAATGAAAAAAAACTAAAATCTTCCTACTCGATAAATCAGTCCTTTTGTTTTTAAGTCTTCTTTATATAGTAATTCAACCTATTTCTCTGAATCCCCTTTGACTAGGAAGATCAGAATAAAAAGGATAGAACTACCTACTCATTATTCGGAGGTGAATCATAAAACACTAAAAGCTGTGGTATCTTATGGACCTCACATAGGTCACATCCCTCACGACATCAGATTGAAAGATCCAAACCTTCCTCTTCGGAGCGGAATCGGACGTGACCAAAACATATAAGAAAAGATCGGCGTAGTCGCTCATAGGGACATATCTATCCGGATAGAGGATAGTATAAATTGATTCATAGATCTATATCTCTCTATTGATAGGTATCTATGTGGATAGAGATCCCAGTGGATAAAAAGGCCCATAGTGATTTTTAAATACTATTAATCTTTCTTATACTTCAAGAAAGGTAATAATTTCAATTTTTTCTGAATTTGTCAGAGCATAGACAAGCGAGCAGAGCCCTGGAAAGAGGTCATCATAGAGAAGTCGATTATAAGTATAAGGCTGCTTGCTTAAGAGAAGGTAGTTTCTCTTGGGAAACATGGCCAAATTTCTCTTCTTTGTTTTTTCTTTTTAGCAACATAGGGGAATAAAAAGACCATGAACATGAGTAAAAAAAAGAAAAAAATAGATAATTATATTCTTCTCTTTTCTAAAGGTGGACAACAACTTGAAGATCAAAAGATTTCTTTAGCTTAAGGAAGTTTTTATGTTTTTTTTTTTTTTGCTATACCCTTTAGAAGAGTTTTCTACATCTAAATAAAGTCAAGTTCTTGATAAGTCCCAAAAAGAGGCGATAACTCAACTGAAAGGTGTTAAAGAACGAAGTGATAGACTCCAAAAAAAAGGGAATAACAATTTATGGGACTCCATGGTGTTTTGCTCCTCAAAGGAGATGTTGCACAAACTTTACTAATAAGTTACCCTTGATGAGCTGGTCGAGCAGACAAATAGGATCTGACCTATGTGTACCAAGAAAATGAGGTTGGATGAAGGGGAGGGATCGAGCACAACATCCTTTAAGATTACCACTTGCCTTAGAGGGAGTGATAATAGACAATTGTACACTTCAACTGACCTATGATAAAACATTGGCAATGGGAAGAGGACCCATCTACCCATGTCAGGTGCATCATGCTATTCCAGTTAGAAATTTGCAAATTTTCTTAGACTGATCTACTAGCCATCCTCCACTTCCAAAAGGAGTCACCTTTTCTCGAGACTAGCTATCTCAACTCTCGATCCTTTTGGAGAGAAAACCATCATTAGAATCATAATATAGGCCTACTGCCCTGCCTGGCGAGTTGAGATCATCCTCATGGGTTTGTGAGGAATATCTGAATTAAAGACTACCGATGGTATAGCCTCCACCTATGTGAGGAGGTTTGATGAGATCATATAGTAGCAATTACTTTTGTAAATAATCGGGTTGACAAATATCATAGAATAAGGTGGAGGTCAAGTAAAGGGTTTTAGCTAGTGTTGACGAAGTAGTCTATATAGGAATTATGAAAACTGACAACAACTAGGAAAACACAACAATTCTTATAGTTCATTGAGTTAAGGGATAACCCTTCCCTTCTTAGGATTCATGGAGGATCTAGGTTGGATTCCCTTTTTATGTGATGTGGCAAAAAAGATTGATTAAATTAGATATTCCATGCTTGCATTCAAATTTTAAACATGTCGTATATTTTCAAGAAATGTTTGGAACAAAGAATTCTCTCTAATACAATGCCACATTCATTGAATCTTAGGAAAAAGAGGAGATCCTTAAAAAGAAATCTTTCTCTGAGAGAAATTCTAAACAGTAACACCAAATAACAATCGACATGAAAGTTTCCCCTTTCTTATGGGGATTTACCTATAAGGGAGATGCATAGAGGTGCAGAGCAACAAATTTCATATACCCCTTTTCTACTCAATTAAGAAACAAGATCAGACATGATTTCGGTTTATCTCCATTTTTGTTACACTCTTCCTCAAGCAAGGTAGTCGATAAGTCATCAAAAGGTTTGTGAAAATAATGGATTGGTAAGCATTAATCATTTGAAAGTTTCCCACAGTAATATAATATCTTTTCAAGACAATGACATGAGAACCCATGGTGAAGAAATAAGTAGATCTTTCTATATTGACATATCAGTTTTGAAATGAATAGGAAAGTTCCTTCCAATAAGAATGTGGAGAAGAACCAAAACAGAATGGTTCCGCCTACTCAAAACTCAGAGGGGGTGCCGCCTACTACTAAAATCTCGGTTTTTGCAAGAGTTGCGTTCTTCTATGCAAGAAGAAGACTTAGAAAGAACAAAGAAGTTTGGATCCACAAAAATATGGTTAGGCAGGTCCTTCGATGAGAACAACAAAATGAAGAGAAATTTCTTTCATTTCCAATATTTCTTCTTATCGAAAAGAAGAAACGAAAAAAACTAAAATCTTCCTACTCGAACAATCAGTCCTTTTATTTGCAAGTCTTCTTTAAATAGTAATTCGACCTACTTCACTTAATCCTCATTGACAAGGAAGATCTAAATAAAAAGGATATAATTACCTACTCATTATTAGAAGGTGAATCATAAAACACTAAAAGCTGTGGAATCTTGTGGACCTCACATAGGTCACATGAAAGTTCGTTCGGGATGTTAAGCCCTATGAACTTAGTCCCAAGCTAACCAAGAGGGGGGGTGAATTGGTATTTTAAAAATTCTTGAGACAAAGAAATAAATTCACAAACCAAATCACACCACCAAACCAAATGCGGAATTTAAAAGTGCGGAAGCAAAAATAAGAACACAAGATTTATAGTGGTTCGGTCGACTAGACCTACGTCCACTCCTTGGAGGCACCCTCCAAGTATTGCACTACAAAAAGTGACTCTCCTTTAGCCCCCACAGCTAGGCGGAGAAGCCCTCACAAGAAACTCCTTTTTGCCACCCCGGCAAGGCAGAGAACCTACCTCCTTTTGCTTCCTCCTGAAGCTGGCAGAGAACCACAACCAAAGGCAAAACTCCTTACCTTTACCGACCCTTCCACGGACGAGAAACTCCAGACGAAAGACAAGCAGAGCGATCCTTGAGCAACCCTTGTGAATCCCCTCACAAGCTCCCCCTCACAAGATCCTCTCTCTCTCCCTCTCTCTCTTTCTCTCCTCAAGGTCTTCTCAGGTCAAGGAAGCAGCCAAAGGTCTCTCCAAAACGTTGAAGAAGAGCTCTTTAAATAGAAGAGCTCAAGAGGAGCTCATTAATTGCAAATAGCCGACTTGATCGTCCAGGCCGATATGGACATCGGCCTGGCCGATTAGTACAAATTAAGGAAGATCGGCCAGAGCACAGCCCTGGGAACAGTCCTGGACGATTGAAATTTGGCTTGATCGTCCTTGCCGATTTCACGATCGTCCTGGCCGATTAGTTCAAATCAGAGGTAAATCGTCCTGAGCACAGCCCTGGGAACAGTCCTGGCCGATTGAAATTTAGCTTGATCGTCCAGGCCGATCTCACGATCGTCCTGGCCGATATGATCGTATCAATCATCCTTAATTACTCCCTTGATTTCCTGATCAATTAAGGCATAATTTGGTAATTTCGTCCAGGCCGATCCTGGAATCGTCCTGGCCGATAATTTAAAATTCAGTATGCCTAAACTGTCTAAGGCGGCTAACTCTTTCTATTTTGAGCTTATCGTCCTGGCCGATACAAGTATCGTCCAGGCCGATATGTTAATGTCGGCTGCCTTAATTAAGAATCCTTAATTAGACTTTCTGTTTTAAGCTGATCACCCCGGACGATATAAATATCGGCCGGGCCGATGTGGGCAAAAACAGAATTTCTAAGCCTCTCAAGTGTGTGTGTGAAGGGTTACTTAGCATCAGTCTTTTTGATTATTACAAGTAGACTCAAAAGGTGAAAAATAAAATTGTAGACTGACTCAACCCTAAACCTACGCGATCCTGGACTTGGCTTCCTCTTGATCATCCGATCTTCGATTCCTGAAAAGTTAGAAGCAACAAGTAGTCCAAGAGAGATAGTGTTTGTCAATCATCAAAACATAAGCCATGAAAATAGTTTGCAACAATCTCCCCCTTTTTGATGATGGAAAACCACTACGAAAACAGATGAAAAAAAATTCAGGATTGATGTAAAAAGGACCTTATAAACTTCTCCCCCTTTTGACATATTAAAAAGGAGGATTCAAGAAAGCAGAGCAAAGAGACCCCTTTTTTTTGTTTTGTTTTTTTTTTTTTTTTTTTTTAATCAAGGCATGAACATGATATAGCATTCCATGTGATTGATTCGAAAATTTGTGAGTTAATGTATTAATAAGCTCATCAATCTATAGAGTTAGAATATCCGATCATGGCTACCCTTAGCTCAGACATTTTTTAGGGTAGAATTGTCTTTTGAAATCAATGACATAACTCAAGAAATTAATTCGTTATGAGAAAAAAAAGATTTTACTTATCACTTGGCTTAAAAAACTATCTTCATACAATAATGAGGTAGAGTGAATTTATCACAATCGCAATTTAATCGAAGTCAAGTCTTTGATAACCAACACTTCTAAGTTCTAAAAGATTTAAAAAGAGAGAGTAGCTTGTTTTGGAGTTGGCTCATTTTATGCCTCTTGACAATTGGTTGGCGCACTGCGCATCTTTTGATACACTTTGTGTATTCTATATTTTTCAATTTGGCGCTTTGTGCATCTTTTATTGGCATCATTGGCCATTTTTTTTTTTTGCAAGCTATAGTCTCTTTTATGATCTTTTAAAGACAAAGTTGTGAATAGATCTTCTCATATATTAGAGAATAGGAGCACTCTCTCTAACCAAAGGAAGAGTTATCACAAGCAGAATCAATAATCAAGGACAAGAGTAACGAGCAATTTTGATGTGAAAAAAAACTTTAAACATTATAAGTATAAGATAGAGTTTTTGAAGCAAGTTTTAAGAAAAGATCTCAATTCCATAAACAATCTTTAACTTGAGAGAGATTTTTGATTAAAGAATATAACTATGCCACTAAAATAGGTTAGAGAAAGAGACACAATCACAAAATATTTCTACCATCTAGGAGATTGAGTAGATAAAAGCATATTGACTACAAATTTCCAAAAGCAAGGACAAGGAATATAATACCATATTAGCCATGATTTTGAAAACTAAGTAAAAAAGACAAGAAAAAAAAAATAAAACACACAAAAAGAACTAAAACACCAAAACAGGAAACAAAAGTAAAAGAAAGAAAAATAAAAAAGTTTCATGCATTTATGTCAATCACACCCAACCTGGTCCTTAAAGAGCTGAAAGTATCGAAGGCCAGTGGTTTAGTAAAGATGTCTGCTAGTTGATTTTCAGTTGTCACATGGTGTAACTCAATGTCTCCCTTAGTCACATGATCTCTAATGAAGTGATGCCTAATGTCAATGTGTTTAGTCCTTGAATGTTGGATAGGATTCTTAGAGATGCATATGGCACTAGTATTGTCACAAAAGATTGAGATGGTACTTACATGTAATCCTAAATCCAATACCTGTTGTTTCAACCAAAGGACTTGGGCCACACAACTTCCAAGAGCAATGTATTCAGCTTCAGCAGTGGAAAGAGCAACAGAGTTTTGCTTCCTACTAGACCAAGAGACCAAAGATTGTCCAATGAATTGACAAGTTCCAAAAGTGCTCTTTCTATCCACCTTGTATCCTGCAAAATCAGAGTCAGAAAAACCAATAATCTCAAAAGAAGTGCTATGTTTAGGGTACCAAATCCCTAATCCTTGTGTCCCCAAAAGATATCTAAAAATTCTCTTAACAGCAGTCAAGTGGGACTCCTTAGGGTCAGCCTGAAACCTAGCACAAAGGCAAACACTAAACATGATGTCAGGTCGGCTCGCAGTCAAATAAAGTAAAGATCCAATCATGCCTCTATACTTCTTCTGATCAATAGACTTACCACTTGGGTCCTTATCCAATGGAGCACTAGAAGTCATGGGAGTGTTAATTGGCTTGGCTTTGTCCATCTCATATTTCTTCAAAATGTCCTTTATGTATTTTGTTTGATTTAGAAAAGTTCCATCCTCCAATTTTTTTATGCTAAACCCCAAAAAGTAGGACAACTCTCCCATTAAACTCATCTCAAACTCTCTACTCATTGTTTTAGAAAAATTATCACACAAATTTTTATTAGAAGATCCAAAGAGTATATCATCGACATAAATCTGAACAATGAGTAAATCATCTCCAACTCTCTTAAGAAAAAGGGTGGTGTCTACACTTCCCTTGACAAATTCCCTCTCTAGTAAGAATGTGCTAAGCCTCTCATACCAACCTCTTGGTGCCTGCTTTAAACCATACAATGCCTTTTTTAATTTAAACACATGATTTGGAAATTGGGAGCTCTCAAAACCTGGAGGTTGTTCTACAAACACATCTTCTTTTATCTCCCCATTTAGAAAGGCACTCTTGACATCCATTTGAAAAAGCTTAAATCTTTTATAACAGGCAAAGGCTAATAGCACCCGAATGGCTTCCAATCTAGCTACAGGGGCAAAAGTCTCCTCAAAGTCTATCCCTTCTATTTGATTGTACCCCTTAGCCACCAACCTTGCTTTATTCCTCACCACCACTCCTGAATCATTCACTTTGTTCTTAAAGACCCACTTTGTTCCAACTACACTTTGTCCTTTAGGTCTTTCCACAAGTTCCCAAACATCATTCCTAACAAATTGATTCAATTCTTCTTGCATTGCTAAAATCCAAAACTCATCAGAAAGGGCTTGGTTAATGGTGGTAGGTTCAGTCATAGAAATAAAAGCAGAGTGGTTCACCTCCTTCCTAAGTCCATGTCTAGTCTTAACTCCACTAGAAGGGTCTCCTAAGATCAAATCCTTAGGGTGACTTGTAGAGTATCTCCAATCTCTAGGCAAAGTGTGTGAAGTTTCCCCCCTTTCAACAAAGTTCTCTATTCCTGGGGTGATACCTTCTACTCCTTCATTACTTGGGTGCTCACACCCCTTCCCCAAATTCTCTACTCCACTAGTAATCTCTCTAATATCATCATCTTCTACTCCATGTTTCTTAGGCTCAGACTCATCAAAAACTACATGAGTTGTCTCTTCCACCATTAAAGTTCTCTTGTTAAACACCCTAAAAGACTTCCCAACACTAGAATATCCCAAGAATACTCCCTCATCAGATTTAGGATCAAATTTTCCCAAGTGAGATTTCCCATTGTTGTGAATGAAAACCTTACAACCAAAGACATGAAGGTGGGAAAGATTGGGTGTCCTACCCTTAAGGATCTCATAGGGTGATTTTTCTAATTTGGCTCTAACATTCACCCTATTCAACACATAACAAGCTGTGTTAACTGCTTCAGCCCAAAAGTATTTTGGAAGTGAATACTCAGCAAGCATGGCTCTAGCGGCTTCTACCAAGGTCCGGTTCTTCCTTTCAGCTACCCCATTCTGCTGAGGGGTCCTAGGAGCTGAGAAATTGTGACTAATCCCCTTTTCCTCACAAAAAACTCAAATTCTCCCCCATGATCACTATGGATGGTCAAAATCTCACAACCTAGTTTCTTCTGAATCCAAGTAGAAAATGTTCTAAACTCCTCAAAAGACTCATTTTTATGTGAAAGAAATCAAGTCCAAGTGAACCTTGAGTAGTCATCAACAATCACAAACCCATAGACTTTCCCTCCCAAACTAGCCGTGCTAATGGGTCCAAATAAATCCATGTGAAGGACTTCTAAAGGTCTAGAGGTGCTAATGTCCTTGATGGAGTGAAACGTGGAGTGGACTTGCTTTCCTAGTTGACAGGCATCACAAAGGTGGTCTTTTGTAAACTTAAGTTTGGGGACACCTCTAACTAGGTCTTTTTGGGTCACTTTCCTAAGGGTTTTCATACTTGCATGACAAAGCCTCCTGTGCCACAACCAAGAATCATCAATCACAGTTTTTAAGCAAAAAGAAGCAGCACATTCAATGTTATTTAAATCAAGCATGTAGACGTTGTTGATCCTCTTTCCCTGCAAAATAGTGTTGTTACTTAAACTTACAATGCATGAATCCACAAAGAATTGTACGATGAAGCCTTTGTCACAGAATTGACTGATGCTGAGCAAGTTGTGCTTTAATCCATCTACAAGCAAAACATTTTCAATCATAAGGTTCTTGGAATTACCAATTATACCTGCTCCTACCACCTTCCTGGTGGTGTTGTCTCCAAGGGTAACCTTGCCTCCAGTCCTGGACTCGAGTTCAACAAACTGGCTAGCGTCACCAGTCATATGTCGAGAGCATCCACTGTGCAGGTACCACATACTCTCACAAGGTCTTTTGTGAGAGCCTTCCTGCAAAAATTATGAAACGTTAGTTTTAGGAACCCAAGCAGGTTTGGGTTCCTTCTTATGAAGAGAAGAATGCAATGCATGTGTGGTATGCTGTGGATTATGCACCTTAGGTCTCCACACCCAATGTGTACTATGTTGAATTTTGCAAGTGTGTGAAATATGTCCTAGCATGCCACATGAAAAACATCTAACTCCAGGAAAGAGATTTCTTAAATGATTTGAGTTATAATGCCTCTTCCTAGGTTTTGGCAATTGATCAAAAGTAGAAGTCATCCGATTTTTCTTATATGCTTCTAAATCATTTTGAATTTTCAAATTTGTGCTTTTTAAAACTTCATTTTCAATCCTCAAATTTTTCTCTTTCTCCTTAGACTTCTTAAAATCTGATTCAAGTGATGTGTGTGATATTTTTAATGCATCAAGTTCTTCAACTAACTCATCATGATTTTTATTTAATTCATCAAATTCATCAAGTAAAGTCATGCGATTTGAATCAATTGTTTGATGATCTTTAATCAAAATTTCATGCTCTTTTTGTAGATTTAAAAATTCTAGTTTCAAGCTAGCATGAGTTTTCTTTAGTTTTCTATATGATGCATGAATTTTTTCTGAAACCTCAAGAAGTTGATCGTAGGAAAGTTCACATACCTCTTCTTGATTGCTTTGGTCTTTTCCCATGAAACACAAGTTTGTAGTTTCTTCCTCTGATTCAATCTCAGAGGAGTCAGTACCAGATTCTGCCAAAAAGCTCCTTTGGTTTTTCTTCTTGTCCTCCCTAGACTTATCTTTCTTTTCTCTTCTTCCTTTGCTTGATTGATCTCTAAGTGTAGGGCAGTCAGTTCTCACATGTCCAGGCTTCCTGCATTCAAAACAAACAACATCAGAAGATTCTTTAATATGTTTATGATCCTTACCTTTTCTCCAACTTTGATGATGCTTTTGTTTCTTCCTTAGAAAGCTTTTGAATTGCTTTGTGATGAAGGCAATTTCATCGCTTTCAGACCTGGAAGATTCAGAATCCGATTTGTGCGCCTTCAGTGCGATTGTTTTCTTCTTTTTCTTCTCACCTGCATCAAGATTTCTTTGATTCACACCTTGCTCGTAAGCAATGAGTGAGCCAAGTAAGTTATCAATGGAATAAGTATTCAAATCTTTTGATTCAGTGATTGCAGTTATTTTTGCATCATAAGACGAAGGCAAGCATCTCAAAATCTTGTTAACTTTTTCATAATTCAAAAGCTCTTTTCCTAGTGCATGCAATGAAGTAACAATCTGAGTAAACCTAGTGTACATGTCAGAAATCGATTCATGAGGTTTCATACGAAAAAGTTCGTAGTCATGCAAGAGAAAGTTCAAACGGGTTTGCTTAACTTCATTAGTACCTTCATAGGTGATGCATAATTTATCCCAAATCTCTTTACCAGTTTTGCAAGTTGAAACACGCATGTAATCTTCAAATTTCAAAGCACAGAAAAAATAGTTCAAACATTTTGCATTTAACTGAGCCAAATCACGTTCATCGAAAGTCCATTCAGTAAAAGCAACTTCAGTTTTAATACCATTAATTTCACGAGAAGGTGGAGAATAACCTTCTTGAATAAGCATCCACATGTGATAATCAGTAGATTGTAAAAACGTTGACATGCGGGTTTTCCAAAAATCAAAAGGTAAGTTGTCAAATAGAGGAGGTCGTGTAATCGAATAACCTTCAGTAGTGTTTCTATTTCCTATGTTAGCCATGGATCAAATTCAAAAAGTTTTCAAACTTAATTTTTCGAATCCCGCTCTGATACCACTTGAAAGTTCGTTCGGGATGTTAAGCCCTATGAACTTAGTCCCAAGCTAACCAAGAGGGGGGTGAATTGGTATTTTAAAAATTCTTGAGACAAAGAAATAAGTTCACAAACCAAATCACACCACCAAACCAAATGCGGAATTTAAAAGTGCGGAAGCAAAAATAAGAACACAAGATTTATAGTGGTTCGGTCGACTAGACCTACGTCCACTCCTTGGAGGCACCCTCCAAGTATTGCACTACAAAACGTGACTCTCCTTTAGCCCCCACAGCTAGGCGGAGAAGCCCTCACAAGAAACTCCTTTTTGCCACCCCGGCAAGGCAGAGAACCTACCTCCTTTTGCTTCCTCCTGAAGCTGGCAGAGAACCACAACAAAGGCAAAACTCCTTACCTCTACCGACCCTTCACGGACGAGAAACTCCAGACGAAAGACAAGCAGAGCGATCCTTGAGCAACCCTTGTGAATCCCTCACAAGCTCCCCCTCACAAGATCCTCTCTCTCTCCCTCTCTCTCTTTCTCTCCTCAAGGTCTTCTCAGGTCAAGGCAGCAGCCAAAGGTCTCTCCAAAACGTTGAAGAAGATCTCTTTAAATAGAAGAGCTCAAGAGAAGCTCATTAATTACAAGTAGCCGACTTGATCGTCCAGGCCGATATGGACATCGGCCTGGCCGATTAGTACAAATTAAGGAAGATCGGCCAGAGCACAGCCCTGGGAACAGTCCTGGACGATTGAAATTTGGCTTGATCGTCCAGGCTGATCTCACGATCGTCCTGGCCGATTAGTTCAAATCAGAGGTAAATCATCTTGAGCACAGCCCTGGGAACAGTCCTGGCCGATTGAAATTTAGCTTGATCGTCCAGGCCGATCTCACGATCGTCCTGGCCGATATGATCGTATCAATCATCCTTAATTACTCCCTTGATTTCCTGATCAATTAAGGCATAATTTGGTAATTTCGTCCAGGCCGATCCTGGAATCGTCCTGGCCGATAATTTAAAATTCAGTATGCCTAAACTGTCTAAGGCGGCTAACTCTTTCTATTTTGAGGTTATCGTCCTGGCCGATACACGTATCGTCCAGGCCGATATGTTAATGTCGGCTGCCTTAATTAAGAATCCTTAATTAGACTTTCTGTTTTAAGCTGATCGTCCTGGACGATATAAATATCGGCCGGGCCGATGTGGGCAAAAACAGAATTTCTAAGCCTCTCAAGTGTGTGTGTGAAGGGTTACTTAGCATCAGTCTTTTTGATTATTACAAGTAGACTCAAAAGGTGAAAAATAAAATTGCAGACTGACTCAACCCTAAACCTACGCGATCCTGGACTTGGCTTCCTCTTGATCGTCCGATCTTCGATTCCTGAAAAGTTAGAAGCAACAAGTAGTCCAAGAGAGATAGTGTTTGTCAATCATCAAAACATAAGCCATGAAAATAGTTTGCAACATCACATCCTTCATGATTAGATTGAAAGATCCAAACATTCCTCTTCGGAGCGTAAATGGATGTGACAAAAACATATAAGAAAAGATCGATGTAGTGGCTTATAAGGACATATATATCTGGATAGAGGATAGAATAAATCAATTCATAGATCTATATCTCTCTATCGATAGGTATGTATGTGGATAGAGATCCCCATGGTTAAAAAAAGGCTCATAGTGGTTTTTAAATACTATTAATCTTTCTTATTCTTCAAGCAAGGAAATAGTTTCAATTTTAACTAAATTTCTCAAACTATAGACAAGCAAGTACAACCGTAGAAAGAGGTCATTTTAGAGTAGTTGACTAGAAATATAAGGCTATTTGCTTAAGAGAAGGTAGTCTCTCTCAGGAAACATGGATAAATTTCTCTTCTTACTTTTTTCTTTTTAGCAACATAAGGGAATAAAATAGACCATGAACATGAGTAAAAAAAGGAAAAAAAAGGATGATTATATTCTTCTTTTTCTAAAGGAGGACAAGAGCTTGAAGATCAAAGATTTATTTAGCTTTAGGAAGTTCTCATGGGTTTTTTATGCTATGCAATTTGGAAAGAGTTTTCTACTTCTTAATAAAGTCAAGTTCTTGAAAAGTCCCAAAAAGAGGTGATAGCTCAACCAAAAGGCGCTAGAGAATGAAGTGATAGACTCTAGAAAAAAGGGAATAGCAGTTTATGAGAATCCATGTAGTTTTCCTCCTCAAAGGACATGTTGCACAAGCTTTACTGAAATGAAACTTTTCCATGCTTTAAGTTGGTCAACAACCAACCTGAACTTAGTCTAATTCAGAAAGACTCATATAGGAAGGTCTATCTTGAGGGAATCTTTTGTTTTCTATTTTCCTTTGAAACCACATAAGACTTATGGAGGCCTTAACTAATTTGTGTACTGAGATTAATAATCATTATAGTGAGTACTTTATTCAATAGACAAGATAATCTCATGGTTTTAAGAAAAATATTAAGAAAAAGAGAAAAAAGAATGATTGAGAATAAAAAAAGCTGAATACATATGACATTTTATATTAGTAATGCTTAATCATGTAGATAAATGTGAAGGAATCAACCCTCGCATATTTATTGGTATGACCAGGGAATGTTTCATATTATCCCAATTTGATAGAATACAAATTGGTGTAATAAATGTTATTAGTAGTAGAAAGTTTAATGAAATTCCATCTACTACAATGTGTAGATGATAGAAGTTTACTCGGTGAAATTCTTATGTAAATTGATATTCACTTGTACGTGAATAAAACTCACCCCATAGAATAAGATTAAAAATAAATTTAATTAGAGATGTACCTAGTGAAACTCATTTCATATGTTACTATTATTTTGCTATGTCACTTTGTAGAGGAGCTAGCATTAGTTCACCAACTAGTGGAATAGCCATTAGAAGTGTAAGCATTTTCTTTTTAGTATAGAATGTCCTTTTTCTTCTGAGATATTTTAGTTTCAATTGCAGCAACTTGGATAGAACTTTGTTTTTAAGTAAAGTAAATAGCTCCTCGAACAACACTAAAAAAAAAATCCAATAGTTCTAGGAAGAAGATAAGAAAGACCCAGAATCCATAAGTACTTGTTTGGTAAACATTTACTGAGAATGGATAAACTAGTAGAATTTCTAGATCAAAGACTAGGAATAGAATAACAACTAGATAAAATGTAATAGAGAATGGGTTTCGTGTTTGACCGTAAACAGGTGAGAAACCACATTCATATGGTGTAACTTTTTCTGAATCTGGTCGGTGAACTGCTAGTAGTAGAATAGGAAATAGTAGAATAAGTGCTAGAATTGGCAGAAAAAGAAAGACTAGTTTCATTTTGTTCATTAGTAGTAGAAAAGTCATAGAGCCAGTAGGTGACAGCTATTTAGTAGGATTGATGGTTGTAGTACAAATAGTGTAATTAGCATAGTTATACTAGCAATTAGTCTAATATGTACATTAGTAATACCTGCTGAGGATTCTAGTGTTATCAGTTGATACTGTTTCTGTAAATTGATCAGGTGTATCAAAGTAAATTACTCGAAGAATTTTTAGGTAGTAAGATGCACTAATAACACTGACTAGAATTGCAATAATTGACAGGAAATAGTAACCTCCGTGTGTACTTGAGTATAGTACCATTTGTTTAGCAAAGAATCCAAGTAGTGGTGGAATATCGGCCATAGAGAATAGACAAATCGCTAGATATATCCCTAGTAGAGGGTTTGATTTTCGTTTCCATTTAATTTGATCAATAAATTGAATAGAACTTGTATTTACTGATCGGTTTACAGATCCTGTTAGTAGTGATTTACTATTTGCCATCATATATCCAAATCCTAGTAGAATTAGGAATGTATTTCCATTTGTTAGTTAGTATTGGATTAGATAGAATAGGAATGATTCAATTGATTCTTATGTATTAATAGCTAGAGCTAGTAGAAGGAATCCAACATTACTAAGAGTACTGTAAGCTAGTAGTCGTTTCATTCGGTATTGACTAAGTCCAACTATTGTTCTGATACTTATAATTATAATACTATAAGTAAGTAGTAGGATTTTCCATACGTTAATAGAATTATCCCCTATAATTAGACTTAGTGACTCGAAGTTACCTTCTAGACCTGATTGTAGTTATATAAGGAATACAAAAAGAGAGATTTTAGGCATTGTAGTTAGCCATGATGTAATAATTGTTTGTATACCATCTATCAGGTGCCTCGTTTTGTAGTGGAGCAGTAGCTACTTGAAATAGTAATCAAATATAAATTAGAAGTAGACCGAATGTTACAACTAGAGGATTACTAAAAGAATCTGACCCTGTTACTTAAATTAGACAAGAAAGACATTCAAATTATGTTAAACTAGTGTAACTTGAAATTAGAGCTCCTATAAATAGTAATGTTTCAGTACCTAGTGAGACATTTTCAATATGGAATAGACCATTGTAAATACCTACTCTGGAAGCTAGTAACTCAACATGTAGAGCATTTAAAGCCTGCAGGGCAGAATATATTAGAACTACATATGTAAGTATTTTTTTTTTTAAGGAAAAGCCGAAGCTAGCTTTTATAAATAAAGCAAAAGCAAAGATACAACTAAATAGTGGATTCCTCCTTCAAAATATCAAAGAAAGAAGGAGGAACCTTATTGAAAGAGACTTCATCCCAACTAAAGCTATTAAAAAGAGCAAAGTTAGCACAAAAATTTGCTAACTTGTTACTTTCTCTACTAATACAATTGAAAATAGCAAAGTTAAAGTCTTTGAGAAAGTTAAGGCCTTCTTCTATGTAGTTACCTTTTTTCCAAATCCTTTGCATAAAAGAAATGTTGGAGTTGTCACCTTCTATTATCTTACCTTTATATTTGAACATCCAATCCTTCATCACTTCCTTCAAAGAGTGGATTGCTAGAAGCTCCAATTTTGCAATATCCCAATGAATACAAGTTCTCCCAAAACCAAATAAAAATCTTCCTTTATAGTCTCTGAAGACTCCAGCAATGCCTGCTTTATAAGTAGTTAGAAGAGAAGCATCTACATTAACTTTTAGTCATTCGGTAGAGGAGGTTGCCAGGAATTAGACAGTATACTAGACTGATTGACATCCCAGTTGCCCAAAAAGAAATGGCTATAATTATGATGTACTTATGTATAACATATATCATTTGATGCAATAAAAGATGGACTTTCTTCCACTCCTTCATGAACTTTCTTATTCCTAGCTTTCCATGAAAAGAAAACTGCATTACAATATAAGTATGCTAACAAACCTTTCTTTAATGCTAACGATTCCAGCAATATAATACTATCTTCAAATCTTTGAAAAATAGGAATACCAAATCCCTAATGATTTAGAAGGTTAATTACCTCTTTTAGCTTAACACATGTAAAAAACAACATGTTCTGTGTCTTCAATTGCAATGCATCCACTTGGACAAATAGAATTATCTATTAACGTTCTATGCTGTAAGAATTTGAATGTTGGGATAGCACTTTTACACATCCTCTACCAGAACTATTCCACCCGAGCATTTAGCTTCAATTTTTTAAGCCAATTCCAATGTTGAGAATCACTTCTTTGCTGTATCATAGCGTTAAACGCAATTCTAGCAATTGTCAAACCATATTTTTGCTGAATTAGTTCCATTGCATTTCCCTCGCCATCTTGAGCTATCTTCACATGTAGTATAAGAGTCACCAATTATGTACCAAACATATTTAGCAATTTCAGTACATTCCAGCATTTATGTTGAATTAATTCTTTTACAAATACAGCTTCTTTTTCGTGTGGAACTACAAAGGTGGGACAAAGATTAATGCACTTATCCAAGATCTAGATGTCTTTAAATACATCTACATCTTTACCGTCAACCAATGTCCATCTAATAATTGGTTTTAACATTTTATAACCTGCAATAATTTCCAAGTTGAGGAGCAATTTACTCTATTGTTACCCATTTCAAGTTTTTCTCCATATTTAGCAACCATTACCTCATGAAGAAGAGAGTCCCTATATTGAAAGAACCTCCATGCCATTCTTGCTCTTAATGCAGTAGTTTTGGAAGCACATGAAAATAAACCTCTTCCTTCTTAGCCCACAGGTTTACACATTTCCTCCCAACTTACAAAATGCAAACCCATAGATCCATCCAACTTGCTCTAAATAAAATTCCTGCAGAGTTTATCTAACTCATCCAAAACCAATTTTGGTACCAGGGAATGAGTAGCATAGAAAGCAGGTAAAGACAATAATACTGATTTCACTAATGTTAGTTTACCTGCTAAAGAAAGAATTTTACTCCCCCATATGCTAAGTAATTTCATTGTTTTATCAATGATGAATTGGAAGTCATCAAAGGAAAGTCTTCTTAAAGCCATCTTCAACCCCAAGTAGTTAAATTATTTATAAATTTTGAAGCTCATTATCCTTTCAATGTTTTTTTCTTCCTTCTACAAACATGTTTCCCAAACAACATGGCTGATTTGCTCAAATTAACACGTTGGCCCGTCCAATCACAAAAATCATATAAGTTCTCCTTCACCTTTTTAACTGCCTTTTTGTTGGCTTCAAAAAACATAATCACATCATCTGCATACAATAAATGTGATATTCTCGATCCACTAGAATTGATTTTAATACCACAAGAGCTTTGAGCAAAAGCATTGGAGAGAAGTTGAGCACAAAGAATAAAGAGAATTAGTGATAAAGGACATCCTTGTCTAAAACCACTATTTGCTTGAATCTAGCTAGAGTACCTTCCATTGATAATCAAAGCAAACTTCAGATTTTCCACACATTCCATGACTAGTTTGGATATTTTTGGAGGAATGTTAAAATATTTCAACACATTTCTGAGAGCATTTGAAGACATGGAATCATAGGCTTGTTCCATGTCCACCTTGAAAGAAACCAAACCTTTAGCGGATTTGGAGAACCTAAGCTTGTGGAATACTTCCTGAGTAACCAAAACATGATCTGATAATGATCTCCTTCAGATGAAAGCTGCTTGCTCTCTTGACATAAGCTTAGGAATGACTTCAATAAACCTATTTAATAACACCCTAGCCGCCACTTTGTAAACCAAATTACATAGACTTATAGGTCTATACTTAGAAGGCATACGAGGATTTGATACCTTTGGAATTAGGATAATTAGAGTTTCCTTCCAATCTTCATTTAAATCTCCATTGCAAAAGAATTGTTTCAGTGCTCTCCAAAAATCTTCTTTTATGATGATCCAATATGCCTAAATGAAAGTGTATATAATACCGTCATTGCCAGGGGAGATATTGCCTCCCAATTGCTTCAGCACTTTCTCCACTTCTTCTATTAAAAAAATCTGCATCCAGAAAACACCTATCTGTGTCATTCAAGCTAATAGCTACTGCTGGCTAACCGTGAAGCTTACAATTACTAGCTTCCCATTTATTTTAAAAAATTTTGAAAAATGTTTCTTCAATCAGAGTTTGATCTTCCACCATATCTCCAAATTCATTTTTAACTTTAATAATTTTATTTGAATTCCTCCTTGCACTGGAAGAAGAATGAAAAAATTCTTAATTACCATCTCCATATACTAGCCACTTCACTTTAGCTTTTGCTTCCACCAAGTATTCAATCTAGCCATAATAGAATTTACTTCATTAACCTTAGATTTAAGGTTCCATCATTCAAATTTTTAAAGGAATCCATCTGATGCTTCTTTGTTTTGTAGTTCCAAGATATATTCCATAAGTTCATCTTTTATCTTATTAAGATTCTTAAATTTTGCCCTGCTCCAGTAGAATAGAGATTTTAATGATTTCTGAAATTTTTTGTTAAGAACTTGAGAGCTATCTCCCAGATAATTTTACTCCATTACTTCTTCACCACCGTGAAAGAAGCTTGATAAGAAACCCAACAATCTTCAAACTTGATATTTCTTTTAACTCGAGGGAAAGAGTCAAGTATGTTTAAAATGATTGGAAGATGATCTGAGGCTATTCTAGACAAATGCCTAACAATCAACCTTTGAGAAGAGCACAAAGCATTAGAACTAATGAAGCACCTATCCAATCTTTCAAGAATTCTAGCTCCCCCACTTTTATTATTACACCAAGTGTATTTAGGACCAATAAATCCCACTTCATGAAGATCATTTTTCATCAAGCACTCTTTCATATCTCTCGGACCTTGGGAAAAAAGAAATATTCTACCACCAATTTTGTCATCCTTAGCCAATATGCAATTGAAATCGCCACCTATTGCCATATGTAATTCTTCAACAGAGTATTTATCCAACATATCCCATAATTCCTTTCTCTTTTGCACTTCTTTGCTGCCATACACTGAAGCGATCCTCCACAGGCATTTGTTATGTACCTTCAAATATCCAATGACTACTTAAGAAGAGTAGTCAAATACTATAAATTCAGCAACATTAATCTTCCATAAAATCAACATACCGCTAGACAATCCAGATTAAGGAACATAAACAAAATCCCATTCATCTCCAATCAAAAGATAACTTCCATTCTATCAATAGAATTTAATTTGGTTTCTACCAAACCCAAAAAATACACATCATGTAATTTAACAAATTTCCTAAGGTATAGAGAAGAACTCTTCTTCCTTGCTCCATTACATTTCCAAAATGCAATAGAATACATTAAATGGGATTAGGGGGATGCATCCCCATGGTACTTTTTCCCTCAAGCTCCAATCTCCTTGATCTGGTAGAAGAATTGATAGGTCCCAAATTTCTCAATTGTTTAGCAATCTTCTTTTCTATTGATTGAGAACAACCTTCCTTTCCTCCACTTTCATTATTCACAGATACTCCATCTCCAGGGAAATTTATTTCAATACCTTTCTTGTTTTCAACAGTTGCTATGTCTTCACTACATATGTAAGTCAATGAAATAGACTTGGGGAAATTTGGTAGGAGAAAATTGGAGTGGCTACTAATAGTGAAATAAGACCAATGGAAAGCATTTTCTCACCAGCAGTATAGGGATTTATAGAAAAAAATGATAGAAAAATAAAAAGTACTAGTATTTGGAATCAAACCGAATCCCGGGTGTTCAAAGTACTTGATTTTACCATGAAACTATAATGTCATTTTTATATTGCTTATATTGCTACCTATATTGAAGAAAGAGAAAGACTATACAATGAAAAAGGGAGGAAAAATTTGGAGTATTGGAATAATATATAAACCACTTTGTTATTCTTCAATAATTTCAATAATGTTGAAAGTTCCACATAATAGGATTACTGCTAGAACTGATAAACTATAGATTAGTTAATAACTAATCATTTGAGCAGTAGATCATAATTATCCAAGGAATGCATATTAGAAATAGCTAACCGTCCAACAAATATAATACCATAAAATTCAATACATTATAGTGCTAGTTAATATAGAATTCCTAGTGAGAAATCACTTAGTTCTAGACCTAGTCCTAGATGAATTAAAACCACCCTAGTAGACTAAAAATTAGAGTAACCATAGTTGTTAGGAATCATTGACTCTTTGTAGCTTGTGATAGAATAATTTGCTCTTGAACTACTAGTATTAGAGCCTCCGCAACTGGTTTTACTAGAGCATAATAAAAAACTACATTAGGTCTAGTTCATCATTGCATTAATCCTATTACAATTACTATCATAAAGGCAACACTGACTAGAATTATCACTAGAACTACTAGAATCTAGAGTAGATGATATAGAACTGAAACAATTGGTTATTCTATAAAAAATATTAGTAGAATTGTATATGTAATTGAACATTCATCTAAGTCTAATCTTAGAAAAGAAAAATATCTTTTTATTTTCTAAGAAAACACAGGTATAATTCAAAAGAAAAGTAAGGAAAGGGGAGTAATTATGCTTGGCTATCAATCCATGCAAGGTCTTTCTCTGGAGTTATGAATTCAATAGCAATTAATGTAAATCCATGGTATAATCCACAAATCTCTAAACATTATACATAGAACACTCCTCATACAAAAATAACTATTGTTTTGTTAAGTCGTCTAGGCACGGTATAATTTTTTAGTCCTATTCAAGATTTGTTTCAGGAAGCATATATGATTCAAATTCAATTGATTCTCCATCTTCATTAAGAAAATCTGAGTCTTCATATGACCAGTACCATTGTTGTCCTGCTACTTTCACTATCATTGATGAACTAAGAACTTCATCCATAAGGTAAAGTAAATGATACAAGTGAAAGCAATAACAATTAGTACTAGAGCTAGTTAATAGTCCAAATTATTTCAATTAGAGTTCCGTGGTTAGAGTATTTGTAAACAAGTTGTGAATTACTGATGATAGTACCCATAGTACTCCAAAATTGAGAATTTCTAGGTAGAAGAAAATTAAATAAAAAAATGTAATTCAAAGTTCATTACTATTTCTTTTTCTTACTTAAAAGGTAAATAGTAATTATACTAATACAAAATTCCTCACTATAAGAATTAGAGGAATCAAACCTCTATCTTCAATGTGTAAGATCGATGATTTCACCATGAAAATAAACTCTTTCTTTCCCTATTAAAGCAAAAAATATCCTCTTATTTCATTACTCTCAGGAACAAGAAAGAGGGAAATAGTAGAAGTTGTTATTGTCAAAGGGAAAAATATTTCCTCTTTCTTAGTGAGTTCAATTGCATTATTTAGGTATGATGCTGTTAGTATACATAATACATAAGCTTGGATAAATGAAATAATAATTTCTAGTCCAATTAGTGCAATGAAGATACTGATTTGGATAAGAAAAATGATAGCTGTAATAGTACTTGATGTAAACATTGGCTCTAGGAATTCTAAAAGAATTTTCAGAAGTGTATGTCCAACTATAGTATTAGTAAATAGTCGGACTCCTAGTAAGATGGCTCAAGCTAGGTATGAGATTAGCTAAAATAGAACTAGTAGAGGTACTAGTACTAGAGGTGTACCTTAAGTTACGAAGAATGAGAAGAAGTGTACTTTGTGTAGTCGTAAACCAAAAATAGTAACTCCAATAAGGTTTGTCATACATAGACCTAGACTAACCATAATTGATGAAGAAGAATAGTGAGTAAATAAATGGTAGGTGCATTTCGTTAGGAGCACCAATTTTTGACTGAGCTAGACCATGTACTGAAGAAAAACTACTTTCTAGTGAGATACTCCATCAAATTGAAATTAGTAGCATATTATTGCTTGCCATAATGTGTAGTGCTAATACTAGATAGACTGTATGAATTGTATATAGGCCTAGGTTTTTGTTCAATGTTTTACCAATGATTTTTTGTGTCCAGAAGTAGAATGCTGCAAATAGAGCAAATACAGCACCCATTGATAGAACATAGTGGAAGTGTGCAACTACGTAGTATGTATCGTGTAGTGCAACATCTAGTGAAGCGTTAGCTAGAATTACTCCTGTTAGTCCTCCAATTGTCAATAGAGCAAGAAATCCAAGAGCAAATAGCATTGGTGTAGTAATTCGTAGTGATCCACCATATAGTGTAGCTAGCCATGAGAAGATTCTCATTCTTGATGGTACAACTATAATCATTGTAGAAGAATTGATGTAATCCCATGTATCTTCAACTTGATGTACTACATACATGTGGTGATGAAACCAATGCCTTAGATACTAAACATATACTATACCATTCTTAGCAAATACTAGTTTTCCTAAGAAAACACTTATGATGTGACTAATCATTCCAAATTTAGGAAGAATTAGAATGTCTACTTCATGGTGACTAAAGAACATGAATATGTGTTGGTAAAGAATATGGTCTCCACCTCCTATTGGATCATCAAATGATGTATTGAAGTTCAGTCTATTAGAAGCATTTTAATAACTCCAGCTAGTACATGTAGTGAAAGTAGTAGTAGGATAGATGTTACAAAGATAACCCTTATGAATAGAATAATTTGATGTAGTGTCATTATTTTATATGTTTAGAACCATAACAAAAAAATTCAAAGCTCCTAGAATTGATGAAATTCCTCCTAGGTGTAGACTAAAGATAGCAAGTTCAACTAATCCACCTAAGTGACATTGTAGTCCTGATAGTAGTGGGTAACATAAGAAAATGAATCTACTTCTAGATTAGCTCTTTATAGAGTCATTGCAAATATTCTAATTTTGGATTGGACTATACCTTCATTTTCCTTACTAGTAAAAGGGAAAAGTCTATCACTTCATTTTCAAATTCTTATCATGCCGAATAGATCGAATATTCTACATTAGGTTTTGAGCCTTTATCCTTGAAGCAAAATCTTTCTTTTTCTTGAAAGATAAAGCCCAAATATGTTATTCTAGTGCTTTCATAGTTTAAAAGTAGTAATTTGTAATGTTTTGAATTGATTCAGAATTAGTAGTTACCACAATTATATATGTTTTCTTTTGTGTTACCATAAGACCGAGAATTAGTGCGATGACCATTAGAACAATACTATCTAGTTTTTGTGTAATCTCAAAAGTAAGTACTAGTCGTGCCCTTTCTTAATAATATAGAAACTTCCTTCTTCTTTAGTAAATCCAATAAGCATGATTTAGTCATTACTTTCATACCATCACTTAGACTAGAAATAATGTTATTAATAATTTTCAAAGTTGGACTAAAAGAATTTTTAGGTAGTGTGTGAGATTTTAGATTAGTAATTATGCAATCCTTTTCTTCTATAGATTTAGATAGAAAATATCATTCGAAATTAGAATAGCTTCTTGAAATATGCTATAATTGAATGATTTACTAGAAATTAGTGGATACACATCATAAATAGGAACAATTTACAATATGTTAGATATCTCGAACTCAATATCGACCAATATTTTCTTTATAGTCAGGTACTGATACTGAACCAACACCTAGCATAGATTTTACATAACAAAGAAGATGTAGAATAGAATTATTTTATCCAATTTGAAATGAGAAAATCAAAACTGCTTTCTTAGTTTTAGCAAAATAGAAAGCATCATCTCCATCTTGAAGACCTACATGCCATTCAAAAGAATTTTTGCACGTATGACCACTTGAAAATGCACTACGTTTAGTCTCTTATGGGCTCTCAAGTGAAGTAGTTAATAGATGATTCTATTTTAGCTGTAGTGTTGTGACACTAACAACAAGTTGTTTCTAATAACAGTATGAAAGACCAAGTACAACATGAAGAAGATTAAGTCCAGTAGGAATAACTACTTTTTATAAAACCCAAGTGGATTATTACCAAGTTGATGACATTTTAACATTCTTCCAATAGGTAGAAAAGGCTAGTGAATAAGTATTCATCTATGAGTGGAGGAGTTTCTTGCATTAAGTAATTTTTATTAGATTACCTAGTACCACAAACAAACTAGTAATCTAGGACAACTTACCTTTCACTGTCCAACCTGTTCCTGCTCCTTGCTCTACAAATGCACTAGCAAGTAGAAGAATTAGTGATGGTGGTAGTAGCCAGAATGAAATGTTGTTTAGTCGTGGAAAAGCCATATCTGGAGCACCAACCATTACAGGTACTAGGTAGTTACCAAATCCTCCTACCATAGCTGGCATAACCATGAAGAAGATCATGAGAAATGCGTGAGCGATTACATTATATAGTTGATGATCTCTATGTAGATATTCCTCGATCCATTCAGATTAGCATTTAAAATGCTATTTTGATCATTGTTGTAATTACAACAAAGATTAGGTATAATGTTCCAATATCTTTGGCGTTTGTTTAGTAAGGCCATCAAACCACAACAATAAGTTATGGTATTTACTTATATTATAATTCCATTATTCTTATTTAACTATTGTAGTTATAGGAAAAGAATGGATAATTTCTTCTTCTTTTCTTTCTATAGGTATGTCCTACCTAACAAATAAAAGGAGATTATAACTCCTCAGGAATGGTTGAATTTTCAAGACAATTATCAATTGCCTAGACTTCACCAATAGCTGTTTGTCCTTATATAACCTATAGAAAGAAATTTTCTCCTTCCATTTTTTTAAGAAGGTTTAACTCAATCAATAAGAGTGCAAGACTTTTCATATTGAGGTAAGAGGTTTGAATCCTACTATCTTTCATTTCACTTAGAAATTGAAAACTAGGATGGGTTGAATCAAACAACCATTCTCATTAGCAAAAAATGATGTCTTTCCTTTAGATGACATCTTATTTATATCTATTTCATTCTAAAAAAAAATGTGACTGTAAGGAGCAGTATATTCCTTTCTTACTATAGTGACTGCTAGAATCAAACTAGTTCCAAGTAATTACAAGTTATCAATTATACCATTAAACTAAAATTCTTCTCAAGAAATTTTTTTAGATAGACTTAGTAAGAGAATCTACTTATCTGGATAAACTAAGTTAGACCTTAATAATAGAGTACATTCTAAGATTTAAACACTGGTATAGCAGGACATGAATCTACCATGCTACCTTTACACTAAAGTACTTTTCAAATTAGATTTTCTTTAGTTCAAATATCAACAATTATTAAGTACAATGTTAGGTAAGATACTGAAGATTATAGCTATGATAATTAGTGGACGTAGTAGCAAAAATTATTGTTGGCATAGATCTACAGTAAGGTATTCACTCCATGCACCAAATGCAATACACTTATATAACCAAATTGATTAAGAAGCACTTAGATTAAAACATGTACTTTATAGTACAACAAATAGTGGATTTCATTAGAATGCACTTGCAGGAAATAGGAAATCTTGAGCCTAGTTGGCACTTAGAGGTACAGTTATGTTAAAGATTGTAAATACAAAGAATAGAATAAAAAATAGTGGCATATATACTTTCTTATGTTGGTAGTATCAAATAGTTTGTGTGTGGTATCGAGCATATAGTACACGTCCTACTAGGAGAAAGAGTGCAGGACTTACAACTCCATGTGTAAGAATTAGTAGTAGAGCTCCATCAATACCTTGAATTGTATTACTAAATAGTCCTAGAACAACAACAGCCATGTGACCAATACTTGAATAAGCTACTAGAGCTTTCAAGTCTGTTTGTCGTAGTGTAGCTAGTGATGCATAAATTAGTGTAATTACAGCAATTGTTTGAACTAGTGGAGAGAAGTATGATGTAACATCTAGTAGGAATTGAATTAGAATTTTTGTGTAACCGTATGTAGCTAGTTTGAGAATTAGACTAGCTAGAATTACACTTCCTACTAGTGGAGCTTCAGCATGAGCTAACAGTAGCCAAACATGAAATGGAAGGAGAGGTGTTTGAATTTCCATACTAGTAAATATTGCTGGACAAAGTAGTTTTTGTGATTCAAGAATCATTTTGGATAGAGAAACTACTTGGAAATCTATTGAACATACGTTCTAGTAAATTACTAGGAAGGCTAGTAGCATAAATAGTGATCCAAATAGAGTCTAAATGAATGAAAAGTATGAATATGGCTCGTACTCGTGTTGCACTACCTCCAAAAACACCTAAAAATAGGAATAGTTGGATTATTACACTTTCAAAGAATACATAGAATTGTAGTCTATAAAGTACTATAAAGTCTTTAATTAGTAATGTTTCTAATAATAGGAATGCCATTAGAAAATCTTTTAGGGAATGATTCACACATCGATCAATATCTCTTTTCTTGCAAAAGAGAAGCACCAATAGGAAGGGGATTTTATTACCATATTAGAGTTTTCAACAGAGATGCTTCTATGTATACTACTAAAAAGAGATATTAAGAAAGCAATTCCCACATTTCAAAAGGACCCAATTCATCAAGAAATTTCATAGTAGTTGAGGTTCGATTTAGATAATATATTTGAAAAGAAAAAAAAATAACCCAATTACTTAATACTAAAAAAATTGTGACCGATATAGATTACAGACGGATGAGGTAAACAAGGCATGATTATCATACCTAGACACACCAATCCTTTTCTGCCTTCCATCAAAGGGTTGTTCAAGACTATTAATTCTTTTATATAATACTCTTTCTACTCGTTAGGAATAATAGACTATTGGAACTGGATCGCAGGCATAAGCACTTGAAAATGATGGAAAAGATTTTCTCGAAACTGAACATGGAAGGACACTCCTCCAGGACAAGAGAGATTGTATAGGCCTAACCTTATTATGAAAATTGATACTGCTAAAGCCTAGAAAGTGCTTCTCCTCAACTCGATTTCATGAACTCACTCTTTTCAGTATAAGGAATTCTATTATGACTTTCCTTACTCTGAAGTTGCTTAACCCAGGCATTCTTTTTCTTTCCTATTTTAACTGAATCAACAGCTAGAAAATCAAATGAAAAAAAAGGAAGAGAAGGGATCACAGATCACTAGAAGAAAAGAAAGAAATTGCCATTCTAATCCACACATACCCCCCTCCATATGAAACCTACCCCTAGGGTAGAACTAGTCTCAGGAACCGTTATCCACGTTAGCTCATCATTTTTATTGCTATTGATAAGGCCCTTAGCCCTTGAATATTTTGACAAAGGGAGGTCACATAAGACCTGTATCTCAAACCACAATCAAGGGGAAGCTAAAAAGATTTTTGCATTGAATAGAAAGATCATGAAGGAAACTGCCAGAATTTCAGGGAAAGGACATTGCCTTACAACAACTACCATTAAATCATATTGAGATTACTTATTGTATTTCTTATTTCTATACCTGTGGGTAAAGCCTACTTCATATAGGTCTATTGGAAAAAAAAAGGCATTTTCTATAGAGAAAGAATTCTTACTATTAGCCCAGATCTCCCAAATAGATCTAGTTAGACCTCCCAGGGCCCCATAGGTTAGGCTATGATTCAGCAGTAGGCTATCACTGGCACGACATCGAAAGTTTCTTCAGCACAAGATAGGGTGTATCATATTATGTTTAATGGATGCACATGAATAAGCTCATTCTTGCAGGAATAAGAGCTCTATTATGAGATAGAAACCATGGAGGTGAATCCATAATCTAAATATTAGTTAATATATGAGGGCTCAGCCTTATCAAGCAAGATAGTCAAGGAGAAAAAGATTACATCAAACTAAATACATATAAGATTAAAATATTCTATTCATCATATTTGAAGAGTATATTTTTTTCTTCTTATTTGATTACCTCATATTCAACAATCTTTATATGCTTAACACAGAACAATAAGACTTGAAAGTCCAGGCTTGCCTCACTCACCTCTCCTTTTGTATTTTCTGGATAGGGTTTTGGATCTAAATTTTAATATTCTATAAGTCGTTAGTTTGACTTTGGTTATCGAATCATGTATTCAGATTTGTTCTTTATTAAATTCTCAAAAAACTATTGATAGGGTATGGACCATTTCTATTTTGATTGGAGTTTTTTCTCATGTCTAGCCTTCTCACCAAAGCTAAATGTGTGCGCTTTGAGGCCACCAGAAAGCCATCCTTCTCTTTACCCTCGATCTCAAGATGGGGGGAGGGGGGGGGGGGCATGGGCTTCCTGGATTATTGAATCTGCTTATGGCAGAGTTAACCTAGGAGAGGTGTCAACCTCAACCCTTTGTCAAAATGAAGAAAACTCTTTTCATCATCGCACACTTTCCTCTAACCTCCCTTTTTTGACCCTAGGTCGTGGAGCAACCAGTTCCTTATAATGCAGAGCTTGTTGATTCGGCGCCTTCCTAAGTAGCATCAAAGGGAGGGCCCCATCCAACTAATGCAGTGTATGCATGTAACACTTCTCCAACATGTTCATAAGTCAAGGAAAAGCTTGGAAAATTTATATCTTCCTTTTTGAAGATGAGGGCCCGCATTGATTTTCAAAATAGAATTGTATAATAGTTGAACCTATTAGTTGCTTCTCAACTGAAGCTAGAAGCTCCTTTTTCCTTGTGAATGGAAAACCTGATCGGGGACCCAGAGGCAAACTCTACGCAGATCACTGGAGAAAAATTGATGATGCTCGTAGAGCAATGGGAAAGTGAAAACAGATGTGAAAATGGAAAATTTATTTGTAGTTTACTTATTTTACAAAATTCTTTTGGTTTAGCCTTCCCTTTTTTACTTTTTCTAGAAAGGTTTATGAACCATGAAAGTTGTTGACCTTCAATGAGTGTTGGGGGAAGGGGGTGGAATGCATAGGGATTATACAAGTTATTGTAGGACCACTTTATGATGTGTGGCATGGACAAAGGGAGGTAGGGGGAGCTCTTATAATGCCTTGAGACACAGAAGCTACAAATTGCTTCTAAGGACTTCACCAACACTGAGCTTAATAGCTTCACTCTTTCTACTAGTGTGTCACTGCTGGATCCTTCTGATCAATATGAATACGAGGAGAAAGAAAATTTGATGACGAGCATCTATTGGAGTCAATCATTTCCAATATCTAATTCTAATTCTTATTATGTAGTGGAAACACCTCAGAATCTTTAGTTTTATGCTTACGCTTAAGGGAAGAAATATTCTTAGTGGATGCAGTAACTAGTACCCTAAAAATTTATATGCAAGATGAGCCTACATGAGTGCCAATCAATCGAGCCCCTAGGCTTGAGAATAAATTGGGATCCTTGAATGTAGTGGTTGCTGAATCACTAAGTCAAAATTGCATTTTAGTGAGATTCTTCGTCAATCTAATTGAAAGTGCTCTGATGGCACTTGAAAGGATGAATGTTAAGCTCTTATGAACTAGTCCCAAGGCTAACCAAGAGGGGGGTGAATTGATATTTTAAAAATTTTTCGATTAAAACACAATCCTAAAATAAAAGCCAAGATTCAACAAAGAAATCAAAATGCGGAAATTAAATATAGAAGCAGTAATAAAGAACATAAAATTTATAGTGGTTCGGTCAAGATGACTAACGTCAACTCCCCAGAGATGCACTCTGAGTATTGCACTAAACTCAGTGTCTCTGCTTTTGCCCCCACAGCAAGACGGAGAAGCCTTTACAAACCTCCTTTCCACCAACCCAAGTGAGGTAGAGAACCCAACTAAATTTTCTTCCTCTATAAGATGGCAGAGAACCTTGATCAAATGCTGAAGTAAACCTCTCTAGAACCCCCATGGAAATAAGAAAGTTGACTGGAGAAGACGATGATGAATCCTTTCTTGGAGAAACCTTTGTGAAACCCCTCACAAACTCCCACTCACAAGATCCTCTCTCTCTCTCTCCCTTGCTCTCCCTCTCCTCTTGCCTCTATTAGGTCAGAACAACAACAAAAGATACTCTCTTTAAAGGGAAAAGAGTTCTTAAATTGAAGAGCTTCATAATAGCTCTTAACTGCAACAAACCAACTTTATCTTCTATGAAAATATAAATATCATCATGTACAATCAGTACAAATTAAGCTCAATTAGCCAGGATGATTTGAGATGATCATAAGGTTTTTTTTCATATCGTACAGGCTGATAGTATATTATCCTATATGACTAGTGTAAATTATTGAATATCGTGCAGACAATCACACTGAATGGATGTTTGGATAATAAAAAAATAGCTTGATCGTCCATGCCAATCACATGATCATCCCAGATGATTAGTTCAAATCCATGAAAATATCCAGAGTATTGCCCTGAATAGCAGCTGGCTGATGTTTGGTCATCCTGGGATAAGTAAGGTTTGTGAACTGACCATCCCGGCCAATCCTGCGATTGTCTAGGATGATATGATTGAACAATCAAACCTTAATTTCTTTCCTTAATTACAAGATTAATTTAGGCATAATTGTGCTGCATCATCCTTGATGATATCCTGGATGATGTCCGAAAATAAATAATTCCTAAATAGATCTGGCAGTTGATTCTTTTTGATATAAGCCTATTATTCGGGCCGATGCAAATATCATCTAAGACAATGAACTTAATGATGGTTGCCTTAACTAGGATGCCCTAATTAGGGTTTCTATTTTTAACTGATCGTTCAGGCCGATTTGTGGATTGTCCTAGACGATTTGACCAAAAACAGAGAACTCTAAATTAGTCAGAAATTTTCCCCAAAGTGTGTGTGTGTGCAAGGTTACTTAGCATCATGAACCACATTATTTATAATAGACTCAAGAAATAGAAAAGTTTACAAATTGACTCAGACCTAGTCTACTCAATCTTGAGTTAGTTCAAATTGTAGTTTGATCTTATGGACTTGAAATTTTAGTAGGTAAGGCAGTCGTAGAGAAACAGAAGTGTTTACTATCATTAAAATCATATTCTCTTAAATCAGATTCGTAACAATCTCCTTCTTTTTTATGATGGCAAACACAAAAAATAATTGACGTAGTTTAAAGCAATTTTAAAGGAAATAGGTGAAGAAACAATCACAATTTAAATAGTTCAACTAACCAACATAAAAATATAACAAACTAGAATAATGAAAATAGACAATAATAATATAAACTAGTACAGCTTCTCTACCTTTTAACATCAGAAAAAGGAGGAGGAAAAAAGAAACACAACAAGAACTACTAAATAGAATAACAACATTAAAAGAAAAAATAACATCGCACAAAAACAAGCAAACTAAAAGAAGGATGGCCCCTAATCATCCGAAGGGGGAGGTGGTGGTGGTGGATGTGGCTGAAATTAATTAGAAAGAGTCGCAAATTGCTACCCAAGCGAAGCATATCCTGGTCATACGGGTGCTGCTTGTGAGCCACATAGGAGTCAAAATGAGTAACATCCTTAGTATGTTGTTGCTCCTATGTAGCAATATAGGTCTCGAACCATGTCCCCGTCTGGTTGAATTGCTCCACCAACTGATCCAGCTGAGAGTGTTAGCAGAGTGGTGCACATGCAGAAATAAGTGTAGGATCTGCCTCCTCCTCAGCTCCCTCGGCTTCCTCATTCCCTGGGTGGAGACGAGTACTATAAAGAATGTGGAAGGAGTTGTTTGAGAAGAAGGAAGGTTGAAAATTTGGTGGGGCAGGATATTGCAGGTTGTATTTTGATGTTAAGACATAGGCAATGATATGCCTTAGGGAAAGATTTGGCTTCCTCTTATATCCTGCATCTTGAATACTAGTCAGATGCTCAATGTAGCAAAAAATCAAAGTAGTGACATTGAATTCAAAATGAGCCAAAATGTAAAAAGTGGTGATCAAAAGAATATGAATGATATGAACGCAATCACCAGCTTTTGGAAGAATTAAGGTGCGAAGGACATGATGGATTGTCCTAGAATTTTTTAGTAAGTTGTTAGACTCTCCAACGTCAAAGTGAGCATTAGTTTTTCTTAGAAAGTGGTTGGTTTTGATTGAAAAAGTATAGTTTTGAAAAATATTAATTTCTTTGGGAAAGATTAAATTTTTCAAATTTAAAAATTGAACACATCATTATGAATAATATATCACCTCGGGAGGTGAATATAGCATTCCTTAATGGGTTTGAATTATAAAATTTTTAATTCATCCTGATTATCATAGTAAAATCCAGAAGAGACAACATATGATCTCAAAAGATCAAAATGATGTTCAATCAATTATTTAACTATAATAATTTGGATAAGAGATCACTAATTTCATAATCAAAATCATAATAGAAATTGATATATCTCTCTAAAGAAAGAATTTATCAATCACTATTCATCATTTAAAAATGGAGATAACGATTGTTTCATTTTGAATTTCCCAAAGATAATTAATTGAGGGTTTTAAAAACATAATTTTGAAAATTAGATATCAGTTTTTAAATATCCTATGAGCACAAGCGCTCAAATTTAATTACATCATAGGAAAATAAAAGATTTTCTATGAAAACCCTTGATTAAAATAGCGATATGAAATTTATTTAAGAATTCAAAGCTTGATGTCAAAGGAGGTAAGGGTTGGAATTTTCAAATGGGATTGGGTCAAAATTGAAAACTTATTTCTAAAGTCAAAGGAAAAAGGGTAGGAGGTGCTTTAGGATTCTTAATCTCTTCAAAAACACCTCAGCCTATGTTAAGTATGGGGCTCAAATTTGATTTAAAGAGATATTTGGTTTAAATGATCAATTTTCTTAGAATGTTGGGATTAGATTCCCGGAGGTTGAGGGCTTATAGCCTGAGTCTACCTTAGAACCTAAGTCTTAATTGGGTAGTAAAAATCAGTGACCCGAACATAGCTAGTGAAATACAAATATGGACTTACCCCGGCCTTAATTAGGGAGCCATCTAAATAACCTAGAAACTTTAAAATCATGGGTCCAGTCTTTTAATGTTTAATGGTAGGGACATTATTTAAGATAAGTTTTTGAGAATAGGACTGACGTCTAGAGCAGATCCTAATTGGCCCTTTGACTTATGTTGGGTGTTTGATGTCTAAGAAAATGCAATTAAAGATTTAGACACTTTTAAGTTTGTATCTACTGTAATGCATGCATATTGACTCGATTATATGCTTAAATTTGAAATGGAGAAGTTTCAAAATCAGGCTTAAAAATAATTTTTCCCTAAAGGAATACACAGGTTCCCCTTGACAAATCTGAACCCTCATAGGTTAGGCGGTCTGCAAAAACTCGCAAGCAGAGAGGTGCCTAACAAATGGAATGAAAATACAACAAATATGCATATGAACTCCCATGTTGAAACTTGTTAAATAGGAATTAGGTTGTTAGACCTAAGCTTATATCCCAGCGGCTAACTAAGAGGGGGGGGGGGGGGAGGGTGAATTGGTTATTTAAAAAATTTTCCCTTTTAAATTTTAAACATTTATAAAACCTTTTTTAATGAAAATTTTTAAAATAAATTTTCAACCACAGATTAAATACAGAACAGTAACGTAAAAAGTAACACAAAAATAAAAGCCTTAAGATTTGTAGTAGTTCGGTCAAACACGACCTACATCCACTCCCCGGAGGTACACTTCCGAACATTGCCCTAATACCACTACTGTCTATCCATTTTCCCCCACAGCAAGGCGGAGAAGACTTCACTAAAACTCTCTTTCACCACTACCCGGTGCGGAAGAGAACCATCGGTAGTTCACACTCTCCAAGTGTGGGCAAAGAACCCTTCATCATTTCACACTCTTCAAGTGTGGGCAGAGAACCCTTCATCCTTTCACACTTTCCAAGTGTCGGTAGAGAACCCTTCATCCTTTCACACTCTCCAAGTGTGGGCAGAGAACCCTTCATCCTTTCACACTCTCTAAGTATCAGCAGAGAATCAGATCTCCTTGAAAGATCCCCTCAAGAGAAATCCAAAAAAACAAGAGAAAAGAGTGAAGTAGTCACAAATCACAAAGTTGAGATCCTTACCTTTGAATAACAAGTGAATCCTTCATGCTCCAGTAGTAAAACCCCTCCTTCAAAAACTCTCTTTCACTCTCTCCTTCAATCTCCCTTCAGTTTGCATGAAGACCAATTGAAAAAAAGATTGCAAGACAGTCTTATTTGGACCTTTTATATGAAAGACACAAAAAACCATCCAAAATCTATAATTATTCAAATCTGTGCGTTATTGATCGTCATGTACAATCTCAATTTGTACGGATGAACAGTGTAACTACTACTGTGTACGAACTAAAAGTGAACTGGTATAATTTCACTTCGTACCCGATCATCATCCCCTATGAACTATGTTCGTCCGGTACGAACAGTTATTTCCATAGTTCATTTTTTACAAAAACTAAATGACTCTTATGTTTCTAGAATAGAAAGATCATCCTAGGATGAACTATAATTTTCATATAGATGAACTTATCCAGAGAGCATCGTCCTGGGATAAACATAATTATCGTGCAAATGACTGCGTCCAAAGAGCATTGTCCTAGGATGAACGTAATTATCGTCGGGACGAATGCATCCAGAGAGCATCATCCTAGGATACATGTAAATATCGTGCAAACAAATGTGTCTAGAGAGCATTGTCATGGGATGACCTGAGTAAATCGTCTGGATGAATAGTATGAAGCATGAGTCCAGAGGACATCATCCAGGGATGAATGGGACAATTCGTCTGGCCGAATAGTATAAAAGTGAGAATCTAAAAGACATCATCTAAAGATGAATGGGACACTCTTCTAGACGATCAGGACTTAGAAAAATTTTCTCACTTTTTGTTCATTCCATTGCTCTCCTAAGGGTAAAACTGACCTAATCATCCTGTATGAACATTGTTCATCCCGTACGACCAGTATATGAAAATTTTGACTTTTTAAAGATCTCCTCCAGTGTGTGTGTGTGTGTGTGATAGGTTGTTCAATTACAAGTACACTCTCTTAGACTCAATAAAGTGAAAAATACAGACTTCAATTTATAAACTATCTTATGTTGCATTTGATTTGAAGTCTTCATTAGTCTGGAGTATAATTATCTTGAAATGTTAGTCCACACAAGAGCAAAATAATTCTTTCAAAAATATTAGGAGAAAATAATAATTAGAACAATAATATTTGGAATCATCAAAACTATACAAGTTGTAAGAATGTAAAATATGCAAAAGCTAAGTAGCAACTCTCTTAACAATCTCCCCCTTTTTTATGATGGCAAAATAATTATTGTTTGTATAATTTTTAAATTCTTAGGTATCTCCTAAACTCCCTCTAAATTGATAAGCATGTGAGAAAAAGGGGCAATTGATGATATAATTTTTTTTTTTTTTTTTTAATTTTTAGCACACAATCACTAAAACACAAAGCACAAACATAAAGCACTATAAACAATGATAAAACAAATGCAACAAAATAAACAATGATAAAACCAATGATAAAAAAATTCCAACAATAACGATAGTTATGAACAAAATATACAAAAAAATATTTCTCCCCCTTTTTGACAATAGTAAAAAGTAAAGAAGAAAAAGAACAAATCAAGAAATTTTAGAAGTCATATGAAAAATCCTTTGATAATTGATCCTTGAAAGAGATTAAGATATAATTGTAGATATAATTAAAATACATTAGAGAAATAGAAGGATTTATATGTTTTAAGAAGCGATATAACATAGATAAGAGAAAATATCAGAATCATGAATCAATTTAGACAATTGAGATAAACAAAATCATTGCAAAGTAGATGATTATAAAATTAGTATATTTCAAATTTCAATACCAAATAAAATCATACAGAAGATTAATTTGAATTAACAGATTAAAAGATTAGGGAAAGAATGAAATACCACTTGTCGTGCTTTGCGCATCTATTCAATATTTGTGGCACAATTTTTTTTTGTGCATCTTTTCAATTTTTGGGCTAATTTTGTGTCTCTTTTTCAATTTACGAACCATTGTGCATTCTTTGATATTGTGTACATTTGTATATTTTTAAGAGTAATCTTGATCTTTCCAAAATCAATAATATAAAATTTCAAATTACTCTAAGTACAATAATATTTATATTGACAAGAGAAATATAAAAATAAAAAACATCATAACTTCAGTAATAGTATAAAAAATTTGTTAGTCTAGTTAGAGACATGAGATTGACATTCTTAACTACGTCAAGTTATAATCACAACTTAAATTTAAAAAAAAATTAGATTTTCTAATGAATTCAATTTTATGTTGCAATTCAAGATATAATACTTTTAAGATCAAAAATTTGAAGAATGATCATAGCGGCTAACACACATTTCTGAAATGAAATCAAAAATAGTAAAACAAGACAGGATAACTTTTATTGATTTCATTGATAAAAGATCATACATTAAGCATAATGATATCAATACACTGACATATGAAAAACACATAAAACACAAGACTAACTATCACAAAACACAACATAAAAAACATAATTGCTAACATCACATCACATCACAGTTAGTAGAGAAAATCATAAAAAGTACAATCATCACTCAAATGGGCCCTGATTTAGAAGAGGTTGTTGGTTGTAAAAGTTAAAATAGCTACTCATCATAGCCATATTCGAGCTTATACCATCCATTTACTCTCTCATCCAACTCATATTCTGCTGGTACTGTGTATCCTGCTGTTGTAGATGAGTTTCAATCTGATCATAGCATTGTTCAAAATGAGTCTCAAGATGATCAAACTTGTGAACCAAATCTTGAATATTTAGTTCAGCAGTAGGTGTAGGTGTAGCTCTTCTCCTTTCCTCCTCAGAATCTCTACTAATCACTTAGTGTTCTTTATTAAAAATTGCTCGGAAAGATCCATCATTATAGTAGAGTGGCTCCTCTAGATTTTGAACTGGATGGACTAGGTCATATTTCTTCTCCAAAATATAGGTTACAAGATATCCTAAGGCTATATTTTTCTTTCTTTTATGGGAGCCATGGCAAATCTTAGGAAGTCCATAAATATAGTCAATGATCAGTTGGGCTTCATCTATAGGTGGGCTAGTCATAATCAGATAAGCACTGTGGAAATAAGAGGTGTGATATTTACTTGATCACCAACTTTAGAAATAATGGAAGTACAAAGAACATGTTGTATGAATCGGGCATTTTGAATAAGAGTGGCTACCTTAGGCAAATGGTTTACTCCTCTACATCCTCTAATAATTTGATTTATTGTGGTCCAGTCAAAGTTGGTGGAAGAGGTTAAAGTGTGAGCTCTAGAAAAATTCCTAAGTCTTCTTTAGTGATCTCTACCTTCTTGTTAAAATCATAAGACTTAATGACAGATTGGTTAGAGTTAAAGGACATATTGGCAAGAAAGTAGTGGAAGGCCTCCTTATTGTAGAGATGGATCTGAGTGAGAATAAGGCCAAACTGGGTGGAAGCAAAAAGGTGCATTACCTTGAAAGTGAGTTGTCTTAGAGAAGGACTCTAGAGGGAGTGATTATGGCAGATGCGAACCTAGTAAAGGACTTCTCATTTGCTTTGGATAGGAAGTTTTCTCCTGCTTTTCTAGGGGGTCTCTTAGCAAATACCTTTTGCCTTTTGCATGAACTAGCCATGGAGAAGATTTAGGGGAATAGAGGTTTGAAAGTAATTTTTGAGGAAATGAGATTTGAGTTTTAAACCCTTCAATTTAAAGAAAAAATGAACTTTCATATAAACGAAAAGAGGTTCGTCCCGTATGATTTTGGTTTCGTACGTATGAAATAAAATTTCGTATGTATGAACGAATGAGTTCAAAATTGAAATGACTTTTAGTAAACATGTAAGTTACGAGGTGTCCTTTCATACAGACTTTTGACCAAGACGATCATACAGATGAAAAGTTGTTCATCCAGAAAGACCAGATATTAAAGATCATTTTTATGACAGTTTGAATCGTCCCCTACATTGAATTCCCACGTGTTCGTATGTACAAACTGAAGTTCATACGTACGATCAGAAATAAAGAAGTTGATTTTATTTGTATAATCGTCCACATGCATACATACGATTGAAAAATACATCGTCCAGATGATCATGGTGATCGTACAGACGAATAGTGAAATGAAAATTGAGGAACAATATGTAAACCGTTCAAAATGACAGTTAATAAGATATATGATTCATCCCATACGAAATGAATTTCATATAGATGAATTCCACACTTATAAAATTTCAAGACAACACTCAAAATCATCAATCTAGATGTGAGAGAACACAAAACAAAACAAACAGAAGTTCACACAAACAAACACAAACACAATACTAGAAAATACAGAAAAACACAAAAATAAAAGACACACAACACAAATACAAACACACATCAATGTTGTAGAAATTTGTATTTAAGCATTCAAATCAATCACACAAAGCCTTGTTCTTAATATACTAAAGGTATCAAAGGCTAGTGATTTTGTAAAAATGTCTGCAATTTGATTTTCTGTTGTAACATGAATGAGTTCAAAATCTCCTTTGGATACATGATCCCTTATGAAATGATGTCTGATGTCTATATGTTTGGTTCTTAAATATTGAATAGGATTTTTATAAATACAAATAGCACTTGTGTTATCACAATAAATGGGAATAGTGCCTATGGTTAATTTTAAATCAATAAACTATTGTTTCAACCAAAGTACTTGTGCCACACAACTTCCTAATGCAATGTATTTAGCTTCAACAGTAGATATGGCTACTGAATTTTATTTTCTACTAGACCAAGAGACTATTAAATTTCCAATAAATTGATATCTTCCATAAGTATTTTTTTTATCAACCCTACAACCTACAAAATCTGAATCTAAATATATAATAATTTCAAATGAAGAACTAAACTTAGGATACCAAATTCTTATGTTTTGAGTTCCCAAATAATACCTTAAAATCTTTTTCACTACTTTCAAATGTGATTCTTTTGGATCTGATTGAAATCTAGCACATAAACTTACACTAAACATTCAGGTCGGCTAGCTGTCAAGTAAAGTAAAGATCTAATTATCCCTCTAAATTTGTTTTGTTCAATAGATTTTCCCTTAGGGTCCTTATCCAACTGAACTAAGGAACATATAGGTATACTAACAGGTTTAGCATTGTCCATTTTATACTTTTTGAGGAAGTCCTTAACATATTTTGACTGACTATGAAATGAACCTTCCTCAGTTTTCTTAATACTAAAGCCTAGAAAATAACTCAAATCTCCTATTAGACTCATCTCAAATTCACTAGTCATTATTTGAGGAAAATCGTCACAAAGATTTTTATTTGATGATCCAATGATGATTTCATCAATATAAATTTATACAATGAGTATATCCTCTCCAAATTTCTTCAAAAAGAGAGTTGTGTCTACACTTCCTTTTTCAAAAGATCTTTCAAGTAAGAAGGTGCTCAACCTCTCATACCAAGCTCTAGGTGTATGTTTCAAACCATATAATGCCTTTTTCAATTTGAAAATATTATTGGGGTATTTATAATTTTCAAAGCCTGGAGGTTGTTCTACAAAAACATCCTCTTGAATTACCTCATTTAAAAAGGCACTCTTAACATCCATTTGATATAGTTTAAATTCTTTTAAATAGGCAAAGGCTAATAAAATCCTAATTACTTCAAGTGTAGGTATAGAGGTAAAAGTGAAAGTGCTCTGAAAGCACTAGAAAGTTCGTTAGGGATGTTAAGCCCTTATGAATTGGCCCAAGGCTAATGAAGAGAGAAGTGAATTGGATAACTTTAAAACCAAAGATAAAACTCAAACCAAAATCACCACAAAAAAATAAATGCGGAAATTAAATGATGAGGAAGCAATAATAATAGGAAAGAACACACTGGATTTATAGTGGTTCGGTCAAACCTTGACCTACATCCACTCCTTGGAGGCACCTTCCATGTATTGCATTAAAACAAGTGTCTCTCCTTTAGCCCCCACAGCTAGGCGAAGAAGCCCTTACAAAATCACTTCCACCTTCCCCGGTGCGGTGAAGTCGCTGGGTCCTTTGACACCAAAGAGATCTTCTTCTTTGGTGAACTTACCTCAAGATAAGCCTTGAATCCGATGGTACTAAGGTGCGAGTTCGCCAGAGCACTCGTGTGGAATCCTCTCCACACTCTCTTGAGTTCCCCCCCTCACAGGATCTTCTCCCTCTCAAACTCAACCCTTTCCTCTCTCCCTTTCAAGCTCTCTCTTCTAGTTTCCCCCACAAGAATGAAGCTATAATGGATGCCAAAGACACTTACAAAGTGCCTTGTCATATCTTAAATAGAAGCTCTCAAAACAAGCTCATTAATGCAAGTTGTCGACATTATCGTCCAGGATGATAGACATATCGTCCTGGCCGATTAGTTCAAATATGAGGAAAATCGTCCTGAATATTGCCCTAAAATGAAGCTGGACGATGTCTAATCATCCCGGACGATCTTGTGATCGGCCCGGACGAAATCCCCATTAATTGTTTTCCAAAACTGCTTGAGAAATTTTAGAAAAATTGACCTGGATCGTCCTGGACGATATTTTATAGTCCAAGCCGATCCTCTTGACGATGTCCAAAAATAGGTTATTTCTTAATAGATATGGCGGTAGATTCTTGCTGAATTGAGCCGATCATCCTGGCCGATACAAAATCGTCCAGGATGATGTGTTTTGCATAAACATGGCTGCTTTAATGAGGATGCCCTAATTAGGGTTTCTACTTTTGTCAGATCGTCCAGGACGATATAAATATTATCCCGGACAATGTTACCAAAAACAGAAATCCTTTAGGGCACAACAGAAAATCTTCCAAGTTACAAATCATCAGTTGCCACACCAAATATAACAGACTCAAGAAAGGAAAAAGATTACAAACTGACTCAGACCTAGTCTACCCAATCTTACGCTGATTCCAAATTGCAGTCCGATCGTGTGAACCTGAAATGTCAGAACATAAGGCAGTTGTAGAGAACAAAGAATGTTTGCTTATCATCAAAATCATAAGCCATAGATCCGCAACAAAAAGTCTCCTCAATATTAATCCCTTCAATCTGATTAAAAGTCTCCTTTGAGTATTGTACTAAACTCATTGTCTCTCCTTTTACCTCCACATCAAGGTGGAGAAGCCTTTACAAACCTCATTTCCACAAACCCAAATGAGATAGAGAACCCAACTCTTTGCTTCCTCCACAAGCAGGCAAAGAACCCAACTACTTTTGCTTCCTCCTAATATAGGGAGAGAACCTTGATCAGATGCTGAAGTAGGCGTCTCTAAAACTCCCAAGGAACTAAGGTTGACAACTGGAGAAGATGAAAATGAATCGTTGCTTGGGTCAACCTTTGTTAACCACCTCACAATTTTCCCCTCACCAGATCCTTTCTCTCTCTCCCTTGCATACCCTCTTCTCTTGGCTCTCTTAGGTTTGAACAACAGCAAAAGATATTCTCTTCAAAGGAATAAGAGTTCTTAAATAGAAGAGCTTCAAAATAGCTCTTAATTGCAACAAACCAACTTTATAATCTATGATGATATAAATATCGATCTTTATGATTAGTACAAATTAAGCTCAATCAGCCAGGGTGATTTGGGATGATCAGAAGATTTTTGTTCATTTCATCCAGGCCGATAGTATATCATCATGTAAGATCAGTCCAAATCATTGAATATCATCTAGACAATTGCAGTGAATGGATGTCTGGATGATAGAAAAATAGCTTGATCGTCCAGGTCGATCTCACGATCATCCCGGACGATTAGTTCAAATCCGTAAAAATCATCAAAATTATATTCCCTTAAATCAGATTGGCAACACTAGTGGCCAGAGAATCACTGATCAAAGAGAGATTAGCTGCTAGGTTTTATGATTTTGGGGGATCCCTAGATGTTGTGACTGGTGAATCACATCTTCTTCTTCCATGAAGATTCAAAGAAAATTGAGCTTGGGTGGAACATCAGAATATTTGTCGAATGAAGAAAAATGTCAAAGGGTTTCTTATTGACAAAGTCAAAGGATGTTATTCAATATCCATCGCAGGTTTAACTACTTTTCTTCCATTCTATCCTCTTATAATTCAAAGGATAGAGATTGATCAATTCACCATTGAGAGCATTTACCCCAAAAGGACAAATAATATTGTGTTCTAACAGCGGCTGATCAAATAAGAAAATGATGAGAAAAAAAAATTGCAAATAAAATCCTAATCCCGCCTTAATCCATTCTTTTGTTTAGGGTTTGGCACTGATTCTTGCCCTCTTTCTAAATAGAAAAGAAAGGCTCTTACTTGAATGCATGATTGTGGAAGTGCCTATCTTCTTGGCACGACACTCTAAAATGTTGGGTTGGGATAGTAAGAATTTTGTGACTCGGGAGACAAATAATAGAATAAGGCATAGCATAATATAAAAAATATAACACCAACCAATGAGTGACTGCCGGATTTGGATGGAGTCTAGTAGAAGAAAATGAGTATGCATGCTAGTGCGCCCCAAGACATCTTTTTTCTGCTTGTTGGCCAAGGAAAGGAAGATAAAGACCTTCAAGTTGGAATCCTTAAACGGGTGGCATCTTAGGGCACAGTCAAAACTAGAGATCTACGAGTCACACATGGCTCAGTCTTTCATTAAGCAGGTCCAACGGTGATTGTTCAAAGAAGGAGACATGGTGCTTTTGATTCAAAGACCCATTGTCATCAATCGCATGGAAAATTGGATCCTAAGTGGGACCTCATTAAGAAGGATTTCTCTAATCGTGTGTATTAGCTTGCTACAATCAAAGATGGTCAGATTATACCTCTTGTTAATGGGAAGTTCTATCCTTACACTATAAAACAAGTATTATTTAAAACCTGCCAATTAAAAAAGTTAGAAGAGATAGTCCAAGTGGGTTTCAATACGCAGACAAACAACGAAATCACATAACACTCATATAAGATGTAATTTGCACTCGAATGTATTATAAAAATTCATCAAATATGGAGGAACTTCCACCCCTTTCATTTAGTCTTGGCATTCTTGTCTCATTGAAAAAGATGCTAAATTATTGAACCAAACAAGTGTAGGTGTAGTACCAAAAAAGGAAAGTTCAAGCTCCTTGTTGGATTTGCGAATTCTCCATTTTGAAAACCTTTCCAAGGAGGCTCAAGGGGTCTTTGCTTGTGCATGAAGAGAAGAGTACAATTTTGACTAGTTAATATAAAAGAGATTGTTTACTTTCACTTTCAATTTAGAAGATAGAAGAGAAATATGAAAGAGGAGAAAGAAAAAAAAAAGAAGAACTATTAAATAGACCTGCGATCCCATACAAAGGCATCTCGATCCCTTGTGGGAAAAAAGGAATTTGCTAAGACGGAAATATGAATATAAGACTTTTACCAAGATAACTATAAGTTCCAACCACTAAGAATCTTAGTGAATGTAAAAAAGGGATACAGGCCTAGCAAAAATTACTTGTTTTTCGAGATACCGTTAGAAGTTCTACCCATATATGTTTTGATGTCCAGTTCTTACTATATTAGATCTAGTTCCATTCAGTGGGAATTGAGAGAATAATACAAATGGATTTGAATAAATTTTTATTGCTTGATCCCGAAGTAACTTTCATCAAGAAGAAGCATTCCGACGGGAACCTTTACGAAGAATTGGTTATATACATTGATTTTCTATTTCAAAGAATTTTAAAATTGCTGATTATCATTTTTAATTTCATCATTTCATTGGTTCAGCTATAATTGCATATACGTGCATGCTTACGTATATTATACATCGACATACATAACAAAAAAACTCTTTCATTTGTTTTTAGAAATGCCACTTATCATATATCCTACCATAATACATGAAAAGAGTATTTGTATGATGATCCAGTGTAGAAAAAAATTGATTAGATTTGGTCCCATCATATTTTGACAATCTTCTTTTGTTGGACATAAGGAGATAAAGAAGCCATTGCAATTGCTAGAAAGACTAGACCCAATAAAGGAACAAACATAGAGGGAAAGATTAAATCTATCATGGAATTTGTACCTTGATTTCATATTTATACCTATTCGAATTCTAAATTAGAATTCTAAAGATATCTTCTGGTAAGTCTATCTATTAGAAAGAATATTAAGAGAATCTTAATATGAAGTATTTCATAAGAAATGTTGAATGAAGAACTAAATGAAGTATACTTATTCCTCTTTCTACACTAAAATGTATGAGAATCTGCTTTAAGAAATTAGATTCTTCTTCTCCCATCTTTATTTATCTTCATAGTCTTTTTATCTTTCAACAAGAAAAAGGCGTTTTGAAATGAAAGATAGAAAAGAGTTTCTTATGAGTTCTCGACTTTAACCTATCTTATCAACAAACAAGGATTCCTAGTGAAAAATGGGGGTTCTCGCTAAATAGAAAAAACTTCTATATTATTATTATTTGTTATTTGAATATTTTTATTTTCTTTATTTGAGTTGAGATTTCTTCTTTCTTTTTTTTTCTAAAATTTCTTAGAAGGAGAAAGAATTTCTTTTTTTTCTTGTCGCTAGAGGGATGCTTCTTCGAAATCAAAAAGAGAGGTAGAATAACAAAAGGATTTGGGGAAAAAGTAATTATCCAAAAATTCTAACTGTTACTACACTTATAATTGATGTCCCTAAAGAAAACACCATCTTTTTAGTTTTGTTTTTTCATTAGAATGAACTAAATGTTTATTCGTTACAAAGAAAAATAACTAAAGCTAGTGATATGCTTCTATTTAAAAATGAAAATTTTCAATCTTTTTGAAAATCTTTTTTGAAACTTGATTCATGGGAAGTAAAACATGTAGCTAAAATAACTCGTTAATAACATCGTATTACATGGTACGATTAGGTCACCCTTATATAATAAAGACTCAATCTCTTATAAACCATCTTGTACTTTCTTTTTAAATGTTACTCATTTACCCGCAAATGAAATGTTGGCATTAGGTTCAGCAATAATGATATCTCCCAACATACCAAAACTTTATGTAACTCTGCCAATTATAGGAGATGTAAGGATTGATACATAAAAGAAGTTTTTCTTTTATTGATAATCATATAAAGCAGAATAGATTTTAGTCATTTACATCATCAAGCTCAAACTCCCTTCTTGCTTGCGTGATCCTCAAGAAGCACACACAATAATGATAGATAGATATCGTTTAGTAGCTTACTCTATCAAATGGGTGATTTTATCACCCATTAAGGATCCCATACTACCTCCCATAAATTGAAAATCCATAACTCTAATTTCTATTGGAATACTATTTAGTTAACCTATTACCATTTAATCAGCTTCAGTGATACGCATTTTTCTTTGATAAAAAGAGATGTGATCTATATAAGGTTCCTCCTCTAAATGAAATTAAATGGGGTCAGACCATATCTTCATTCATAGGCTCCCTAATTCCAGGATCAATAAAGAGTTATATTTTGTATGAACTACTCATTTTCAAATGATATCTGTAGTGTTCACAAATATTCATTTTTTTTAATTTTATCCATAATAATTCTTGCATTGACCCAAAACTACTTGTATTTTTTTCTTGAAATCATTAGATCTTTCTCTTTTACTGAAAGAATTTATACTAAAATTTCCACTTTCAATACTATTTATACTTTCCACATAAATGAAACTTGAAATGTAACTGTCGATGCTACTATAAATGTCACTATTAAGACTTATTTCAATACGAAGATAATTATCAATGCAACTATTAATGTGATGAATTAGATTGAGTATCATACATGGAATAATAATAGTAGTAGTTACTACTATTAGACCCACTATTCAAATAACTAGGAAAAAGAATATGTAGTTCACTCAAAAAAGAGCTAGCATTGCATTTTAAATATTAAAAATCTAATTTTAAGTAGAAATATATACATAATAAGTATCACCATTACTATTTCTAACTAAAAAATTTTGATTAGAGATAAAACTTCAAACATTCCTTCTATCAAATAAAGAATTTTCAAATATTCCTGCTATCAAATAAAGAATATAGAAATTCATATTACTAAAGCTATAACTGTCCAAACTAGGAATCTTTATCTCTGCATCATTTAGAATAGGTTCTTCACTTCCACTGGTAAGTCCAAGAGCATCAAGACTATCCATTAATTTACTTAGTCCATACCTATTTTCTAACTTCTTACTAGAAATTGAATTGAACCAACATTTTTCCATAGATTCTTTCTGCCCATATTTTATGAAAACCAAATACTAATTGATGAATAGCAATTAAATGAAGAAAAAATCATTTTCACATTTCATTTCTTTTCTCTTTCTTTTCTTTCTCATCAGAATTCAAATGAAAAATATGATCCAATCTTTAAGATTATTAATGAAAATTAAGCGAGTCTTCAAAAGAAAGGATTCTACATTTGAGGAATCTAATGAATCATTTAAATATTATGATATTGATTATGATATAATCTTTTCCTTAAAAAAAAAAAAAGAAAGATTGGGAATGAAGAAGAAATATGTTAGACTAATCCTATACAATGAACTATGAGGGTCTTTGTGTATTTGCATATATCTTTTTTACGTATAGACCTTACCATATATAAGTATATACAAAATCTAAACATAAAAATAAAACAACAAAGGAAGGCTACAAAACTTATCTATTCTATGATTTCTTGAAGAAAGCCATAGGCTGAAATATGGATTCTTGGGATTGGATTGGGGATAATTTTTTATTCCTTAGTTTTAGGCCATAGATCAAGCCAAGGGTAGGATCCCTTCTACCCCTATCTTGTAAATTGCATTTTTTTGTTCCCCGTTATAATAGACAAGATTTTTCCATAGATTCTTTCTGCCCATATTTTATGAAAACCAAATACTAATAGATGAATAGCAATTCAATGAAGAAAAAATCATTTTCACATTTCATTTCATTTCTCTTTCTTTTCTTTCTCATCAGAATTCAAATGAAACATATGATCCAATCTTTAAGATTATTAATGAAAAATAAGCGAGTCTTGAAAAGAAAGGATTCTACATTTGAGGAATCTAATGAATCATTTAAATATTATGATATTGATTATGATATAATCTTTTCCTTAAAAAAAAAAAATATTGGGAATGAAGAAGAAATATGTTAGACTAATCCTATACAATGAACTATGAGGGTCTTTGTGTATTTTCATATCTCTTTTTTACATATAGACCTTACCATATATAAGTATATACAAAATCTAAACATGAAAATAAAACAACAAAGGAAGGCTACAAAACTTATCTATTCTATTATTTCTTGAAGAAAGCCATAGGCTGAAATATGGATTCTTGGGATTGGATTGGGGATAATTTTTTATTCCTTAGTTTTAGGCCATAGATCAAGCCAAGGGTAGGATCCCTTCTACCCCTATCTTGTAAATTGCCTTTTTTGTTCCCCGTTATAATAGAAACTCATTTTCTTATTTAACTTTATGGCACATGATTCTACTAGATTCATTATTCATTTATGGGAAGAAACAACTACGTATCTTTTTTGATGAGAATTGAAAGTTTTACCTGAGACAAACCCGTGTTTATGTCTTTTTTTTTAGGAAAAGATTGGGTTTCAATACAATCAACTAGGAGAACAACTAGAAATTGCTTAGTAATATGCGCTTGTTTTGTCTCTTTATCTAGCTTATTCATTGGGTCGAAATCAAATGTGATCTCTTTCCTTTTTTTTTGTTAGTTAAAACTCACTGAAGGACCTACGTGTTAAATATGAAAAATATTAGAAAGTCTTTAGAGGGGATCTTCATCTGCCTACTTCTAAGAAGACCTACAAAAGAAAACCCAAAGAAATCCTACGAGCCGAAGGCCCTCTATGCTAACAAGAACAAGGAAGCTTAGCAACATTCTAGGGTTGAAAGAAGACGGCACACAAAAATGAAAGATGATCAAATGGAAGATGAACATAGCCTTTCTAACAAAAAAAGAAAAAATAAAATAAAAAGAAAAACTGAGCCAACACCAGCATAACCATTACTTTAACCTAAAATGACGATCAAGAACACATGAGAACCTACCAAAAAAATGCCAGAATTAAAGAAACAAATGATTAATACAAAGGAATAACAATTCAATTAAAAAATCAAGAAGGAATTAGAGATACTACCATTAGTATAATTAGTCAGGGGATGATATTACTAAGGAAAGATAACACCATATAAGCCATTAGTGATGCCAAAAAAATTCCACTTAGAAACCAGCCACCCAGAAAAGAAAACAATGACAAAGTGAAAACCAATACTGATAGTTACAATACCTAAAGAAATAAACAATTTAGCCCCATAGAGAATAGCTGAGAACTTAGACAAATTCTCATCACATAGAGGTAAGGGACCAGGAAAAGACATCACCACGTTACCATGATTGTCCTTGAGAATCCCACCACATCCCAAAAATTGCTAATTAAAACTAACTTTCACATTTAGTTTATAAGTTTTAATGGGAGACTTAATTGAGTAAACAATTCTAGAACCAACAAGATGCTGATTATCATCTAAATTAATACCTAAGTCATCCACAAAGCAATAATTTTTAAAATTCGTATAAGGAAGAAGGTTAATAGAAAACAGTCTCAAAACTTTGTCTTTCACATTATTGATAATCCTATAATGGTTCATGTCAACACCATTAAAATAAGAATTGTTCCATTCCAACCATAAATACCAAAGAATGTGAGAAGGAATAACATTTTTAATATGCACCTTAGACTTGACAAACCAAAAATGAAGATTAGCACTAATAGAAAGCTTAGCATTAAAATAATTTAATTTCAAAATATCACCAAAATAAGTCCAAGTTTTAACATCTTAAGGGCCAGAAAGGAAAGCATGATGCATATTGTCTACATGATAATAAAATTGGCATTTGGAAGGCATAATAAAACCCCCTTTTATTAAATTATGTTCAGTAGGAAAATGAATTTATGCAAAATTCCCCAAATGAAAATAACAATAGTGGAAGAAATGGTTTTATGCCAGATCATAGAAGAAATAAACAAGATATCAATCTTGGTTCTAAAAGGATTCAAGCATCCTTTAATTTAAAAGTACCATCTTTGGAAAAATTACATAAGAGTAAATCCTTAGAATCAATGTTTAGGGGAAGACTAAAAATTTGATAAATAATAGAATTATGAATCACATTTACAAGTTTATCATAATCCCAAAGTTATGAGTACTAAAAAAGTTGACCTTAACCTCCACAGTAGAAGAGGTATCAGTAATAGAATCAATAGATTGCTGACCAAACCAATGATCTTACCAAAATAAAATATTACCGCCACCAAGCCTCCAAGAGAGACATGGTTCAACCATCCATTTTACCTTGTAAATTCTCTTCCAAACTTCAGATTCACCTTGGTTAAAAGAGCAAATAGTAGGATGTTTACCCACACAATATTTAGCAACCATAAACTTAGTCTAAAGGCTGCTATTAGAATGATAGGTATACCACAATTTAAAAGGGAAAGCATAGGATAAATAAGACATGCTCTTACAACCCAAAGCATTCTCATTTAACACACCACAACATTTATCCCAAAAAGACCAGGTGATTTTAGAATTAACATTAGCCCCATTCCAAATAAACTTATTGATAAGTTTTTCAATCCTATTACAAACAGTTTGAGTAGGTTGAAGAGCTTGAAAAGTATAAACTGGAAGTGAGCAAAGAACACTTCTAATGAGAGTAAGCCTACAACCAAATATCATAAAATTAGATTACTAGGATAAAAGCTTACTCTGAACCTAAATGATTAATTCATCTAAAAGAAAAGATTTCTTATGACCTTTAAAAAGAAGGACCCAAAGATACCTAATAGGCATATAAGCTTGTACTAAGCCATACATAGCTTTGCTAACCACAATACTATCATTAGGCATTTTTTAAAGGTTGTTACGGATGTTAAACCCTTGTGAACTAGCCCGAGGCTAACAAAGAGGTGAGGGGTGAATTGGTATTTGAAAATGTCTTCAAACAAAATCACTAAAACAACCAAACAATCAGTACAAATATTAAAGTGTGGAAATTAAATACAAAAAAATATTAAGAAAGAACACACCAAATTTTATAGTGGCTTGGTCAACTTGACCTACGTCGACTCCTTGAAGCCTCTCCTTCGAGAATTGCGCTAAACTCAGTGTCTCTACTTTTTCCCCCACAGCAAGGCAGAGAAGCCCGTACAAAAACTCCTTTCCACCGACCCCGGTGAGGCAAAGAACCCAACTCCTTTTGCTTCCTCCTGAAGCTGGTAGAGAACCCAACTCCATTTACTTCCTCTTGAAGCAGGCAGAGAACCCAACTCCTTTTGTTTCCTCATTAAGCATCCAGAGAAACTTCATCTGTTGCTCAGGTAGACCACTCTCAAACCTCCAAGGAACCAGTGATGATGACCAAAGAAGATGACTCAGATCCTTACTTAGAGCAACCTTTCTGAAACCCCTCATAAAATCCTCCTCACAAGATCATCTCTCTCTCTCTCTCTCTCTCTCTCTCTCTCTTTCCCTTGCTCTCCCTTTCCTCTTAGCTCTCTAAGGTTAGGACAAAAACAAAATATATCATCTTTAAAAAATAAAGATCTTTTAAAGAAGAGATTCAAATTTTCCCTAATTTATAATTAATCGTTAAACATCATTCAGGATGATTGATCGATCGTCCTGTATGATCTGTTCAAATTTAACTCAATCAGCCAAGATGATTTGGATAAGTCTGGATGATTAGAAAGTTCTTTCATTCAGATTATCCAGGATGATATTATTATATCATCCTGTACGATTAGTTTAAGTCATCAAATATCATCCAGAACATTGCCCTGGATGGATATCTAGATGATCAAAAAGTAACCTGATCGTCTAGGATGATCTCATGATCATCCGGATCGATTAGTATAAAATGTCACATATTGTCTAGAAAATCGCACTTGATGGATATCTAGACAATGAAAAAATAACTTGATTGTCTAGGACAATTTTGGATCATCCTAGACGATCAGTTCAAATCAATGCATATCATCCAGAGCATCATTTAGGCCATCCAAGAAGAACTTAGGTTTGTTTAACTTATTGTCCCAGACGATCCTCTGATTGTCCAGGATGATATGATCAAGCAATAAAACCTTAATTTCATTCCTTAATTAACAAAGTAATTTAGGCATAACTGTAGCACATCATCCAAGATAATGTCCTAGACGATGTCAAAAAATAAAACATGCCTAAAAGGTTATGGAAGCTTATTCTTTTTTATTTGAAACTACCGTCTCAGATGACGATAATAAAATCCAGAACGATTTGCTTAATTATGGATGTCTTAACCAAGATGCCCTAATTAGGGTTTCTATTTTTAACTAATCGGCTAGGATGACTTTGGATCATCCTAGATGATGTGATCAAAAATAAAAAGCACTAACAAATAGACAAAATTTTTTCCATGACCTAGCATCAGGTCCCACTATTTATAGTTGACTCATAAAAACACTTACAAACAAACTCACCCCTAATCTACCCAATCCTGAGCTGGCTTGATTTGAAATTTGATCTTGTAGACCTGAAACATTAGTAAGAAAGATAGTCATAGAAAAATAAAAGTAATAAAAATGTTTGATATCATCAAAATTATATTTCTTGAAATCAGATTCGTAATAATCTCCCCCTTTTTGAGGATGATAAAAAACAATAATTTAAGCAATTCAACTAAAACATCACAAGGATAAACAATTCAAATTTTACTAAAAGATGAATACATTACAACTAAATAACATAAAATAGTACAACTACTCCCCCTTTTGACATAACAAAATAGGGGAGGAAGCTAAAAAAAAGAAACAGAAACTAATAAAATGAACAAAGTACATCACAGAAAAAATAACATAAGGAAACAAACTACAAGTAGGGTGGCCCCTGATCATCCAAAGGAAGTGGTGGTTGCTGAAAAAAGCTAAAAAGAGCAGCAAACTGCTCCCCAAACAAGGCCATGTCCTGGTTATACTGGCTCTACTGGTGAGGTACATACAAGAATAAGCTAGAAACATTCTTTGTATATTGCTGCTCCTATGTAGCAATGTAGGAGTCAAACTGAGTCTCCCACTAGTCAAATCGCTATTACAACTCATCCAATTGTGAGTGCTAGCGGAGCAAAGTTGGTACAGGAATAAGTGCAGGAGCCGCCCCCTCCTCGACTCTCTCAACTTCCTTGTTCTCTAGATGGAAATGAGTACTATGAAGAACATGAAAAGACTTATTGGTGTAATTACTAAATGACAAGAGGGGGGGGGGGGGGGTGAATTGTAAAAATCTTTTTCTTAATAAAAGTAACCCTAAACAAGAGTTCTAATTTTTTTGTTGTTTTTGAACTTTTATAACAAAATTTTAAGCAATTTTTCCTTCCATAAAATTTAACATGCAATAGATATGAAAAATTAAAAGCAAGCAAAATGTAAATAACGATAAGGAAAAAACACACCAAGAATTTTATAGTGGTTCGGTCAAAATATGACCTACGTCCACTCCCCGGAGTCGTCCACTCCGGGATTTTCACTATCAAAATAGTTCTCCTTTTGCCCCCCTCGGCAAGGCGGAGAAGCCTTTACAAACCTCCCTTTCACCAACCCGGCGTGGCGGAGTGCCAACCTCTATTTTCGCCCTCCTGGCGACGGCAAAGAACCTTCTTGTTTTTCACCCTCCTGGAGAAGGCAGAGAACCTCGAGGTAGCGGATGTAGACGAGCCTTTCCCTTGGAGATCCTCCCTCAAATCCTTCTCGAGCCACAGGAGGAGCAAGATGCAGCAAGCTTGGAGCAACCGTGTGATCTCCCTCACACCTCTTCTCCCTCACAACGCTCACCTCCTCCTTCCTCTCTCAACCCTCAAGAATTTCTCTAGAGCTCTCTCCCTTGGAATCCCTCTCTAACCACGTTCACCCCCTCTGTAAATCTTACTGAAAAATGACTTGATTGATATCTAAAAAAGGCTCCAAAAACCTCTGAATTCAAAAGTAGCTGTTACTGTTTATACAGTACGATTACAGATCGTACAATACGATATTCATAAACAGACGTCATCCTGGTACGAAGATGTACGAACAGTTCAAAAACAATTCATATTGTACGATATAATATCGTACGGTACAATCCATCAAGATACTATTCGTACAGGACGATGGTCTGGACGATCGGATGTCGTCTCTGTTCATCGTATGGTACGATTACTATCGTACAGTACGATGTGACAAAAACTAAGAGATCGTCCAGGACGATATCCGGGACGATCATACTTCGTCTCTGTTCATCGTATGGTACGATCGTGTTCGTACAGTATGATGTTCAAATTTTAATTAGGCCTGGATTACATGCACTAATCATGGATTAATTTAAGTAAGTATTTAAAATAGATCGTACAGTACGAACAGGTTTGTACAGTATGAATGGTGCAAAATCACTTACTTAAACTAAACTACGGCTTGGGTTTTGGATCTGAACATATCGTACAGTAAGACGGGTTTCGTACAGTACGATCTATTCACAGAATCGTCCATATAGGTTAGATCGTACGGTACGAATTAAAATCGTACAGTACGATCTCCAGAGAAGAATTTTAATTACATTTTGCAGTTAAAAAAAAAACTCTCCCCCTGTGTGTGTGCATGGTTGCTCTTACTCTTACGCATTTTGTGGCCAGACTCAATAAAGTAAAAACAAAATAAATGGAAAAATACAATGTTTGACTCATACTCCTAATCTACCCGGTCTTGACTCTTCCTTTCTTCCTGAGTCACTTGTGATCTTCCTGAAATATTAGTGCTCAAGGAAAATAGCAAATAAAATAATATTCAATGAAAGGTTGTTCCAAAACACTCATTATTTGGCATCATCAAAATCTCAAGCTCGGGGTCATGGGTTTCAACAATCTCCCCCTTTTTTATGATGTCAAATAATTTGTTGCAAGTAAGAAAGAAAAACATTTCTTTTGTTTTTTTTTTTCTATATTTTATTTTTATTTTTTTTAAATTAAACACAAGAAGAAAAAAAAATACTAAAAGCAAGTACGAAACAAAAAAAATACATTTAGATAACAGGCATTACAACAAACTTCTCCCCCTTTTGACAGCACAAAAAGGAGGCGCAACTAAACGCAAAAAAGCAAAGGAAGAAAAACTACAATGCAAACACAGATAATCTAGTCAGACGGGTCCTGATCAGTTGGTGGTGGAGGTGGATTTGGCTGAAAATATTGAAATAGAGCATCGAAGCGGTGATCAATTGCAGTAAAATGCTCTCCAAACTATTGCATATCAGTCTCGTGTTGCTGATGTTGTTCTTGAATATGCATGTCGAGACGAGTCTGCAGCTGGTCGAAGCGGGCGACTAAATCATCATCAGGGTGTGCTGGTGCTGGTGCAGGTGCTCGGGGTGCGGCATGGCGTCGTGGTCGAGCTGGAGCTGCGACTGGGGCATCTTCTCCTTCGTCTTCATCAAAGACGGGTTCTTCAGGCTCGTGACCCCGATGAAAGAGAATATGGAAGGAAGCATCCGTATAAAAAATAGGAAGCACATCGGGTTCACCAGGGTAGGATAATTGATATTTATTGTGGAAGATATATCCTATTAGGTGACCAAGAGCCAGATTCTGTTTTCGTCGGGTGGTAGGTAGACGAACAAAAGTCATGTGACGAATATAATTGCTAATCAAATCGACCTCATCAAACTTAATGTTGGACATAATAAGGTAGGTAGCGACGGACAAGGTAGGGGTCAGATTGGTACGGTCGCTACCTTTGGGTATGATAGAGGTTCGAAGAACATGTTGAATTATACGGGCATTTCGAGTTAAGGATTGAACAAGAGACTGGTGTTGATGAAAAGCAGTATTCCTAAGGACTCTATTTACATCGCTCCAATCAAATTCATCGGTAAGAAACGAGCGAACCATAGGTCCTTCAGTGGACAGCCCAATATATTGGGAGATGTCGGCTCTAGTTATCTCAATGGTGCGGCCACAAATAAAGGAGTGAAAAGTGGTGTTATCGACGGTGTAGGTGAGGTTGGTGAGAAATTCAAAAAGAAGTTCAGAATTATATGGAAACTCCAGGGTGAGTAGAAATTGAAAGGTGGTGAAAGCAACGAGGCCCATTACCTCGAAATTGAGAGCTGCCTGATTAAGCATTTTCGAAGGAGAAATTTTGCAGGCTTTGTATCGGTGGTAAGCTTCCTCATTCTCACTATTCAGAAAGCGATCAGGTTGGCGACTCGACGAGGACGAGCTTCCAGCAGTCATCCGACCTCGTTTAGACATCGCAAGAGGGCACGAAAATGAAGTGAAGGCTGAGTGAGGAGAGGATTGAGTGAATTGAACAGCCTAGGCAAGGGTATTTATAGGAAATTTCGGAAACCGTACAGTACGATCTTGGATCGTACAGTACGATAGACAATTAATTTTCTGACCGGTCGTTTCAGGAAAAGGCAGTCAAATCGTACAGTACGATAGGTATCGTATAGTACGATCAGGAGAATATCGATCGTCCCGAAGCCTCAGTACGACTTTTGACCAAAAGTTTCGTACTGTACGAATAGGTGTATCGTACAGTACGATACATAATAAATATCGTACCGAACCGCTTTAACTCAAATTTGTCCTTTTGTGCTGATGTGGATCGTACCGTACGAAACAGAGTTATCGTACAGTACGATACTCAATAATGTCATACCAACTGGATTTAATTCGTCCCAATCCGTTGCTGACGTGGATCGTATTGTACAAAGAAGAGATATCGTATAATACGGTAGGCAATTATGCGGGAAGATTATCGTACAGTACGATGTAGGTCGTACAGTACGATCAACAGAGCTGAAATCAGCCTATTGGTAGATGGTATGTGGATTGTAATATATTGTACAGTATGATGTAGGTCGTACAGTACGATGAACAGTCAATGCACAGTGTTGGTGTGGTGAGTGTGTGGTGATCAGGAGCAGCCCTAATTTTTTTTAATGCATTTATATCTATGACACCTAATCTAGTTCTCAAGGTGCTAAAGGTATCAAAAGCTAAAGGTTTTGTGAATATGTCTGCCAATTGATCTCCTGTAGCGATGTGATGTAATTCTATATCTCCCTTAGCGACGTGATCTCTAATGAAATGATGTCTAATGTCTATGTGTTTCGTTCGAGAGTGTTGAATTGGATTCTTAGAGATACAAATTGCACTTGTGTTGTCACACATGATCGAGATGGTTCCAACAGGTAGTCCAAGATCAAAAATTTGTTGTTTTAACCATAGTACTTATGCAACACAACTTCCTACTGCAATATATTCTGCCTCGGCTGTGGAAAGTGCTACTGAGTTTTGCTTCCTACTGGACCAAGAAACTAATGATTGTCCGATGAATTGGCAGGTACCAGAGGTGCTCTTTCTATCTATCCTAAATCCTGCAAAGTCAGAATCTGAGTACCCTAGGATTTCAAAGGAAGTGCTGTGTCTGGGATACCAAATTCCTAAGTTTGGGGTGCCTAGTAGATATTTAAGAATTCTTTTGACAGCAGTTAAGTGAGATTCTTTAGGATCGGCTTAGAAATGGGCACAAAGGCACACACTAAACATTATGTCCGGTCTACTGGCAGTCAGGTAAAGAAGGGATCCAATCATTCCTCTATATTTTTTCTGATCTACTGATTTTCCACTAGGATCCTTATCTAATTGGATTGTCGAACTCATTAGGGTGTTCATGGGTTTTGCACTATCCATTTCATATTTCTTTAAAATATCCTTAATATACTTTGATTGGCTAAGAAAGGTTCCATTATCCATTTGTTTTACACTAAAGCCAAGAAAGTAATTAAGTTCTCCCATCATGCTCATTTCAAACTCATTACTCATTGTTTTTGAAAGTTTATCGCATAAGTTTTTATCCGAAGATCCAAACAAGATGTCGTCTACATATATTTGAACAATGAGAATTTCTTCTTTGACCTTTTGTAAAAAGAGTGTAGTATCTACACTACCCTTTTTAAATCCTCTATCCAAAAGAAATGAGCTAAGTCTTTCGTACCATGCTCTAGGTGCTTGCTTTAGTCCATACAGTGCCTTCTTTAATTTAAATACATGGTTTGAAAATTGTGAGCTTTCAAATCCGGGGGGTTGCTCAACGTAGACATCTTCCTTAATTACCCCGTTTAGAAATGCACTCTTTACATCCATTTGATATAACTTAAAGTTCTTGAAGCAAGCAAAGGCTAAGAGCACTCTTATGGCTTCTAGTCTAGCAACCGGGGCAAAGGTTTCTTCAAAGTCTATCCCCTCGATCTGGTTGTACCCCTTAGCTACTAGTCTTGCTTTATTCCTTATCATTGTTCCTGAATCATTCACCTTATTCTTGAAGACCCATTTTGTTCCAACAACACTTTGCTCTTTAGGTCTCTTGACTAACTCCCAAACATCATTCCTGGTGAATTGATTCAGCTCTTCTTGCATTGCTAGAATCCAAAATTCATCTCCTAAGGCTTGATCTATACTTGTAGGTTCTATCGTAGAGATGAATACTGAGTGACTAACCTCCTTCCTAAGTCCATGCCTAGTTCTTACACCTTCTGAAGGGTCTCCTAAAATTAACTCTTTAGGATGACTAGAAGAATATCTCCATTCTCTAGGCAAAGTTTCCTGAGGTTTGACCCTATCTCCTAAGGTCATAGTCTCTACTCCTTGAACTGCCTCTATTTCATCATCTTCAATTTTAGTTTCTGAGGGCATATCTGATTCATCAAATACCACATGGGTGGATTCTTCTACTACAAGGGTTCTCTTATTAAAAATTTTATAGGCCTTACCTACAGAAGAATAGCCTAAGAAGACACCCTCATCAGACTTGGGATCGAATTTTCCTAAGGGATGTTTACCATTATTTAAGATGAAGCACTTACACCCAAAGACATGTAAATGTGAAAGGTTTGGTGTCCTACCCTTAAGGAGTTCATATGGAGTTTTATTCAGCTTTGATCTTATGTTTACTCTGTTCAAAACATAACAGGCTTTGTTGACTGCTTCTGCCCAAAAGAATCTAGGAAGGGTATACTCCGCTAACATTGCCCTAGCAGCTTCTACCAAAGTTCTATTCTTCCTTTCTGCTATGCCATTCTGTTGGGGTGTTCTAGGAGCTGAGAAATTGTGCTCTATTCCTATCTCTTGACAGAATGATTCAAATCTATCATTTTGAAACTCTCCACCATGATCGCTATGGATTATTGATATTACACAACCTAATTTTCGTTGAATCCATGTGGAGAAAACTTTAAATTCCTCAAAAGACTCATTCTTGTGTGCTAAGAATCTTACCCAAATAAATCTAGTGAAGTCATCTACAATCACAAATCCATAATTCTTTCCACCTAGACTGGCTGTACTAACGGGTCCAAATATGTCCATGTGTAGAATTTCTAGTGGCCTAGAGGTGATCACATCTCTAATTGAGTGAAAGGATGATTTAACTTGTTTTCCTAGTTGGCAAGCATCACATAAGTGATCCTTGGTAAAGTCTAACTTAGGTACACCTCTAACTAGGTTTTTCAGAGTGATGTTTCTAAGAGTTTTCTTGCTAGCATGGCATAGTCTCCTATGCCATAACCACGAGTCATCAACTATTTTTTTCAAACAAAATGATTTTGAGCTATCAACGCAATCAAGGTCTAACATGTAAATATTATTCATTCGTTTTCCTTCTAAAATTATTTCACCAAATAAACTAATCAGGCATCTATCAGTAAAAAATTTAACATCAAACCCTTTGTCACACAGTTGACTAATGCTAAGTAAATTATGTTTCAAACCATCAACTAGTAAAATATTTTCAATTAAAAAATTCTTAGCACTACCAACGATACCTGAGCCTATCACCTTCCTGGTAGTGTTGTCTCCCAATGTTACTTTGCCTCCAGTTTTGGTCTCCAATAGGATGAACTTCTTCATATCTCCAATCATGTGTCGCGAGCAGCCACTATCCAGGTACCACATGCTCTCACTAGGTCTTTTGTGAGAGCATCCCTACAATTTCATTCAAAGATTAGATTTGGGAACCCAAGTGAGTTTGGGTTCCTCCTTATGCTTGCATGAATGAGATGTATGCATGTTATGCTGTGATGGATGCAGTTTAGGTTTCCATACTAAGTGTGTCCTACAGTGAATTGTGCATGTGCGGGCTATGTGACCTAACATGCCACAAGAGAAGCACCTAACACCAGGAAATGAGTTTACTAATCTATGTGGGTGGTGGTGCCTCTTCCTAAAGTTTTGTGATGCATGCTGTGTTGGGGGTTTTCTAGGATGGCCTACTGTGAGTGATGCAATTTCATTTTCTAGTTCTTTTATTTTCCCACTATAAGTTTTATTTTGAGCTGTCAATCCATCAACTTCTATCAATAGCAAGTGCTCACTATGATCTACTTCTAATGCAAGTGCAGTTAGTTTTTCAAACTCTACATCTAGTTCAATATGCGATGTTTTCAAGGATTCATGTGCTTCAATTAGTTCAATATGCTTCTTATTTAATGCATCATACTCATCAAGAAGTAACATGTGATTTTTATCTAAATCAGAATTTTCTTTAACTAAGTTAGCATGCTCAATTTGTAAAGAACTAAATTCAATATTAAGTTTAGCATGCATTTTCTTCAGTTTCCTATATGAGTCATGAATATTCTTAGAAATAAGAAATAATTCATCATAAGAAAGTTGACATACCTCATTCTGATCCAATTGATCAAGGTTATCATTAGCCATAAGACACAAATTTGTTACCTCCTCTGCTTCTTCTTCTGATGATTCTGAGGCAGAGTCGGCCCAAAAAGCTTTCTGTGTCTTTGTCTTTCCTTTCTTGTATTTAGCTTTGTCATCTCCTTTCTCCTTTGCTGGTTGACTCTTCAGATTGGGGCAATCGGCTCGAAGGTGACCTAGCTTCCTGCACTCAAAGCTAATTGTATCAGATGAAACCTTATTGAGCCTTGAGCTCTTACCTTTATTCCAGCTGTTCTGATGACGCTTCTATTTTCTCTTTAGGTCATCAGTGCTATTTCATTATCTTCCTCCCCTGTAGAGCTTTCACTTTCTGAGTTGCTAGCTTTTAATGCCACCGTTCGCTCCTTTTTCTTTTCACCTGTATCACTTTGCCTTTGGCTCACTCCTTGCTCGTATGCAATGAGTGACCCAAGGAGGATATCAATAGAATAAACATTAAGATCTTTAGACTCAGTGATAGCAGTTATCTTAGCATCATAGGAACTAGGTAGGCATCTAAGAATTTTATTCACTTTCTCAGAATTTAAAATTTCTCTACCTAATGCATGTAAGGATGTCACGATTTGGGTGAACCTAGTGTACATATCAGAAATTGTTTCGCTAGGATTCATACGGAATAATTCATAATCATGCAGTAGAATGTTAAGCCTAGACTGTTTTACTTCATTTGTTTCTTCGTATATAATGCACAGTCTATCCCAAATCTCTTTACCAGAAGCACAAGTAGATACTCTCATATAGTCCTCAGATTTCAATGCACAAAAAAAGCAGTTTAAGCATTTAGCATTCAGTTGGGCTAACTCCCTATCCTCATTGCTCCATTCAATAAACGGTACAAGAGTTTTCAAACCATTAACAATTTTAAACGGTGCAACATACCCATCATTTACTAACATCCACATGCGATAATCTATAGATTTCAAAAATGTAGACATTCTAATTTTCCAGAAATAAAACGGTATGTTATCAAAAAGTGGTGGACGAGTTATTGAATAACCCTCCGCAGTGTTACGATTACCAAAATTTGACATGATCATTTTTTCAAGGTTTTCTAAAACACTATTTTTGAAAAACAGTCTCTGATACCAATTGAAATTACTAAACGACAAGAGGGGGGGGGGGGTGAATTGTAAAAATCTTTTTCTTAATAAAAGTAACCCTAAACAAGAGTTCTGATTTTTTTGTTGTTTTTGAACTTTTATAATAAAATTTTAAGCAATTTTTCCTTCCATAAAATTTAACATGCAATAGATATGAAAAATTAAAAGCAAGAAAAACATAAATAACGATAAGGAAAAAACACACAAAGAATTTTATAGTGGTTTGATCAAAATATGACCTACGTCCACTCCCCAGATTCCTCCACTCCGGGATTTTCACTATCAAAATAGTTCTCCTTTTGCCCCCCTCGGCAAGGCGGAGAAGCCTTTATAAACCTCCCTTTCACCAACCCGGCGTGGCGGAGTGCCAACCTCTGTTTTCGCCCTCCTAGCGACGGCAGAGAACCTTCTCATTTTTCTCCCTCCTGGAGAAGGCAGAGAACCTCGAGGTAACGGATGTAGACGAGCCTTTCCCTTGGAGATCCTCCCTCAAATCCTTCTCGGTCCATAGGAGGAGCAAGATGCAGCAAGCTTGGAGCAACTGTGTGATCTCCCTCACACCTCTTCTCCCTCACAACGCTCACCTCCTCCTTCCTCTCTCAACCCTCAAGAATTTCTCTAGAGCTCTCTCCCTTAGAATCCCTCTCTAACCACGTTCACCCCCTCTGTAAATCTTACTGAAAAAGGACTTGATTGATATCTAAAAAAAGGCTCCAAAAACCTCTGAATTCAAAAGTAGCCGTTACTGTTCGTACAGTATGATTACAGATCGTACAGTACGATCTTCATAAACAGACGTCATCCTGGTACGAAGATGTACGAATAGTTCAAAAACAATTAATACTATACGATATAATATCATACGGTACGATCCAATAAGATACTATTCGTACAGGACGATGGTCTGGACGATCGGATGTCATCTCTGTTCATCGTATGGTACGATTACTATCATACAGTACGATGTGACAAAAACCAAGAGATCGTCCAAGACGATATCCGGGATGATCATACTTCATCTCTGTTCATCGTATGGTACGATCGTGTTCGTACAGTATGATGTTCAAATTTTAATTAGGCCTAGATTACATGCACTAATCACGGGTTAATTTAAGTAAGTATTTAAAATAGATCGTACAGTACGAACAGGTTCGTACAGTAAGAACGGCGTAAAATCACTTACTTAAACTAAACTACGGCTAGGGTTTTGGATCTGAACATATCGTACTGTACGACGGGTTTCGTACAGTACGATCTATTCACAGAATCGTTCACATAGGTTAGATTGTACGGTACGAATTAAAATCGTACAGTACGATCTCCAGAGAAGAATTTTAATTACATTTTGCAGTTAAAAAAAAAACTCTCCCCCTGTGTGTGTGCATGGTTGCTCTTACTCTTACGCATTTTGTGTCCAGACTCAATAAAGAAAAAACAAAATAAATGGAAAAATACAATGTTTGACTCATACTCCTAATCTACCCGGTCTTGACTCTTCCTTTCTTCCTGAGTCACTTGTGATCTTCCTGAAATGTTAGTGCTCAAGGAAAATAGCAAATAAAATAATATTCAATGAAAGGTTGTTCCAAAACACTCATTATTTAGCATCATCAAAATCTCAAGCTCGGGGTCATGGGTTGCAACAATTGGCATATAAGGTAGGCTGAAAGTTTGTAGGGGCGGGATTTTAAAGATTGTATTTAGATTCTAGGATATAGGTTATGATGTGTACTAAGACAAGATTTGGCTTCCTTGTATGTCCTTGATCTCTAATACTTGTGAGGTGCTTAATGTAGCGAAAAATAAGATCACTCGAATTGAAATCTCGATGGGCCATGATACAAAAAGTGTTGATCAAAAGGAGTGGAGTAATGTGGATATGATCACCAGCTTTCAGAATAATTGAGGTAGATGGACATGCTGGATTATCCTAGCATCTTTGAGTAAGCCGCTAGACTCCCCAACATGATAAGAGATACTAGTGTTCCTAAGAAAGTGATTTGCCAAAGCTCAGTCATAATTAGGGTCTTGGGGCAAGAGCTTGTGATAATCTTTATATGTGATCTCAAGAGAATGCTTATTGACATAAGATTAAAGAGTAGTGAAGGAGGAGTTGATTTGAAGGCTAGCAAAAAATTTGAAAAGCAGCTCTGAATTGAAGGGAATAGCAAGTGTAAGGAGAGGTGTGTGTAAAAAGGTAGAGAATAGCATAATAAAACTTACGTAGGTTGACAGTACGGGATAAGGTGACAACGTCTGTCTTATAACAAAGATAAGCAGCTTGGTCGGTCACCTCAGTAAAATTAGGGTCAAGGTTAGGCCTCGAGGAGCTTCCAGTAGGTATACGAGATTGTTTTCCAACAGCCATGAGCACAAAAGATAGAGAAACAATGAGAGAAAGGATGAATGGAGAAGGCTAGGGTGAGAAACATTATTTGTGAGCCTCAGTTTAGAAAGAAATGGACTGATCATCCAGGATGATCACAAAATTTTCCAGGATGATTAGGCTAAAAGTTCGTTAGGGATGTTAGGCCCTATGAAATAGCCTCGAGGCTAACCAAGAGGGTGGGGGGTGAAATGGTATTTTTTAAAAAATTCTTTAAAACCAAAAGAATGATTATCACAAACCAAAATCACCACAGAAAAATAAGTGCGGGAAATTAAAGTACGGAAGCAGAAAAAAAAAACATAAGGGTTTATAGTGGTTTAGGTCAACTTGACCTACGTCCACTCCCTGGAGGCGCCCTCCGAGTATTGCACTACCAACATGAATCTCCTTTAGCCCCCACAGCTAGGCGGAGAAGCCCTCACAAAAATACATCCTTTTTGCCACACCCGGCAAGGCAGAGAACCCAACTCTTTTTGCTTCCTCCTAAAGCAGGCAGAGAACCACGATAACTTTCTGAAACTTACCTCTCTCAACCCTTCCAAAGACAAGAGACTCTAGAGAAGAAGAAGTGGAACAATGCTTGGAGCAACCCTTGTGAACCCCCTCATAAGCTCCCCCTCACAAGATCCTCTCTCTCTCTCCCTCTCTCTCTCTCCCCTTTAGGTTTTCTCTGGTCAAGATAGCAGCCAAGGATGTTCAAAAATGTTGAACAAGAGCTCTTAAATAGAAGAGCTTCAAAAGAGCTCATTAATTGCAAGTTGCCGACTTTATCATCCAGGATGATATGGAAATTGTCCTGACCGATTAGTACAAATCTCATAAGATCGGCCAGAGCATCGCCCTGAATGCAAACTAGACAATTAAAAATTTGCTTGATCGTCCCGGCTGATCTCACGATCGACCCAGCCGATCAGTTCAAATCAGAGAAAAATCGTCCAGAGCATCGCTCTGAATTTGAGTTGTCTAATCCAAATCGGCCAGAGCATCGCCCTAAATTTGTACTGGCCAATATTTATCGTCCAGGAGCAACCAAGGGTTTTTGAATGGATCGTCCAGGCCGAATTTGAGATCGTTCAGAACGATGTGATTGTATCAATCATCCTTAATTACTCCGATGATTTTCGGATCAATTTAGGCATAATTATACAATATCGTTGAGGACGATCAAAGATCATCCTGGCTGATTTCCAAAAATACAGAATACCTAAATAGATCATGGCGGCAATTTCTTCCTGTGTTGAGCATATCGTCCTGGCTGAAACAGGCGTCGTCTAGGCCGATCAGTTAATTACGGCTGCCTTAACTAAGAAATCCTGATTAGATCTTTTGTTTTAAACTCGATCATCCAGGACGATATAAATATCGTCTGGGCCGATGTGAGTAAAAACATAAGTTTTAAATCTCTTTAGTGTGTGTGTTTAGGGTTACTTAACATCAGTCACTTCAAACAATTACAATTGACTCAAGAAAGAAAAAGGAAAATTACAGACTGACTCAACCCTAATCTACCTAGTCTTGAGCAGATTCTGATTTCCATCTGATCTTTGAATCCTAAAAATGTCAGTAGTAAAGGAAGTCGAAAAGAAGCAAGAGTGTTTACTAATCATCAAAACGTAATTCATGGAAACTATAATAATCTCCCCCTTTTTGATGATGGCAAACACTTTGACAATTAATCCAAAAATAGTAGTTTAAAACATGGAATTGAAAGGGCAAGCATAAAAAAGAACCCCTCCCCCCATTTTGACATCTCAAAAGGGAGGAGGAAACTAAAAAACAAATAAAAAAAAAATTTTAACCAAGGCATGAACATGATGTAGTACTCCATGTGATTGATTTGTAAAAAAATTGTGAGCTAATAAATCAACGTCAAAAAATCCATAAAACGGTATAATTTCCGATCATGATTACCCTTATCTCGGACTTTCTTTTAGGGTAGAATTGTCTTTAGAAATCAATGACCTAACTTAAAGAAATTAATTGGATAGAAAAAAGGATCCATTCATTACTTCTTTCCAGAAAAATTCTCTTATAGAATAATGAACCAAAGTGAATTTGTCACAATCGCAAAACAATCAAAATCAAGCTTTTGATATATGAAATCTTCTAAGTTTTAAAAGATTTGAAAGGAGAGGAGAGCTTTCTTTTAGTGGGCTCATTTTATGCATCTTGTCAATTGAATGGCGCTTTGATATACTTTGTGTATACTTTTTTTATTTTGGCATCCTTGTGCATCTTTTGTTGGCATCATTGGCCAAAATTTTTTTTATTTTTTGCAAGCTTCTTTATCTTTCAAAAAAACTTAAAAATAATATTAGTTGTGAGTATATCTTCTAGATATTAGAGAATAGGAGCTCTTTCTCTAACATAGGGAAGAATAACCCATAAAAAAGAATCAATAAACAAGGACAAGAGTACTGAGGAATCTTGATATGCCAAAAAAACTTTGGTCATTATAAATACAAGATAGATTTGTTTTGGCAAGGTTAGAAAAGATCCTAATTTCACACACAATTGTTACTTTTAAATAGATTTTTGATTAGAAAAGAAAACTGTGCCACTAAAATAGATTAGAGAAAGAGACACAATTAACGGTATATTTTCACCATCTAATAGATTTAAGAGATGTAAAATATTGACTACAAATTTTCAAAACCAAGGACAAGGCATATGATATCATTTCAGCGATGATTTTGAAAACCACATTAAAATAACATGAAAGTAAAGTAGATCAAACAAAAATTGAAAGTAAAGCAAAAAGAAGAAAAGAACAACAAAGAGTAAAAAGGAAAAGCAAATCAAAAAATAAAAAGAACAAAAGCAAATGGAAGAAAGTAAAAGATCAAGTTCATGCATTTATGTCAATCACACCCAATCTGGTCCTTAGTGAGCTGAAAGTGTCGAAGGCCAGTGGTTTAATAAAGATGTCAGCTAGTTGATTTTTCAGTTGTCACATGGTGTAAATCAATGTCTCCCTATGTCACATGATCTCTAAAAAAGTGATGCCTAATGTCAATGTGCTTAGTCCTTGAATGTTGGATAGGATTCTTAGAAATGCATATGACACTAGTGTTGTCACAAAAGATTGAGATGGTGCCTACAGGTAATACTAAATACAATACCTTTTGTTTCAACCAAAAGACTTGGGCCACACAACTCCCCAAGGCAATGTACTCATCTTCAGTAGTGGAAAGTGCAACAGAGTTTTGCTTTCTACTAGACCATGAGACCAAATATTGTCCTATGAATTAACAAGTTCCTTAAGTGATTTTTCTATCCACTTTGCATCCTGCAAAATTAGAGTCAGAAAATCTAATTATCTCAAAAGAAGTGCTATGCCTCGGATACCAAATCCCTAAGCTCTTGGTTCCCAAAAGGTATCTAAAAATTCTCTTAACAGCAAGCAGGTGGGACTCCTTGGGTTCAGCTTAAAACCTAGCATAAAGGTAAACACTAAACATAATATCAGGTCGGCTAGCAGTCAGGTAAAGTAAGGATCCAATCATGCCTCTATACTTCTTTTGATCAAAAGACTTATCACTTGGGTCCCTATCCAATGGAACACTAGAAGTCATGGGAGTATTAATTGGCTTAGCTTTATCCATCTCATACTTCTTCAAAATGTCCTTTATGTATTTTGTTTGATTTAAAAACATTCCACCATCCAATTGTTTTATGATAAAATCCAAAAAGTAGGACAACTCTCCCATTAAACTCATCTCATACTCTTTACTCATTGTTTTAGAGAACTCATCACAAAGTTTTTTATTAGAAGATCTAAAGAGTATGTCATCCACATAAATCCAAACAATGGGCAAATCATCTCCAACTTTCCTAAGAAAAAGGGTGGTGTCTACGCTCCCCTTAACAAACTCTCTTTCTAGTAAAAATGTGCTAAGCCTCTCATACCAAGATCTTGGTACCTGCTTTAACCCATGCAAAGCCTTTTTTAATTTAAAAATATGATTTGGACATTGGGAGCTCTCAAAACCTGGGGGTTGTTCTACAAACACATCCTCTTTTATTTCCCTATTTAAAAAGGCACTCTTAACATCCATTTAAAAAAGTTTAAATCCTTTATAACATGTAAAGGATAATAGCACTCTAATGGCTTCCAATCTAGCTACAGGGGCAAAAGTCTCCTCAAAGTCTATCCCTTCTATTTGGTTATACCCCTTAGCCATTAATCTTGCTTTATTCATAACCACTACTCCAGATTCATTCACCTTGTTCTTAAAGACCCACTTTGTTCCAACTACACTTTGTCCCTTAGGTCTTTCTACAAGCTCCCAAACATCATTCCTAACAAATTGATTCAACTCCTCTTGCATGGCTAAAATCCAAAACTCATCAGTAAGGGCTTGATTTATGTTGGTGGGTTTAGTCATTGAGATAAAGGCAGAGTGGTTCATATCCTTCCAAAGTCTATGTCTAGTTCTAACTCCATCAGAAAGGTCTCCTAAGATTAAATCCTTGGGGTGACTTGTAGAGTATCTCTAATCTTTAGGCAAGGTGTGAGACGGTCCAACCCTTTCCTCCAGATCTATATTTTCTACTCCTTGGGTGACAGCTCCTTCTCCTTCAATGTTTTGGTGACCTACTCCCTCTCCAAATTTTCTACTCCAGTGGTAACCTCTCCAACATCATCAGCATCCTCAACTCCAGGCTTTTTAGGATCAGACTCATCAAATACTACATGTGTAGTCTCTTCCACCATCAATGTCCTCTTGTTAAACACCCTAAAAGACTTCCCAACACTAGAATATTCCAAGAACACTCCTTCATCAGATTTAGGATCAAATTTGCCCAAGTGAGACTTCCCAGTATTGTGAATGAACACCTTACAACCAAAGACATGAAGGTGGGAAAGATTGGGTGTCCTACCCTTAAGGATCTCATAGAGTGTCTTATCTAGTTTGGCTGTAACATTCACCCTATTCAATACATAACAAGCTGTGTTAACCGCTTCAGCCCAAAAGTATTTTGGAAGTGAATACTCAGCAAGCATGGCTCTAGCGGCTTCCACCAAGGTCCATTTCTTCCTTTTAGCTACCCCGTTCTGCTAAGGTGTCCTAGGAGCTGAGAATTTGTGGCTAATCTTCTTGTCCTTACAAAATCCTCCAAATCTTTCGTTTTCAAACTCTCCCCCATTGTCACTATGGATGGTCAAAATCTCACAACCTAGTTTTTCTGAATCCAAGTAGAAAATGTTCTAAACTCCTCAAAAGACTCATATTTATGTGAAAAAAATCTAATCTAAGTGAACCTCGAGTAGTCATTAACAATCACCAAACCATATACTTTCCCTCCCAAGCTAGCAGTGCTAATGGGTCCAAACAAATCCATGTGAAGGACTTTTAAAGGTCTAGAGGTGCTAATGTCCTTAGTGGGGTGGAAAGTGGAGTGGACTTGCTTTCCTAGTTGGCAGGCATCAAAAAGGTGGTCTTTTGAAAACTTGAGTTTGGGGACACCTCTAACTATGTCTTTTTGGTCACTTTCTTAAGGGTTTTCATACTTGCATGACATAATCTCCGGTGCCATAATCATGAATCATCAACAACTATTTTTAAGCAAAATGAACCAGCGTATTCAATGTTATTTAAATCAAGCATGTAGATGTTGTTGATCCTTTTTCCCTGTAAAATAGTATTGTTACTTAAACTTACAATGCATGAATTTGCAAAGAATTGCACGATGAAGCCCTTGTCACAAAGTTGACTGTTGCTGAGCAGGTTGTGCTTTAATCCATCTAGAAGCAAAACATTTTCAATCATAAGGTTCTTGGAATTACCAATTATATCTAAGCCTACCACCTTCCTGATGGTGTTGTCTCCAAGAGTAACCTTGCCTCCATTCCTGGACTCCAGCAAAACAAATTGATTGGCATCACTAGTCATATGTCGAGAGTATCCACTGTCCAAGTACTATATACTCTCACGAGGCCTTTTAAGAGAGCCCACCTATAAAATTATCAAATGTCTGATATAGAAACCCAAACAGGTTTGGGTTGCTTCTTATGAAAAGTAGAATGCAATGCATGTGTGGTATGCTATAAATCATGTACCTTTGGTCTCCACACCCAACGTATACTATGGTAAACAGTGCAAGTGTGTGAGATGTGTCCTAGCATGCCACATGAAAAACATCTAACACCTGGAAAAGTATTTCTTAAATGGTTTGAGTTATAATGCCTCTTCCTAGGTGTTGGTTTTTGATCAAGTGTTGGTGTTATCCTAGTTTTCTTAAATGTATCAAATTTATTTTGAATCCTCAAGTTAGTACATTTTAAGGCAACATTAATAATCCTCAAATAATTTTCCATCTCTTTAGACTTCTTAAAATCAGATTCAAGTGAGGTGTGTGTGACTTTTAGTGACTCATGCTCTTCAATTAATTCACAATGCTTTTTGTTTAACTCATCAAATTCATCAAGTAAAATCATGTGATTTGAATCAATCGTAGAATGATCTTTGAGAATAACTTCATGCTCTTTTTGTAAATTCAAAAATTCCAATTTCAAGCTAGCATGTGTTTTCTTAAGTTTTCTATATGATGCATGAATTTTTTCAGAAACTTCAAGAAGTTGATCGTAGAAAAGTTAACATAGCTCTTCTTGATCAAGATTATCGTTTTCCATTAAACACAAGTTTGTTGTCTCATCTTCTGGTTCTGTCTCCGAAGAATTGTTGACCTCATTTTTGTATGAGGTCACTGAGGCCCTTCCAAACTCCAAATTAATTCTAGATCCTAGGATCCACTCTAGACCTTAAGATCCTTTCCTAGAGCCAGACCTTAGGGCCTACTCTAGAGCTTAGGATTCCCTTAAATCCTAGATCTTAGAACTCCTCTAGATCCTAGGATCACTCCAACTTCAAACCAATCCACATCCTTGATCAACCTCAACCTCAAATCAATTCCTAACCTTGATCAACTCCAGCTTCAATTTGATTCAGCCCTTGATCAATTCAAATCTCAAACTTCATTCAATTCAAATCCAAATTAATTCAAGTTTCAAACATATCCAAACTTTGACTCAATCCACTTGAGAATCCAAATTTCAACCTAGACTTTGATCCCACCTTTAATCTAGCTTTGACCTTATCCATCCATTAACAGTCACAACATGATTGTTAATGATTTGGATACTTCAATATTAATCATTCAAACTTGAAATCCATTCCAAATCCAGAAATCCAGACTCAAATCTAAAGCCTTAAGGCCTTGTCCTAAAGACCCTTTTCAGAGAATTTTCAAACATCCCAAAATCCAGTCTAATGGCCTCTGATTCAGGGTCTATCACTCACAAAGTGATAAGATATGTCTCTAGAGGCTACCCTCCAATTTTGAGCCCATTCTGAGGTCTTTAACCCTAGAATTTGAATTAAAATCCAAAGGCTGTGAAACCTTCAAATATTTACAGCCCATGCCACTGAACCTAACCCCTTTGGGATCTTGACCTTGGAACCCTTATCCAAGCCTCCAATCACTTCCAGACCTTTGAATTTAACCCATTGAGCAGTAAACTGCATTTTTCAGACCCATTTTTGACCATAGTTGACCAATAGGTCAAAATTGACCAAAATACCCCTATGGGGCTCAAATGGGGATTTCAAACCAAATGAGCTCCAAATGGGATGCAACCACCTTTGACAAATTTCAAATATCATTTCAAACCTGTTGAGCCCAAACCCAGACCCTGGGTCAACCTGGTTGACCAAACAGGCCCTAAGGGACTCAAATAGGGATTTTGATCAATTTGACCTCCCCAGACCCAGGAACTACCCTCAATGGTCTCCAAATGCCTTTTCAAACTTGTTGAGCCCAAACCCAGACCCTAGGTCAACCTGGTTGACCAAGTCAACCTAGGTTGACCAAACAAGCCCTTAAGGGTTCAAATGGTGATTTTGACCAAATCGACCCCTCCAAACCCTGGGACCACATCCAATAGGCTCAGGATGATGTTCTGAATTTGTTGAATCCATTTCTAGCCCCTGAACCCAACTGGTTGACCAAGTCAACCAGTTTTGGCCTAGAAGCCCATTAAAGGCCCATTAAGCCTCCTTAATCCATTTGACATGCATGGCTCTTGGAACCACCCTCCAATCCACCTAATCAACTCATTTGAATTACCTAAATAAAAATTTCATAACCCTTGATGGAGTTGACTGGTCAACCAGTCAACTCAAGGCTTAAGGGACCATTTGTATGGTCAAACCTTTCAACCCATTGAACCTAGCTCAAGCCACACCCATCCAGCCACTTGGAAAGACTCCATGACCTGCTTGGATGCCACATCAGCCCCATTGACCAGTTGACTGGTCAACCTGGTCAAACCCAAGTTTAAACCTCTTCTAGAAGGCTTTATCACATGCTAAGCCCCTTTCCCTTGATTTAAGCTGCTTTAGGCCGACCCCTTAATGTCCTAAAGCTCACTTGGAGCTCTCCTAACCAGGCTCAGGGTCTGGTTTAGCCTTAAATGGCAATGTCTCCTCCACTCATCCCAAAGCCGCCCAATAGGATTGAGGCGTGCCCAGCCTTTGGGTCAGCCTTCTGGCTGTCCCAGGGACACTTGGCAACATCTGAGGACCTGGTGAGTCAATCCCAGCCATCCGTTTGGCCTGGGGGCGTTTGAATAGGGGGAAAAGGCCTTAATGCCATACTCTCTAACCCTAATCATCTCTCACTACTCAAGCCCTCTCAAGTCCTGTCCCCTGTTCGTTTTGAATCTCCAGAGCTTCCTCTACCTCCCCACTACAAAATCCAAGTGGTTGCACGTCACCGGCGGCGAGTTCTCCGGCGAACCCACCACCTAGACCGTCCCAAGCCTATAGCAGTCGATCCAGACGTGTTCGAGCTCGGATTTCTGCTGGGGATCTTCACTTGGACAATCTACAAGCTCATCCATCCAGAAATTTCGAAGATCTAACGGTATAACTCCCTAAAACCCTAGATCTAGTTCACATTAGTTAGATCTAAATAGCTTTATGCTTTTAGGGTATTAGCTAAAACAAACTATTCCCCATTATTTCTGTTCATGCCTACTCTTTGCGTTTAAAATTTCAAGTGAAATGATCGACCCGATCGAAAGAACGAGGCGAAATACGTTCTCTAGGGCGTCACTCACGGTCTCCGGTGAGTGTACGTTTTCTGGACCGTTGATCGCTCGATCAACGGTCCAGATCGAGCCCTTCCGCGGTCTGATCCGACCGCGCATTCGATCTGTCGTTCGATCAGCCGTCCGGCGAGATCAGGGCCGTCCATTCGGAACAGCGGGATCGAATCTCCGCCGTTCGATCTTCTCCTGGTGAGATCAAACCGCGGGATCTGATCTCAGCCGTTAGATCGAACCCGCGGGTTAATCCAATGGCTGGCAAGAGCCGCTGACGTGGTTAAGTGAAAACCGCGTGAAGCGGCCCGCGGCCGACGCGTGTCCCCGCCGTCACGCGGTTTCGATCCAGCCAATCCGAGCGCGCCGCGTGTCTGACCGCCGCCGTTTAATTAAGGAAAAATGTGTTTTAATTGATTTTAATTACAGAAACTTTGGAAAATTATAGTAAATTAAATACTGAACCAAAAAAATGAGTGTAATAGCTCATTTTGTTCAGTTTTTCATCCTCTATTTTCTAAAGTTATTTTTAAATAAAAGTATTGTATAGTTTAAAATTAATTTCTATAATATGTTTTCTTATTTTTATTTTATATTTAAATAAGTAAAACCCTGTTAAGTCCAAAATTTGGCTTGAGTTATTTCAGACTTGTTTTTGATCTCCAGTAATTTTCTCAGATTTATTTAACCTATATTTTAATAGTTATTAAGATTTAAAGTGTAAAGGTATTTAAAAATTAAAGTAATGATGAATTTAAATTAGCTTGTATTGCATTCAAACATTCATTTGAAATTTTAAATGGAGCTTTATTGTGTTTACATGAATTCAATGGGGAATGGTGGTTAATCAGTGGATAATTAATTTTATAATTATTCATTGATTAATTCTTTAATTAATTAAGATTTAACTTGATTTGCATGCTTAAGGTGCACACACCACTTAGTCTAAGGCTCTCCTAGATTTAGGTATTGAATGTGTTTATGTGGTTCATGCATGCCTTGTGTATTGAGTATGAGGGTTAGTTCAAACATTGATTCAAGCCCATCAAGATTAGTGACATAATTAAGGACAATAATTAAGGACTCATGTATAGAAAACTTAGAAAAATTTCCATAATTAGGATTCACTTTCCCTTGAGTTGAAACTTTGAACATTTGAACTTAGTGACACCCTCAACCCCTAGGGAAATTTTCACTGATTTTTGAGATCATTAGGTCCCCTAATTAATTTTCTAAGTCTTAAACCCTTAATTAAGCCTTTAAAACTTCTAAAAATTGTAATAAATCCAATTTAAATCCAAAAATTACATATAAACCCTCAAACTGACCAGAATTCAGTCCTTAATCTATGATAATTGGAAGCCCCTTGATTTGACAGCAATTTAAACCCTAATTTAATTTTAAGTAAAAAATCAATGTTTAATTGAGATAATTAATTAATAATAATTAAAAAATCAAAAAAATCTCCCAAACACTTGGGGATCTCTCCTTAGATTATTCCTGACCTTTGGAGGTGTTTTCAAGAGATTGGGAATTTGTTTAAAGCAAAATCACAAAAGAGACCCTCTAATTAAGAAATCCCTAAAATTCATTAAAATGCCCAAACTTCAATAATCCATAACTAATTCTAGAAAAATCCAAATTACCCAAACTCACTTGCATTCAACTCATATTGATGTCTAGTATTTATTAAAAATATTAAATTCCAGAAATTTGCAATATTTTAAAAAGTTAACAAATCGGTCAACTTTAAGTCAAAACTAGTTCAAAACTTCAAACCTTTGTAATAAAATGTAGAAAAATCCGATTTTAACGTACTTACCTTCTAACTGATCGTAGTAAGGTCTAGTATTTTAATAAAATACAAACATTCCAGAAGTTGGTTGTAATCAAAATTTCAACTTTTAACCCCTTAATTAAATCATTAAAATATTCAAAAATTCATAAAACTCATAATCATTCTAAAATTCAGAAAATATTGGTTTAATGTCCAAAACACTTAACAAATCCTTTAAAACACAACAACCACCCTAAAGTTGAAGTTTATTGGCTGGACTACTCCGGGCTGCGGGGCTAAGTGTCCTAAGGAGGCTGGTTCCTCGAGCCTGGTGGCACAACGCCACGAATGGATTCTAAAGGGTGTCAAACCTTAAAATGGATTATTTTTTTAATTATTTAACATTTTAAAAGTCTCTAATTCAATTACATTAATTTGGTTTATCGGCTGGACTACTCCGGGCTGCGGGGCTAAGTGTCCTAAGGAGGCTGGTTCCTCGAGCCTGGTGGCACAACGCCACGAATCAATTAATGGCAAACTTAAATTAATCAACTTTAAAAATCAATAATTAACTCATTTTTGTGTTAATCCACTTTTTTTAATTCCAACCAATTTAAATAACTTAATCAACCCCGATTGCTACTGGGTAACCCAGGCCTACGAGGCTATTAGCTTAGCCCCAAGGAAGGTGAAATAAACTTTACGGCCTCGGTGTGAAACAAAGGTAGTAATCAATTAACTTTTAAAATATATTTAATTAAAATTCCTAATTTATTAATACTTGAATTTTAATCTAAATTCCCTCCTAAGCCTTAACAAACTCAAACTTTTAGACAACTTTAACTAATCACCTACTTTAGAATCTATCCCAGCCACACGACCTTTCTCACACACTTTAGATGATGTGCTAGGACAACCAACTCTAGATCTAGGCCGGTGTTTACTTTACTGCTCTGTGCCGGATTTTTTTTGTAGTTTTCACTGCATGTTGTGGATGAAATTGCTTTGCTGTGTCTGCTTACTTTTTCTGTACTCTGTGGATCGATTGATGTGTTTGGCGACTAGATTACCCTTAGGTTAGGTACGATCTGGATGTTGACACAGTTTTCTGCAGGTGGCCACGCTCATGCAGGGCAATGTAAAAAGGGGGCAAAATAAAAAAATGCACAAATATTATAAACTCTTTGCACAGGTGCTTCAGCTGCTAAAGCCCCCAAATCATAAAAAGAGCGTGGCCAGTGTGTTTACTTTCTTTTCTGCTCATATATAACTGCTTGGGAATAACTGCTTTATTTATATTAATTGCTTAGGATAACCTTGCAGGTGAGTCTAGATTTTTATTTTGATATCAATGTGATTTGTATAATTGTTAAGTGTTGTGAAAGTTAAGTTTGAGTTTGGGATAAATAGATCGAAAGCTTGGATTCCAAAGAGGAAAGGATACCCCTTTGGGGAACACTCCTTTTCCATTTGGAAATCCAAATTTGGATCATACCTCTTCCTTACCCAAAGAGGAAGGAGTGGCCTTCCCCTTAGAGGGAAGTGCCCTCTTATCCATTTGGGTAATCTACTACGAAGATTCCAAGAAGATTGAAGAAAAGGAGTCCAAAGAAGAATGAAATTGAAGATTCGAAGATTTGAAGATTGAGAGTATCCCACTCAAAATAACTTGCGTCATTACTAGGCTTAGAATTCGGGTTGTTGTCAGTGGTGCCCGGCCACTTTACTTTCTGTAATATTCTGGTTTGTAATAAGCAAGGCAATTCTGCCTATGGACATTTATTAATTAATTTGTATTTGATGTGATGATTTGATTGCCTTTAGGATTATTTGTTTTTACTAGTTTTTTGGCGATTGCATGCCGCTCTTTGTTTTCGCCTGGATACGTGAGGCTCGTGAGGGTGTGAAAGTTTTATACTCAAAATTTTAAAAGTCTAAAATTTTAGTGAGTCTAAATAACATAGAAAGATAACGAATCTAGGGAATTAGCCGGGGATCGACCCTGGGGTCTCATGCATATTTTTGCATTCTTCTTTCCTTGTTTTAGACCCTTCCCCGCCTGCGGGTAGAGTCCGGATAGTCTGACCTATGAGGACGAGGTGCCGGACCTGGGGAAGTCCAGTCTTCTAAAAAATTATTTTATAAGCCTGTTTTTAAAAAAATTTCAAGCATATTTGATTTGAGGTTATTAACCAGCATGCATTGCATTAGATACAAATTAAAGAGTCAAAATTTTAATTTCATAGTCCTTAGCATTTTAGCACCCAACATAAGTCCAAGGGGCCAATTAGGAAAATCTCTAGATGTCGGCCCCGCCTCCCCAAAACTTTAATTACAACGTCCCTACCATTCTTTCATAAAAAGACCGGATTCATGTATTTTAAATCGATTAGGTGGTTAGCTGGCTCCCCAATCCAGGCCGGGGTAAGTCCAGACCTTGCACTGCATTAGATAGGATCGGATGACTGTGGTCCAGTGTCCAAAATAGATTTAGGATCCGGGGCAGATCTTTGATTATAAGACCCCAAATTTCGGGAATATAGTCCCAAATTTCTAATAAAATACTTAACTCTAATTAAAGCTTCATTTCAATCCTAAAACATAAAGCCTAACACTTAGATTAAGTTGGGACACTTCCGGATGGTTCTGGAATCTCAAAGTGTCCCCTACCTCTCATCCTTTAACTCCGTTAATAACTGCTCAATTTTGATCCATTCCCTTTTGATTTTCCAATAATTCTATTCATACTTTGATATCACTCCTAGAAATTCTAACAAAATTTTGCCATTATTTTAATCGAGAGTTTTCGTAGGAGACCTCGTTTTCCTACGATGTAATTAACTACGAGGGCTTGCGCTCGTAGGAGATTTAGAACCACACACGCACCTGATTTTAAAAATTGATTTTTCAAAACTCAATTGGATTTCTTTGGGAAAATTTAAAATATTAGTGATCATTATTATCATATTCAAAGAATTATCATTGAATGATATTTTCTCCCTTCGGGGAGATACATCTTTCTTTGATAAGGCTTTGGATGTGAACCTAACGATCACACTTCTTGAATATTGTAACTGGATATTCAGTTGAACCTCATTTTGACCCTTCGTGGCCATAAGAAGTTCTCTTTAGCATCCGGTCATAATATTCAAGATGAATTTCATAATTCTAAATCTGAACGCCGTTATGAAATTTTATGTTCGTCCTTCGGGGTGGTATAATTTTTCTAACGGGATGATTCGATTTTAGAATTAGAATTAAATCTCAATTTTAAAGCTCCCAAAGAAAACTAATCTTTTCGAAACATGTTTTCAAAATTCCACCAACAAGAATCTGATGCAAAATCTGCCCAAAATGCCTTTTGAAGTCTCTTTTTGTCTTTTCTAAACTTGGATTTCTCCTCACTCTTTTCCTTGCTTTTGTGCGTCTTAAGTGTAGGATAATTAGCTTTCACGTGTCTGGGCTTTCTGAATTCATAACAAACCACATCAGACAATCCTTTAGAATATTTGTTATCCTTACCTTTTCTCCAATTTTGATAATGCTTTTGCTTCTTCCTTAGAAAGCTTTTGAATTGCTTTGTGATAAAGGCAATGTCATCGCTCTCAAACCCAAAATAATCAGAGTCAGATTTGTGCGCCTTCAGTGCCACTATTTTCTCTTTTCTATTCTCACCTGCATCAAGATTTCCTTGATTCACCCCTTGCTCATAAGCAATGAGTGAGCCAAGTAAGTTATCAATCAAATAGGTGTTTAAATCCTTAAATTCAGTTATAGTAGTGATTTTAGCATCAAAAGAGGAAGGCAAGCATCTTAAAATTTTGTTTACTTTTTCATAGTTTGAATGTTTTTTTCCTAGGGCATGCAAAGAAGTTACAATTTGAGTAAACCGTGAATACATATTAGAAATTGATTTAGAAGGTTTCATACGAAAAAGTTTGTAGTCATGCAAGAGAATATTCAAATGAGATTCTTTCACTTCATTGGTTCCTTCATAAGTAATCCACAACTTATCCCAAATATCTTTTCCAGTAGAGAAAGTAGAAACACACATTTAATCTTCAGACCTTAAAGCACAGAAAAAATAGTTCAAACACTTCGCATTTAATTGAGCTAAATCTCTTTCATCGGTAGTCCATTCAGTAAAAGCAACTTTAGTTTTAATTCCGTTAACTTCATGAGTAGGTGGTGAATATCCTTCTTTAATAAGCATCCACATGGGATAGTCAATTGATTGCAAAAACATAGCCATATGAGTTTTCCAAAAATCAAAAGGAAGGTTGTCAAATAAGGGAGGTCGTGTAATATAATATCCTTCAGTTGTATTACGATTCCCAAAGTTAGCCATGGATCAAAATTCAAAAAGTTTTCAAACTTTCTTTTTTATGAATCCCGCTCTGATACCACTTGAAAGTTCGTTAGGGATGTTAGGCCCTATGAACTAGTCCCGAGTCTAACCAAGAGGGGGAGGGGGGTGAATTGGTATTTTTTAAAAAATTCTTTAAAACCCAAAGAACGATTATCACAAACCAAAATCACCACGGAAAAATAAGTGCAGAAAATTAAAGTGCTGAAGCAGTAAAAAAGATCACAAGAGTTTATAGTGGTTCGATCAACTTGACCTACGTCCACTCCCCGGAGGTTCCCTCCGAGTATTGCACTACCAACGTGACTCTCCTTTAGCCTCCACAGCTAGGCGGAGAAGAACTCACAAAAACAACTCCTTTTTGCCACACCCGGCAAGGCAGAGAACCCAACTCCTTTTGCTTCCTTCTGAAGCAAGCAGAGAACCATGGTCACTTTTGGAAACTTACCTCTCCCAACACTTCCAAGGTTAAGAGACTCTAGCAAAGAAGAAGTGGAATAATGCTTGGAGCAACCCTTGTGAACATCCACAAGCTTCCCCTCACAAGATCCTCTCTCTCTCTCCCTCTCTCTCTCTCCTTTAGGTTTTCTCAGGCCAAGACAATAGCCAATGATGTTCAAAAATGTTGAACAAGAGCTCTTAAATAGAAGAGCTTCAAAGGAGCTCAATAAATGCAAGTTGTCGACTTTATCATCAAGGACAATATGGAAATCGTCCTGACCGATCAGTATAAATCTCATAAGATCGGCCAGAGCATCGCCTTAAATGCAAACTAGATGATTAAAAATTTGCTTGATCGTCCCAGCCGATCTCACGATTGTCCCGGCCGATCAGTTCAAATCAAAGAAAAATTTTCCAGAGCATCACCCTGAATTTGAGCTGTCCGATCTAAATTGGCCAGAGCATCACCCTGAATTTATACTGGCCGGTATTTTTTATCTAGGAGTACCAAGGGTTTTTTAATGGATCGTCCAGGCCGATCTTGAGATTGTCCAAGATGATGTCATCGTATCAATCATCCTTAATTACTCCTATGATTGCAGGTTCAATTCAGGCATAATTATATAATATCATCTGGGACGATCAAAGAATCATCCTGGCCGATTTCCAAAAATATAAAATACCTAAATAGATCATGGCGGTAATTTCTTTCTGTATTGAACATATCATCCTGGTCGATACAGGTATTGTCCAGGCCGATCAGTTAATTATGGCTGCCTTAACTAAGAAATCCTGATTAGATCTTTTGTTTTGAACTCGATCATCCGGGCCGATGTGAGTAAAAACACAAGCTCAAAATCTCTCAAGTGTGTGTGTGTAGGGTTACTTTACATCAGTCACTTCAAACAATTACAATTGACTCAAGAAAGAAAAAAGAAAATTACAGACTGACTCAACATTAGAAAAGAAAATTCTGATTTCTATCTGATCTTTGAATCCTGAAAATGTTAGTAGTAAAGGCAGTCGAAAAGAAGCAATAGTATTTGCTAATCATTAAAGCATAATTCATGGAATCTGCAACATAGGTGAAATCATTGTGTCTGGGATAATTAGTCAAAAAGGCAGTAATGTCATCCAAGATGATCAGACATCATCCGAGAAGATTAGACACATGAGATTATCTCGAGGAGTCATGCCGGATGACTTTTGAAAAAGTATATCATCCAGGATGATTAGGTGGATCGTCCTGGATGATTAGGTGGATCATTTTAGGATAATAGGTAATAATGGATCATACTCGCCAAATTTAAAATGTGTATCAAATGTTTCCACGTGGATCGTCTAGGACAAGCAGGTGGACCGTCAAGGATGATCACCAATAATAGAGCAAAAAATTAGAAGATCGTCTAGAATGATCACAAATAATTAAAGTAGAAGACGATCAGATCATCCAGGATGATAATTGATCATCCCAAATGATCATAAATGGAGAAGTCATAGCAGCCGTTAGATGGACTTTTAAGAGTGGATTGAATGTATCATCCAGGATGATGTGACCAAAGTTTGAAATTATATAGATAGATGGTGATGATCAGAGAAAGCCCAAAAATTAAAAAAAATAGTACAACATAAAAATTAAATACAAAAAATATAATAAAGATGACAAATGGAATAAAAACAAAAGTTTATTTTTTAATCAAAGCACGAATAGGATAAATTCTACATGTGATTGAATTAAAAATTTATAAGAACAATGAGTTAACATTATCAAAATTTGAAAAATGGTAGAATAATTAATCCTGTTATTCCCAGCTCGAACTTCTCTCAGGGAAAATTATCTTTTGAAAATAAATGACCTAACTTAGAAAAAACTAATTGGATAAGAAAAAAAAGATCCATTCAAAACTTGGTTCCAAAAAAAAATCTTATAGAATAATATACAAAAGTAATTTGTCACATTCATGAAATTCGAAATAAAGCCTTTGAAAATAATAAGTGACACATGAATTCTTCTAGGATTTAAGGTTTGAAAGTGAATGAAGCTTTCCTTTTGTGGTCTAATTTTATGCCTCTTATCAATTTATTGGGGAACTTTGCGTATCTTTTAGTTTTTGATACACTTTGTGTATCTTTCAATTTTTTTGGTGATCATTGAGCATCTTTTTAGTTTTTCTTTATTTTGGGGCTCATTTTATGCCCTTGTCATTTTTTGCAAGACTCTTAAAAATTCTTAATTATATTGAGTACATCTTCCAGATATTATAGAAGAAAAACTCACTATGTAATATAAGGAAGAAAAAACCACAAAAAAGAATCAAATTCATATGATAAATGCAACAACAAGAATTCAAAAAAATTTATAGAAATATAAAGACTTTAAACATTATAAATATAAGATAGATTATTGTAGCAAGATAGAAAATAACTCAATCTCAAAGTCCAGTTGTTAATTTGACAAAGACTTTTGTTTAGAAAAGAAAATTATACCACTAAAAGAGGTTAGAGGAAGTGAAATAATCAATGGTGTTTCTCTCATTAACTGATTTAGAGATGTCAGACATTAACTGCAAATTTTTAAAAGCTAAAATAAGTCATAAAATATCATTTTAGTTATGACAAAAAAAAGGGAACATCAGAGATGAAAAAACTATAAAATAACAACAAAAAAATCAACACTCAAAACCAAAAATAAAAATAAAATAGAAAATAACAACATGCAATAGATCATAAAACATACAAATTATAATTTATTAAGCAAGAAGTTCATGAAATTATGTGTTATGAGCCTCCGCTGTCTAGGTATTGCATGCTCTCACAAGGCCTTTTATGAGAGCAAGCCTGCAAAATTATCAATCATCAGATTTAGGAACCCAAACAAGTTTGGGTCCCATCTTATGGAAGGAAGAAAGTGATGTATGTGTGTTATGTTGTGAATCATGTAATTTGGGTCTCCACAGCTAATGTGTACTACGGTGAATAGTATAAGTGTGTGAAATGTTTCCTAGCATGCCACATGAAAAACATCAAACTCTAGGAAAAGGATTTACTAATCTACTTTGGTTATAATGTCTCCTCTTAGGTTTTAAAACTCTTGGCTTTGGACCATGATTTAAAAACTGTTCAGGTATGGCTGTATTCTAAATTTTCTCAAGTGCATTCAATCTGGCTTTAAACCTCGAGTTAGCAATTTTTAAAATGGCATTATTAACTCTAAAATAGTGCTCCCTATGTTCAGATTCATTAATATATATTTTAAAATCATTTTTAAGTGCAGTGTGGGATGCTTTAAATGAATCATGCTCAATGACCAACTCATAATGCTTTTTATTTAACTCATCAAACTCATCAAGTAATGACATGTGATTGTTATCAAGTGTGGAGTGATCTTTAAAAATAACTTGACGCTCTTTTTGCAAATTTAAAAATTCTAATTTCAAGCTAGTATACGATAATATAAGTTTCCTTTATAATGCATGAATTTTCTTACAAACTTCAAGTAATTGTTCATAGCTTAGTTCATTTACCTCTTCTTGGTAAGACTAACCAATATGATTGTCTGCCATCAAGCACAAGTTTGTAGTCTCCTCCTTAGCTTCAGTCTCAGAGTAGTCAGATAAAGAATCTGCCTAGAATGCCTTTTGGAACCACTTCTTATTCTTATCCTTTATGAACTTGGGTTTCTCCTTACCCTTCTTCATTATTGGGTGAGCCTTAAGTGTAGGACAATCAGCTCATACATATCCTGGCTTCTTGGATTCAAAGAAAATCATATCAGATGAACTTTTAAAAATTTTCCTATCCTTACCATTGTTCCATTTCTGATGGTGTTAGTGATTATTCCTTAGAAAGCTTTTAAATTGCATGGTGATTAAGAAAACATCATTTCAGACTCGAAATAATTTGTATCTGTGTCATTTGAAAGTTCGATGGGGATGTTAGGCCCTCTTGAACTTAGTCCCAAGCTAATTAAAAGAGAGAGGTGAATTGGAAAACCTTAAAACCAAAACACAATCCAAATCACCACAAACAAAGTGCGGAAAAAATAAATGCGGAAGCGAATAATAAGAAAAGAACACACCGGATTTATAGTGGTTCGGTCAAACCTTGACCTACATCCACTCCTTGGAGGCACCCTCCAAGTATTGCACTAACACAAGTGTCTCTCCTTTAGCCCCCACAGCTAGGCGGAGAAGCCCTTACAAAATCACTTCCACCTTCCCCGGTGCGGCGGAGTCGTCGGGTCCTTTGACACCAAAGAGATCTTCTTCTTTGGTGAACTTACCTCGAGACAAGCCTTGAATCCGATGGTACTAAGATGCGAGTTCGCCGGAGCAACCGTGTGGATCCCCCACCACACTCCCTTGAGTTCCTCCCCCTCACAGGATCTTCTCCCTCTCAAACTCCACCCTTTCCTCTCTCCCTTTCAAGCTTTCTCTTCAAGTTTCCCCCACAAGAACGAAGCTACAATGGCTGCCAAAGACACTTACAAAGTGCCTTGCCATAGCTTAAATAGAGGCTCTCAAAACGAGCTCATTAATGCAATTTGCCGCCATTATCGTCCTGGACGATATCCAAATCGTCCTGGCCGATTAGCACAAATATGAGGAAAATCGTCCTGAATATCGCCCTGAAATGAAGCTGGACGATGTCTAATCGTCCCGGACGATCTTGCGATCGGCCTGGACGAAATTCCCATTAATTGCTTTCCAAAACTGCCTGAGAAATTTTGGAAAAATTGACCTGGATCGGCCAGGCCGATATTTTATAGTCCAGGCCGATACCCAGGACGATATCCAAAAATAAGATTTTCCTAAGTAGATATGGCGGCAGATTCTTGCTGAATTGAGCCGATCGTCCTGGCCGATACAAAATCGTCCCGGACGATGTGTTTTGCAAAAAGACGGCTGCTTTAATGAGAATGCCCTAATTAGGATTTCTACTTTTGTCAGATCGTCCAGGACGATATAAATATCGTCCCGGACGATGTTACCAAAAATAGAAATCTTTTAGGGCACAATAGAAAATCTTCCAAGTTACAAATCATCAGATTCCACGCCAAATACAACAGACTCAAGAAAGAAAAAAGATTACAAACTGACATAGACCTAGTCTACCCAATCTTGAGCTGGTTCCAGATTACAGTCTGATCGTGTGGACCTGAAACGTTAGCACATAAAGCATTCGCAGAGAAATAAGGAATGTTTGCTATCATCAAAATCATAAACCATAGATCTGTAACAATCTCCCCTTTTTGATGATGGCAAAACATTTCAATTTGAATTTTCAAAAAAGACTATTTTCTCCTAATCTCCCCCTTACTAAAAACCTTTTAAAAAATAGGGGAGATAAAAATATTTTTGTTCTTTTTAATTTTTTGAAAACAAGATACAAACACGATAACAGTACAAAAATTCAACAATACGTTCTCCCCCTTTGACATTATCAAAAAGAGAGGAGGCACAAACAAAAAAATAAAACAAAAGACAAAAAACGTGTTTTGATCTAGTGAAAAAACAAATATTCTTAAAATGAGAAAGTTACCTCTTAGTTTTAATCAAAAACTTAGTAGAATTGGATTGACAACGCATAGCCCAGAAAAAGGTTAGAAATTCATAATTTGATAATCCAAACTCATTCTTTAAAAAAGGCTCAAAAACTTTTTAATTCAATATCTAGATCAAAGAATAAATTAGAAAAAGAAACAATGATTTTTCAAAAACTCCTTCCATAAAATACATCTAATAGAAGATCAATGCACGAATTTTTGAATCAAGAATCAAGATTTTCAAACTCAAGTATCGAAAGTATCAAGGGTTTTCTTGAGTTTTTTAAGAAATACAAGAATGGTAAGCATTAACTTTGTGGGCTCATTTTATGCCTCTTGACAATTGGTTGGCGCACTGCGCATCTTTTGATACACTTTGTGTATTCTATATTTTCAATTTGGCGACTTTGCGCATCTTTTATTTTTGGCATCATTGGCCATTTTTTTTTTTAATATGCTTCCTTTTTTAAATCTTAAGAACAAAGGAAAACCCATCTTAGTGACAAATCGAATTTCTTGATTTAGAAAATTATGAGTTAGATTCAAAAGCTTTGCAAATGATTCCTATGCGATAAATAAAACGTAGGGAGATAAAAAAAATTTGTTTCAAAAACCAATTTAAAAGATGAAAAAGATTTTAAATCAAAAGTAGGATAACCTCTTTTAGAAAACAAGGATTTGAAAAAAAATAATGAGTTTCCTTCCTTCGACTGTATTAGAGAAGTCAAAAAAAAATCTACCAAAGATTTCAAGAAAAACAGGAAGTAGATTTTTCATTTTTAGAAAAGTGAGTGTGTGTGTTGATCAGAAAAAAAAACTTCAACGAAAGGAAAAAAAATTTCAAAAAAAAATAAACAAAACTAAAAAACACAAAAAAAAAGGAAAAACACAAAAACACAACACAAAAACCACGAAAGGCTCTTAACCATTATCTCTCTCCTGGTCCGATGCTTCAGAGACCAGATCTGCCCATGAGATTTTTTGCCTTTCATTATTTCCCCAGTTCAAAGTTTGTTTTGCCTTGCCCTTTTCTTTTGTAGGAAGAATTCTTAAATTAGGGCACTCATTTTTCATATGTCCAGGTTTCCTACATCGAAAACAAATAATGTCAGAGGAAATATTAACATCCTTACTATTTTTACCTTTTTTCCACTTTTGCTTATGCTTTGGTGAGCTTTGTGATTTGCTTGACAAGACATTGCTATCGTCACCAACTAAGCTTCCTCTTTCCATATCTTCAGTTTTTAGAACGATCGTTTCACCTGCATCCAAAAGTCTTTGACCCAAACCTTGCTCGTAGGCAATGAGTGAGCCAATCAAATTATCAATAGAATAATCATTCAAATCTTTAGATTCACAAATTGCAACAACTTTAGAATCAAATTTATCCAGTAGATATCGAAGAATTTTGTTAACTTTTTCAAAATTTGAAAAATCTTTTCCTAAAGCATGTAATGAGTTTACAATTTGAATAAATCTGGTATACATGTCTAAGATCGTTTCAAAAGGTTTCATGGAAAATAATTCAAAATCATGCATTAACAAATTCAACTTGGATTTCTTGATTTCAATAGTGCCTTCGTATATGTTGTGCAATTTATCCCAAACTTCCTTACCGGTAGTGCACATGGATACTAACATAAAATCATCAGAATTTAAAGCACAGAAAAAACAATTTAAAGACTTTGCATTCAATTGAGCATTTACTCGTTCTTCCCTACTCCACTGATTAAAAGGAATATCAATTTTAACTCCATTAACAATTCGCGACGGTGATGAATAACCAATTAAAATCATATGCCACATGCGAAAATCAATCGATTGCAAGAAAATAGACATGCGAGTTTTCCAAAAATCAAATGACATATTTTCAAATAAAGGAGGTCTGGTGATTGAATATCCTTCCGCAACATTACAATTTGAAAAATTAGCCATGGATCAAAATTCAAAAGCTTTTAAAAACTTATTTTATGAAAATCGCTCTGATACCACTTGAAAGTTCGATGGGGATGTTAGGCCCTCTTGAACTTAGTCCCAAGCTAATTAAAAGAGAGAGGTGAATTGGAAAACCTTAAAACCAAAACACAATCCAAATCACCACAAACAAAGTGCGGAAAAAATAAATGCGGAAGCGAATAATAAGAAAAGAACACACCGGATTTATAGTGGTTCGGTCAAACCTTGACCTACATCCACTCCTTGGAGGCACCCTCCAAGTATTGCACTAACACAAGTGTCTCTCCTTTAGCCCCCACAGCTAGGCGGAGAAGCCCTTACAAAATCACTTCCACCTTCCCCGGTGCGGCGGAGTCGCCGGGTCCTTTGACACCAAAGAGATCTTCTTCTTTGGTGAACTTACCTCGAGACAAGCCTTGAATCCGATGGTACTAAGATGCGAGTTCGCCGGAGCAACCGTGTGGATCCCCCACCACACTCCCTTGAGTTCCTCCCCCTCACAGGATCTTCTCCCTCTCAAACTCCACCCTTTCCTCTCTCCCTTTCAAGCTTTCTCTTCAAGTTTCCCCCACAAGAACGAAGCTACAATGGCTGCCAAAGACACTTACAAAGTGCCTTGCCATAGCTTAAATAGAGGCTCTCAAAACGAGCTCATTAATGCAATTTGCCGCCATTATCGTCCTGGACGATATCCAAATCGTCCTGGCCGATTAGCACAAATATGAGGAAAATCGTCCTGAATATCGCCCTGAAATGAAGCTGGACGATGTCTAATCGTCCCGGACGATCTTGCGATCGGCCTGGACGAAATTCCCATTAATTGCTTTCCAAAACTGCCTGAGAAATTTTGGAAAAATTGACCTGGATCGGCCAGGCCGATATTTTATAGTCCAGGCCGATACCCAGGACGATATCCAAAAATAAGATTTTCCTAAGTAGATATGGCGGCAGATTCTTGCTGAATTGAGCCGATCGTCCTGGCCGATACAAAATCGTCCCGGACGATGTGTTTTGCAAAAAGACGGCTGCTTTAATGAGAATGCCCTAATTAGGATTTCTACTTTTGTCAGATCGTCCAGGACGATATAAATATCGTCCCGGACGATGTTACCAAAAATAGAAATCTTTTAGGGCACAATAGAAAATCTTCCAAGTTACAAATCATCAGATTCCACGCCAAATACAACAGACTCAAGAAAGAAAAAAGATTACAAACTGACATAGACCTAGTCTACCCAATCTTGAGCTGGTTCCAGATTACAGTCTGATCGTGTGGACCTGAAACGTTAGCACATAAAGCATTCGCAGAGAAATAAGGAATGTTTGCTATCATCAAAATCATAAACCATAGATCTGTAACATCATTAGCTTTCAGTGTCACAGTTTTATACTTCTTTTACTCATCTGCATCAAGTTGTCTTTGGTTCATTCCTTTCTCGTAAGCAATGAGTGAATCAAGTTAGTTATCAACAAATTAAGTATTCAAATCCTTAGATTCAGTAATTGCAGTAATCTTAGCATCAAAGGAAGAAGGCAAGTATCTCAAAATTTTATTTACTCTTTCAAAGTTAGTTAGCTCTCTTCCTAAGGCATGAAATAGGGTGACAATTTGGGTAAACCTTGTATACATGTCAGAAATCGATTTAGTAGGTTTCGTACAAAAACGTTCGTGGTCATGTAATAAAATATTCAACATAAATTGCTTAACTTCATTTGTTCCTTACTATGTAATACATAATCTATCCAAAATTTCTTTACCAGTTGCATAATTTGAAACATGTATATTATATTCCAATTTCAAAGTATATAAAAAAAAGCTCAAGCATTTTTCATTCAGTGGTGCTAAATCCCTATCATTAAAATTCCATTTAGTAAATGAAAGTTCAGTTTTAATGCCATTAATTTCATAAGATGGTGGTGAATATTCATCCTTAATAAGCATCCATATGCGACAGTTAATCGAATGTAAAAATATTGATATACGAGTTTTCCAAAAATCAAAAGGTATGTTATCAAATAAAGGTGGTCGGGTAATAGAATACCCTTCCGCAGTATTATGATTACTGAAGTTAGCCATTGATCAAAATTCAAAAGTTATTAAAAACTCATTTTTATGAATTCCGCTCTGACACCGCATGATAGTTCATCAGGGATGTTAAGCCCTTGTGAACTAGCCCGAGGCAAACTAAGAGGGGTGATGAATTGGTATTTAAAATTTTCTTTAAACAAAATCGCAAACATAACTAAACAATCACCACAAAAATTAAAGTGCAAAAATTAAAAACAAAAATAATAAGAAAGAACACACCAAATTTTATAGTGGTTTGATCAACTTGACCTATGTCCACTCCCTGGAGCATCTCCTCCTAATATTGCACTAAACGCAGTGTCTCTCCTTTGGCCTCCACAGTAAGGTGGAGATGCCCATTCAAAAACACCTTTCTACCAACCCCGATGAGGCAGAGAACCCAATTCCTATTGCTTCCTCCTGAAGCAGGTAGAGAAAACCTAATCTACTCGGGTGGTGATGCTTCTTCTTAACATTATGTGATGCATGCAAAGTTGGTTTATCATTTTCATAAGCTTTGAGTTTTTCTAACTTCTTAAACTCCTTTTCTAACTCAACATGAGATGACTTCAAGGAATCATGTGCATAAGTTAATTCAATATTCTTTTAATTTAATGCATCACATAATGTTAAGAAGAAGCATCACCACCCGAGTAGATTAGTAGTTCTCTGCCTGCTTGAGGAGGAAGCAAAAGTGAGTAGTTGTATTGTTTTATGTTATTTAGTTGTACTGAATTGATCTTTTAATAAAATTTGAATTGTTTTTCCTTGTAATGTTTTAGTGGAACTGCCTAAATTGTTTTTCTTTGCTATCATCAAAATTATAATTCCTAAATCAGATTGATAACAATTTTTTTTGGGGAAATAAAACAACATTTATTTTTGTTTAAAGAAAGCCCATTAACATTCTCAATGTAATAAAAAAACTCTAAAAGTTTATTGATCTTATTAAAAGAACCATTCGTAAAAAGAATAAAGTCATCGGCAAAACATAAGTGAGAGATAGCGAATCCACCCAAGGTTCTAAAATTGATGCTAGGTTGATTCTCAAAGAAGTTAGCGTTGCCTTTAGACAAATAATCTGGTGCAATAATTAAAAGGGCAAGAGGGATAGGGTCTCCCTATCTAAGACCATGAGATGATTTAAATAAACCAGTACTCTAGCCATTGGCAATAATGGAAAAATTGGTTCCTTCAATGCAATTCCTAATAAGATTGATGAAATTCTAATTAAAACATAATAATTGCAAAATCGTATAAAGAAAGCTCCAATCAATATAGTCATAAGCCTTGACAATGTCAAGCATCAAAATAATGTTGTTGCCTCTCACCCTAGCATCCAAGTCGTGACAAAATTCTTGCGCCAATAGAATATTATCTGTAATCGACCATTAACAAAAGCCATTTCATAGGGAGATATAATTTTAAGAAAAAATAGAGTTTAAATTACTCATAATTTTTTTAGAAATCAACTTACTTAAAAAGGCACAAAGACAAATATGTCTAAAATCATTCCAAACACTAATCAAGATGTTCTTGAAAATAAGCACCATAAAAGTGGGAGCAAAGAATTTAGGGATAGAGTTTCAAGAAATAAAATCTAAAACATTCAAAAAAATATTAGAGCTAGTAATATTCCAAGGTTTTTGAAAGAACTTACTAGTAAAACTATCAGAACCAGCAACATAATCACCATTCATGTCACAAACAATCTCTTTTAATTCCTCTAAAGACATGGGTTTAGAAAGTAAATCATTATACTCCTGAGATATAACATTAGGGATAATATCAGGGTTATCAATATTAAGAGAGTTAAAACTTTATTAAGATGATTTTGTAATTACTGAACAATGAAGTAAGTAATTTTCTCCCCATCTTCAGTAGTAGAACCATCATAATTAATTATTTTATTAATGTAATTTATTGCACATTTTCTCTTAACCAAAGAATGTAAATATTTGGTATTATTATCCCCCTCAACCAGGTGTTTAGCAGCAACTTTTTATTTCCAAAAAGCTTCCAACTAAGCTTGTAATTTAAATAAACAAACTTTAGCCTCTTTAAGCAAGTTAAAAATACCATCAGAAGGAAAAGCTTGACAGTTAGCCTCAATAGAATTAAATTTTTCTTCAGCAATCTAAATATTACTGAAAATATTTTTAAAAATATTATGATTCCACCAATAAATGATTTGTTTCAATCTTTTCAATTTAAACCAAAACTTTTTCATGCCATGAACATAATTATCAAGATTCAAGTTACATGCCAATTTTCCTGAATAACCTCCTGGAAAGACTTATGAAGCAACTTCATGTTTTGAAATCTAAATTGAGGCAAAGAGTTTATTTGTCTAGCTTTAAGCGTAATCAACAAAGGAGAATGGTTAGAAAGAGTTTTATTAAGATTCTCAAAAGAAATAGTGTTAAAAAAATTAAGCTAATTTTCAAAAAACAAAACACGATCCATATGTTTCCCTAATTAACCAAGAATCAACGTGAATTTAATACCAGAAAAACTAATGTCAATAAAATTACACTCCATAATCATATTGTTAAAATCCTTCATCGAATGATATTTAGGGGTTGAAGTCCCGAAATGCTGAGTAGGATTAGAAATCATATTAAAATCACAACCAACAAGCCAAGGTAAGTTGCAAATATTATTAAAGTTATTAAGTTGCTCCCAAAGAATTTTTCTAGTATTACGAGTAGAAGAAACATAGATAAAGGAGGCATAACAATTCAAATTTAATAATTAAATGCTTCAATATAAAACTTGAGTAAAGTCATCAATAACATCTATGCAAATATGATCTATCCAAAAAACCCCAAATTTTATTAGCAGAATTAGAAACCCAATGCTTAAAACCTAAGATTCTAACAGTAGAAGGTAATTTAGAGACATTAATAAGTGGATTAAGCAAAATATGAATAGAAACAATGTGAGTACGGCATAAATTCTTTACTCTCAACCTAGAAGAGGGGCAACTGATACCCCTAACATTCCAAATAATAGTTTTAAAAATAATTAACATATTAATAACTAGTATGCGAGCGAAGAGTGGTTCTAGGATATTGTAAAATGATGTTTTTACTTTTCCTACCTCTCTTATTATAAAATTTAATAAATCTAGTGTCAGTATCATCTTTAACAAAACATTTAGCAATAATTTCCATATCCTCTATGCTAGTAAAAGTATCACTATTAAAATGAGAAGGTGAAGGAAGCTTACTATCATTTTATTGGGTCAACTGACTTTCCTTTTGAGGACATTCACCCACAATAAACATATTATCATCCTCCACATTACCTTTTCTCCTCATGGCAAGCTCATCAATGCCTTCCCAAGAGAAAGGCTATCCTACAACCTAGCCAATTTACCCTCCTCCAACATGTTACCATTCCCATCAAAATCTCTACAAAGTAATTCAATACCCACATTAACTTCCACCACTTTCTCCTGCTCATTCAAAACCAATGGATTTGTAGCCGTGTTAGATAATAGCATAACATTCATCTTAGATAGATTTTTGTTAAAGAAAGTAGATTTTTCATTTTTAGAAACGTGAATGTGTGTATTGATCAAAGAAAAATTTTCACGAAAAAAAAAATCAAGAAATAAACAAAACCAAATAAAAAATAAAATAAAATAAAAAAAAGAAAAAAAAACACAAAAACACGAAAGGCACTTTAACCATTATCTCACTCCTGGTCCGATGCTTCAGAGACCAGATCTGCCCATGAGATTTTTTGTCTTTCATTATTTTCCCAGTTCAAAGTTTGTTTCGCCTTGCCCTTTTCTTTCGTAGGAAGAATTCTTAAATTTGGGCACTCATTTTTCATATGTCCAGGTTTCCTACATCAAAAGCAATTAACGTTAGAGGAAATATTAACATCCTTACCATTTTTACCTTTTTTCCACTTTTGCTTTTGCTTTGGTGAGCTTTGTGATTTGCTTGACACGTCATTGCCTTTGTCACCAACTAGGCTATCTTTCTCTGTATCTCCAGCTTTTAGAACAATAGTTTCACCTGCATCCAAAAGTCTTTGACCTAAACTTTGCTCGTAGGCATTGAGTGAGCCAATTAAATTATCAATAGAATAATCATTCAAATCTTTTGATTCACAAATAGCAACAACTTTGGCATCAAATTTTTTAAGTAAATAACGAAGAATTTTATTGACTTTTTCAAAATTTGAAAAATCTTTTCCTAAAGCATGCAATGAGTTTACAATTTGAATGAATCTGGTATACATGTCTAAGATCGTTTCATAAGGTTTCATGGAAAATAATTCAAAATCATGCATTAACAAATTCAACTTGGATTGCTTGATTTCATTCGTGCCATCGTATATGGTGTGTAATTTATCCCAAGCTTCCTTACCAGTAGTGCACGTGGTTACTAACATAAAATCATCAGAATTTAAAGCACAGAAAAAACAATTTAAAGACTTTGCATTCAGTTGAGCATTAAGTTGTTCTTCCATGTTCCATTGATTAAAAGGAATATCAATTTTAACTTCATTAACAATACGTGACGGTGATGAATAACCAGTTAAAATCATATGCCACATGCCAAAATCAATCGATTGCAAGAAAATAGACATGCGAGTTTTCCAAAAATCAAATGACATATTTTCAAATAAAGGTGGTCTGGTGATTGAATATCCTTCCGTAAAATTGCGATTTGAAAAATTAGCCATGGATCGAAATTCAAAAGTTTTTTAAAAACTTATTTTATGAAAACCGCTCTGATACCACTTGAAAGTTCATTAGGGATGTTAGGCCCTCTTGAACTTAGTCCCAAGCTAATCAAGAGATAGGTGAATTGGAAAACCTTAAAACCAAAGATAAAGTTCCAACCAAAAACACCACAAATAATGTGCGGAAGAAAAATAAATGCGGAAGCGATAATAAGAAAAGAACACACCGGATTTATAGTGGTTCGGTCAAACCTTGACCTACGTCCACTCCTTGGAGGCACCCTCCAAGTATTGCACTAACACAAGTGTCTCTCCTTTAGCCCCCACAGCTAGGCGGAGAAGCCCTTACAAAATCACTTCCACCTTCCCTGGTGCGGCGGAGTCGCCGGGTCCTTTGACACCAAAAAGATCTTCTTTGGTGAACTTACCTCGAGACAAGCCTTGAATCCGATGGTACTTAGGTGCGAGTTCGCCGGAGCAACCGTGTGGATCCCCCACCACACTCCCTAGAGTTCCTCCCCCTCACAGGATCTTCTCCCTCTCAAACTCCACCCTTTCCTCTCTCCCTTTCAAGCTCTCTCTTCAAGTTTCCCCCATAAGAACGAAGCTACAATGGCTGCCCAAGACACTTACAAAGTGTCATGCCAAGCTTAATTAGAATCTCTCACAATGAGCTCATTAATGCAAGTTGCTGACATTATCGTCCAGGACGATAAGTATATCGTCCTGGCCGATCAGTACAAATTCAGCTCATCAGCCTTGGACGATTTGGGACGATCAGAAGAAAATTGGTTACATCGTCCTGGCCGATATCACGATCGTCCAGGCCGATTAGTTTAAAACCTATTTCAATCATCCTGATTATCGCCCTGAATACTAGCTGTCCGATGTAGATCGTCCAGGCCATCGTCCTGGCCGATCATGCGATCGGCCCGGACGATGTGATCGTATCAATCAACCATTAATGCTTTCCAAAGATACCAGATCAATTTAGGCATGATTGAGTTAGATCGTCCAGGCCGATAATAATATCGTCCTAGCCGATTTCCTAAAACAAAGAATTCCTAAACTGATTATGGCGGTTGATTCTTTCTGAATTGAGATTATCGTCCTGGCCGATACAAGTATCGTCTAGGCCGATCTGTTGACGACTGCCTTAATGAGGATGCCCTAATTAGGGTTTCTGATTTTGGAAATATCGTCCCGGCCGATATTACCAAAAATAGAAATCATATAGGGAACAACAGGAGATCTTCCAATTTACAATCCAACTGGTCCCACACCAAATACAGCAGACCCAAGAAAGGAAAAAGATTATAAACTGACTCAGACCTAGTCTACCCAATCTTGAGCTGATTCCAAATTGCAGTCCGATCGTGGGAACCTGAAACGTTAGCACATAAGACAATCGTAGAAAAAATAAAGAGTGTTTGCTATCATCAAAACCATAAACCATAGATCCGCAACATTCATAAAATCTTAAAAACTCAAATCAAGAAAATCACAATTAAAAGATCAAAAACTCATAAAAAACACACAAAGATATTAATTAGAAAACACATATCAATGTTGCAGAAAACATTTTTAATTAAGCATTCAAATCAATCACACCAAGCCTTGTTCTTAATGCACTAAAAGTATCAAAGGCTAATGGTTTTATAAAAATGTCTAAATGTTAATTTTCAGTAGAAACATTAGTGAGTTCAATTTCTCCTTTGGATACATGATCACTTTGAAATAATGTCTTATGTCAATATGTTTGGTTCTTGAATGTTGAATAGAATTTTTAGAAATATAAATAGCACTAGTGTTATCACAATAAATTAGAATAGTGCCTATAATTAATCCTAAATCAATCAATTATTATTTTAACCAAAGTACTTGTATCACACAACTTCCTAATGCAATGTATTCAGCTTTTACAGTCGATAGGGCTACTAAATTTTATTTTCTACTGGACCAAGAGATTAAAGAATTTCCAATAAACTGACATGTTCTAGAAGTGCTCTTTTTATCCACCCTACAACCTGTAAAGTTAGAATCTGAATAACAAATTATTTCAAATGAAGAGCTAAACTTAGGATACCAAATTACTAAGTTATAAATTCCTAACATATATCTTAGAATCCTTTTTACTGCTATCAAATGTGATTCTTTTGGATCTAATTAAAATCTAGCACACAAACAAACACTAAACATGACATTAGGTCGGCTAGCAATCAAGTAAAGCAAAGATCCATTAATCTTTCTAAATTTCTTTAGATCAACAGATTTTTTCTTAGGGTCCTTATCCAACTGAACTAAGGAACTCATAGGTGCACTAACAGGTTTAGCATTGTCCATTTCATACTTTTTGAAGATGTCCTTAAAATACTTTGACTGATTAAGAAATAAACCTTTCTCAATTTGCTTAATGTTAAATCCTAGAAAAAAACTTAAATCTGTCATTAGACTCATCTCAAATTCACTACTCATTATTTTAGAAAAATCATCACAAAGATTTTTATTTGAAGATCCAAAAATATTATCATTCGCATAAATTTGAACAATGAGTATATCCTTTCCACATTTCTTAAAAAAGAGAGTTGTATCCACAATTCCTTTTTTAAAAGATCTTTCAAGTAGGAAGGTGCTCAACCTCTCATACCTAGCCCTAGGTGCCTGTTTCAATCCATATAATGCCTTTTTCAATTTGAAAACATGATTTGGGTATTTAGAATTTTCAAAACCTGGTGGTTGTTCTACAAAAACATCCTCTTGAGTTACCCCATTTAAAAAAGCACTTTTTACATCTATTTGGTACAGTTTAAATCCTCTAAAATAGGCATAGGCTAGCAAAACCCTAATTACTTCAAGTCTAGCTACAGGGGCAAAGGTCTCCTCAAAATCAATTCCTTCAATCTGATTATACCCCTTACCAACTAATCTAGCCTTATTTCTAATGACTACTCATTTGTCATTCATTTTATTTTTGAATACCCACTTAGTTCTAACTACACTTTCATCCTTTAGTCTTGTAGTTAATTCCTAAACTTTATTTCTTATAAATTGATTTAACTCTTCTTGTATGGCCAAAATCCAAAATTCATCTGAAAGTGCTTGATCAATATTAGTGGGTTTTATAATTGAAATGAAGGCATAATGATTGACTTCTTTGTTTAATCCACGCCTAGTCCTTACACCCTCACTAGGTTCACCAATTATCAACTCCTTTGGGTGGTTTTTAGAAAATCTCAAATCTCTAGGCAAACGGTTTTCTATTTTCAAATTTTCTTTCACATTTTCTTCCAAATTCATTTTATCAATCTTTTGGTAGTTAACATCAATCTCATCTTCTATAACATTTGGCTCTTCCAAATTTTCATACTCATCAAATACAACATGTGTGGTCTCCTTAATTACCAAAGTTCTTCTATTGAATACTCTATAAGATTTTCCAACACTTGAGTATCCAATAAAAATTCCTTCATCTGATTGGATCAAATTTTCCTAAGGCAGATTTTCCATTGTTATGAATGAACATCTTATAACCAAAAATATGAAAATGTGGCAAATTAAGTGTTCTTCCTTTTAGCAACTTATAGGATACTTTACTTAATTTAGATCTCATATTCACATATTCAGAATATAACATGCAGTACTAACCGCCTCAGCCCAAAAATATTTTGGAAGTGAGTATTCTGCCAATATTGCTCGGGGGGCTTCTATTAATGTTCTATTTTTCCTTTTGATTACCCCATTCTGCTGAGGGGTTCTAGGTGCAGAAAAATTATGATCAATTCCTTTCTCCTTACATAAATCCTCAAATCTTTCTTTTTCAAATTCTCCTCCATGATCACTTTGTATAGTCATGATTTCACACCCAAGTTTTCTTTTAATCTAAGTCAAACAATTTCAAATTTCTCAAATGATTTAGTCTTATGAAATAGAAATCTAACCCATGTGAATCTAGAGTAATCATCCACAATCACAAAGCCATATATCTTCCCACCTAGACTTACAGTTCCAACTGGTCTAAAAAGATTCATATACAAAATCTCTAATGGTTTACTAGTTCTAAGATCCTTATTAGACTGAAAAGAGGACTTCACTTATTTTCCTAATTGACATGCATTACAAAGGTGGTCCTTAGTAAAGTCTAGTTTTGGTATACCTCTCACTAAGTTCTTTTGGGAAATCCTCCTAAGTTTTTCCATGCTAGAATGACAAAGTCTCCTATGCCAAAGCCAAGACTCATCAGATACAATTTTCAATCAAATTGTAGTAGGAGTTTGAATGCAATTCAAGTCTAGCATATAAACATTATTAACCCTATTACCATTCAAAACATCTTTACCATTTGGGCTTAATATGCAGCTAGTAGAAAAAAATTTCACACAATATCCTTTATCACATAGCTAACTTATACTTAACAGGTTATGCTTTAAGCCTTCTACCAATAACTCATTTTCAATGCAAAATTCCTTTACATTTCCAATTATACCTATCCCAATCACCTTCCTTATAGTGTTATCTCTAAGTGTAACCTTGCCTCCACTACTGGCTTCTAGCGATAGAAATTATGCTGTATCTCTAGTCATATGCTTTAAGCATCCGCTGTCCTGGTACCATATGCTCTCATGAGGTCTTGTGTGAGAGCGACCCTCTTCTTGATCTAACTGATCAAGACTATCATCCATTAAACATAGATTAGTGACTTCCTCTTCCTTTTCTGTCTCTAACAAGTCTGAAGCTGAGTTTGCCCAAAAAGCTCTTTGGAATTTCTTCTTGCCCTTCTTTACAAAAGGTTTCCCCTCTACCTTCTCCTTGCTAGGAGTGACTTTGAGTTTTGGGCAATCTATCTTTATGTGTCAAGGTTTCCTTCACTCATAACAAATAATATCATTTAAAACCTTGGCATTTCTATTAAATTTACCTCTATTTCTTTGCTGGCGTCTCTTCTGCTTCTTCTTCAGAAAGCTTCTGAATTGTCTAGTCATCAATATGATGTCGTCTTCATCCTTAGGTTTTGAGTGTTCACTCTCAGACTCTTCTAGTTTTAGTGCTATGTTCTTCTCCCTTTGTGATTCATCTGCATCAGTCTTTCTTTGGCTAACTCCTTGCTCATAAGCAATTAGTGAACTAAGAAGATTGTCAATAGAGTAAATGTTTAGATCTTTAGACTCTCTAATTGTAGTAATTTTAGCATCATAAGCAGTAGAAAAACAACGAAGAATCTTATTAACCATTTTAGCATTCGTTAGTTCCCTACCTAATGCATGTAAAGAGGTGACTATTTGTGTGAATCTTGTGTACATATTAGAAATGGATTTATTAGGTTTCATGCGAAATAGTTCATAATCATGCAATAAGATATTAAGTTTAGTTCCCCAGTTGGCAGAGAATCATCTGTCCTTTCACACTCTCCCAGTGTGGGCAGAGAACCATTTGTCCTTTAAGACTCTCCTAGTGTGGGCAGAGAACCCTTCGGCTGTTCACACTCTCCTAGTGTGTGTAGAGAACCCTTTGTCCTTTCACACTCTCCTAGTGTGGGTAGAGAACCCTTCAGCTGTTCACACTCTCCTAGTGTGGGCAGAGAACCCTTCGGCTGTTCACACTATCCAAGTGTCAGTAGAGAACCGGATCTCCTTTATAGATCTTCTTCACAAGAAATCTTGAAGAAAGAGAGAAAAGAGTGAAGTAAACATAAATCAAAAGTAAAGATTCTTTCCTTTGAACACCAAGTGAGGCCTTCACGCTCTAGTATGAAGAATCCTCCTTCAAACACTCTCTCACACTCTCTTCTTGTCTCTTCTTTCAATAGGCATGAAGATTAGTAGATAAAAAGATTAAGTGACATTCTAAATTGGAGTATTTATATAAAAGACAAGAAAAACTATCCAAAAACTACAAATTTTCAAGTTAACACGAAGTTGATTGCCTCGTACGATCGTGGATCATCCTGGATGATTTTACTTAAATGTGTGGAAATGAACCAAATGTATATTGGTACGAACTAAAATCGTACCCAAGCATCATCCCGTATGAACTAGGTTCGTCCGATACAAACAATTATACCATAGGTCGGTTCCCAAAAACTGCAGGACGTCGCCAAAATTTGATGAGTCGGTTCACTTCGTCCTGGGAAAAATATGAGTTCGTCAAAATGAAATTTTTACAGAGAACAATTCATCCTAGGACAAATTTATGTTCGTCTGGTCGAAAATTTTTCAGAGAGCATTTTGTCCTGGCACGAATATGAAGTTTGTCAGAACAAAAATTTTCTAGAGGACTTTTCATCCTGGGATGAATTTGAGTTCGTCTGGATGAAAGTTTTCTAGAGAGCATTTCATCCTTGCATGAATATGAATTTTGTCTGAACAAAAATTTTCTAGAGAACATTTCATCCTGGGATGATTAAACATTCATCTTGGACGATCAGGACTTAGAAAAATTTTCTTCGACTCCTCTTGGTTCCATTGCTCTTTAGAAGAGATAACTAACTTGATCGTCCCGTACGAACTATGTTCATCCCGTATGATCAGTATAAATTGTTAAAGATCTCTTTAAGTGTGTGTGTGTTTATTCACTCAATTACAATCACTCCCTCTCAAACTTAATTCAAAGAAAAATACAAGCTTCAATTTACAAAATCTCTTATGCTAAATTTGATTTGAAGTCTTCAGTAGTCTGGACTTTGATTTTCCTGAAATGTTAGTTCACACAAGAGCAAAAACAAATCTTTCAAAAAGTTTTAGGAGATATAAATACATAAACAATAATATTTAGAATCATCAAAACTATACAAGTTGCAAGAATGTAAAACATCCAAATAGCAACTCTCTCAACCATGTAACAAATACTTGAGTAAGCTACTAGAGCTTTCAAGTTTGTTTGTTGTAGTGTAGCTAGTGATGCATAAATTAGTGTAATTACAGTAATTGTTTGAACTAGTGGAGAGAAGTATGATGTAGCATATGATAGGAATTGAATTATAATATGCATGTAATCGTATGTAGATTGTTTGAGAATTAGACCATCTAGAATTACACTTATTGCTAGTGGAGCTTCAATATGAGCTCGTGGTAGCCTAAAATGAAATGGAAGTAGAGGTGTTTGAATTGCCATACTAATAATTACTGCTAGCAAGAGTAGTTTTTGTGATTCAAGATTCATTTTGGATAGAAAAACCTTTTGGAAGTCTGTTGAAACTATGTGGTAGTAAATTACTAGGAAATTAAGTAACATAAACAGTGATCCAGAAAGAGTTTAAAGGAACGAATAGTATGAATGTGGCTCAAAATCAAGTTGCACTACCTCCCTAAATTCCTACAATTAGGAATAGTGGGATTAGTACACTTTTAAAGAATACATAGAATAGTAGTCTATTTAGTTCTACAAAAATTGTAATTAGTAGTATTTCTCGTACTAGGAATGAAATTAGAAAGTCTTTCAAGGAATATTTCACATGTCGGTCCATATTTCTACTTTTAAAGAATACATAGAATAGTAGTCTTTTTTGTTCTACAAAAATTGTAATTAGTAGTATTTCTCGTACTAGGAATGCAATTAGAAAGTCTTTTAAGGAATATTTCACATGCCAGTCCATATTTCTTTTCATGAAAAAGTGAAGCACCTAGATGTAGGGGCTTTCATTACCATACTGGCATTTCCAGAAGAGATGCTTGTTGGTATACTGCTAACATGAGATATTAAGAAAGTGGTTCATGCATTTAAAGTAAACCCATTTCTTTGAAAAGTTTCATAATGGCTCGGGCTCAATTTAGATAATATCTTTGAAAAGAAGACAGAAGAACCCAGTCACTTGATACTAGAAAAATCTTCTCCTATAGTGATCATGGACGAATGACAAAAACCAGGCATAATTACCATACCTAGACATTCCATACATTTTCTACCTTCCTTCAAAGGGTTGTTTAAGACTATTACTACTTCGATACAGATACTCCATCTACTCCTTATGCATAATAGACTACTAGAATTGGAACATAGGCATAAGCACTTGAACAACAACAACAACAAGCATTTTTCCTACTACGTGGGGTTGGCTACAAGAATCCTTTTTCTCCATTGTGTCCAATTAAAAGTCAAATTCTCATTTAAATCTAAAAAAAAAAAAGTTCATTTCTAATATTTTCTAACCAAGTTTTTTTAGGTCTGCATCTCCCTTTCTTAACGTAACTCAAATCTAAAACCTCTACTTTCCTAATCGGGTCATCGGAAGGCCGCCCTTTTATGTGATTAAACCATCTAAGTCGACTCTCGTTAATCTTATCTTCTATTGGAGCTACTCCAACCTTTTCACATATATGCTCATTTTGTATCCTATCTCTAAGGGAAAGCCACTCATCCACTTGAGAATCCATATCTCTGCCACACTTAACTTAGTAGTATGGTTCTCTTTTAGATTCCAACATTCAGCACCACAATGCATTGCAGGCCTCACCAGCATCTTATAGAATTTTGCCTTAAGTTTGTGGGGTACTTTTCTCACACAACAAGTCCAATGCATTCCTCCACTTGAACCATCCAACTTAAATTATGCTGATAATATCCCCATCTATTTCACCATCACTCTGAATAATAGATCCAAGGTATCAAAAACATGTACTTTTAATAATGATTTGATCGCCCAAAGTCACAATCCCCTCACTAGGTCTATTACTACTAAAATTACACTCCACATATTTCGTTTTGAATCTACTTAAGAGAAAACCTTTAGACTCTAAGGTTGACCACCAAAATTCAAGTTTAACTTCAACTCCCTCTTTAGTCTTATCAACAAGAAGAATATCATTAGCAAAAAGCATAAACCAAGGTACATCCTCTTGTAAATTTCTAATGAGAACATCCATGACTAAAGCAAGAAGATATAGGCTTAAGGCTGATCCTTGGTGTAACCTAACCAAAACAGGGAAATACTTGGTCAAACCACCTTATGTTTGAACACATGTAATAGCTCCTGCATACAAATCTTTAATTATTTGAATATAAGTGTTATTAGCTCCTTTATTTTCAAGAACTCTCCATAGCACTTCTATTAGAACTTTATCATATGCTTTTTCTAAATGAAAAAATATCATATATAGATCCTCTTTATTTTCTCTATATTTCTCAATCAAACCTCTTAATAATTGTATGGCGGCAACCAATGCTCCATAACTTGCTCCCATAGTTTTAAAGCATAACACATTAACTTAATTCCTCAATAATTCGTACAATCATGTGCATCACCTTTATTCTTAAAAATAGGAATTAACACACTCATTATCCACTCATTGGCATCTTTTTAGTCTTCAAAATAGTATTAAAAAGTTTATTAAGCCAAGAAATTCCATCTCCTAAGCATTTCCACACCTCTATTGGAATATCATCAAGCCCAACAGCTTTTCCACCCTTAATTTTCATTAAAGCCTCTCTAACATCGGTTTTACTAATACAACAATAAAAATAGAAATCTTTATTTTCATTTAGGGTGCTAAGGTCACTATACTCAATCTTATTTTCACAACAATCATTAAAATGTTTAGCAAAATATCTCATCTGCCTTCGTTGAATATCATCTTCTAAGAGAAGTATTTTTTTATCTTCATCCTTAATACACATCACTTGAACTAAATCCTTAATACTCCTATCCCTTTGTTTGGCTAACTTATACATATATCTTTCTCCCTCCTTTGTATCTATTGTACTATATAAATCACTAAAACCTAAGGACTTTGCACCGCATATTGCTTTCTTAGAATTCTTACGAGCACCTTTATATCTTTCCCAATTATCATAGTATTTATAATGAAATAAATTTTTTTAACAAATATACTTATTTTTAATATTTTCTAACACATTTGGATTCCACCACTACGTATTTTTACTATTAGAAGCTTTTCCCTTGTATACTCAAAGCACATCTTTTGAAATATTCTTAATAGCACTTAAACATGATGGAAAAATTTTTGTTGAAACCAAACATGTATGGACACTCCTCTAGGACAAGAGAGACTATATGCTTAACCTTAATCTGAAAATTGATATTGCTACATCCTTGAAAGTACTCCTCCTCAACTCAATTTTTGGAACTCACCATTTCTGAAAAAGGTATTCTATTATGTCTGGCCTTAATTTGAGGGGCATAACCTAGGCGTGCTTTTTCTTTCCTATTTAAACTTGATCCATAGCTGGAAACTTAAATGAAATTTAAAGCTAAGGAAGAGAAACAATCCAAGATCGATGAAAAAAAAGAACAAAATTTCCATTATAATGCACACATACCCCCTCTCCATATGAAACCTACCCCTAGGGTAGCACTAATCTCAATAAATGTTATCCACGTTAGCTCATATTCCTATTACTATGGATAATTCCCTAGACTTGAAGATCTTGATAGCTGGAGATCGTTAAAAGCCTATATCTCGGACCACCATCGAGGGGAAGCTGAAAAGGAATTCGCATAGCATTAAAAATACTTGATGGAAATTGTCGGTGATTTAGGGATAGGACTTTGTCTTACAAGAACTCCCATGAAATCAAAGTGAAATTGCTTATTATATTTCTTCTTTCTTTGCTTGAGGATAAAACCTACTTCAGCCTATAGATAGAATTCTTACTATTATCCCAAATCTCCTAAATATATTAGGTTAGACCGCCCAAGGCCCCATAGGTTAGGCTAAAATTCAATGGTAGGTCATGACTAGTACAACATCAAAATTTTCTTCAGTAATGCACCAACTAGATCAGATTATCCTTTATGGATGCATATGAATAGGCTCTTACTTGTGGGAATAAGCACTCTTTTTGGAGATAGAAACCATGGAGGGGAATCCTCAATCTAAATATTATTGAATGTATGAAGAGGATTTTGTCTTATCAAGAAAGATAGACAAGAAGAAAAAAGAAGACATCATACTCAATTGGAATCATATTTGAATATTGTATTCATTATAATTGAAGAGAATATCTTTTTTTTCTTCGAGTACCTCAGATTCAATAATATTTTTATGCTTAACACATAGAATAATCAGACCTAAAAGTCCAAGCTTGTCACACTCTTCTCTCCTTCTCTCTTTTGTAGATATGGTTTTAGATCTAAATCACCATATTTTGTACGTCCTGAGTCTAATTTTAGTTATCAAATCATGGATCTAGATTTTTTTTTATTGAATACTCAAAAAACTATATATAGGGTTAGTACTATTTCTATTTTGATTGGTATTATTTTTCTATGGTCTGGCCTTCTCACCATAGATGAATGTGCGATTTTTGAGGCCACCGCTCAATCAAAAGAAGAGGGAGGGGGGGGGGGGGGGGGTGGCTTTGGACTTCCTAGATTATTGAATCAGCTTATTGTGGAGAAGACCAAGGAGAAGCGTAATCCTCAATCCTTTGTCAAAATGGAGAACACTCTTTCATCAACCCACCCCAACCTTTGAAATCCCTACTCTGGGTGGTGATCAACTAGGTCCCAATAACATGGGGCTTGCTAAATCGGGGCCTTCCCAAGTAACCACATAGCATGGGCCCCATCCAACAAGCAATGGGTCCATGGGGAACACTTCTCCAATTCCTTCAGAAGTCAAGGAAAAGCTCAGGCATTTTCTATCTTACTTTGGGAAGAAGAGGTCCCACTTTGATTTTAAAAATATAATTACACACTAGCTGAACCTCTCTAATGTATCTCGTCAGAACGTGGAATCTCTTTTTTACTTGTGAATGGAAATTTTGATTGGGGACCTAGAGCAAACTTTGAATAGAATGCCGGAGCCAAATTGATGATGCTTATAAAGCAATTGGAATGTGAAACCAAATGGGAAAATGTAAAATTTATTTGGCGTTTACCTATTTTACACAATTACTTAAGTTATCCCTTCTTTTTTTTTTACTTTTTTTAGAATGGTTTATGAACCATGAAAGTGGTTGACCTTCAATAAATGATGTGGAGGGGAAGAAAAGCGTAAGGCTTACACAAGATAGTGTATGAACTCTTACTAAAGCGAGACATGGACATAGGGAGGTGGGGGAGCTCTTGGGAAGCCTAGGGAGGCGGATGTGGAAAATTGCTTCTAATGAGTTCCACAATACTATGCTTAGTATCTTCACTCTTTTTAAAGGCATGTTGTTGCTGAATGCTTCTAATCAATAGGAATAGGATTAGAAAGAAATGTTGATGATGAGCATCTATTGGTGTCGATCATTTCAAGGATCTAATTCCAATTTCACACTATGTAATGGAAATACCTCACAATATTTAGTTTTATGCTTACGCCTTAGGGAAGAAATGTTCTTGGTGGATGCAGGACTTGGTACCCAAAAAATTTGCATGCAAAATGAGCCCACAGAAGTGCCAATCCACTGAGCTACTAGGATTCAGAAGAAAGTGTCTGGAAAATCACTAATCAAAGAGCTAGCAGCCGCCAGGTTTCATGATTTTTGTGGATCCCTGGAAGTAGCGGATGACGAACCGCTTCTTCTTCTTCTATGATGATTCAGACAAAACTAAGCTTGGGTGAAACTTCGGAAGATTTGGCGAAGTAAGAAAATGGTCAAAGGGTTTCTTATTGACAAAGTCATAGGAGGTTATTTGGTAGCCATTGTAGGTTTCATTACTTTTCTTCCATTCTATCCTCTCATAAATCAAATGATAGCGAATGATCAATTCACCATTGAGAGCATTAACCCCAAGCAAATGAATATTATTGTATTATATTTATGATAAATTAAAAAAGATAAAGATGATAAAATAAGAGCAAATGAAATCCGAAGCCCACCTTAATCAATTCTTTTGTTTAGGATATGGTACTGATTTTGACCCTTTATTTAAATAGGGGAGAATGGCTCATTCTCGAATGCGTGACTACAGAAGCACATATCATGATGGCATGACACTCTAAAATGTTGGTTTGGGATAGAAAGAAATCTGCAACTAGGGATACAAATATTATAATAAGAAATATTATAATATAAAAGAATAGAACTCCAAGCAATAAGTGAGTGGTTGATTTGGATGGAGCCTCACACAAGAATAAGAGTACACAGACTAGAGCTCCCCAAGATGTCACTTTTATGCTTTCTATCAAAGGAAAGGAATAGAGAGACCTTTGAGTTGGAATCCTTGGATGGGTGGCATCTCAAGGCATAATCAAAATTGGAGATCTACCAGTAAAACTTGGCTCAAGCTTTTGATAAGCATGTCCAAAGGTGATCATTCAAAGAATCGAATATGGTGCTTATGATCTAATGACCCATCATTATCACTCGCGTGGAAAATTTGATCATAAGTGGGACTTCATCAAGAAGGGTTTCTCTGATTGTGTGTAACAGTTTAATATAATCGAAGAAAATTGGATTATACCTATAATAAATGAGAAGTTCCATCCTTACCCTAGAAAGCTAGTCTTCTTCGTAAACCGCCAATCATGAGAGTCAAAAGATATAGTCAAAGTGGGTTTCAATACGCAGATGAATAATGATATCGCATATAACTTATATAGGATAGAATTTTCATGTGAATTTACTATACACAATCATAAAATGTGAAAAAAATTCCACCCCTTTCATTTAGTATTGACATTGCTATCACTTAGAAAGAGGCACTAAATGATTAAACCAAACAAGTGCAGGTGTAGTACCAACAAATTAAAGTTCAAGCTCCAGTTGGATTTGCAAATTATTTGAGTCAAAAACCTTTCCAAGGAGGCTCGACAGGACTTTGCTTGCACATGAATAGAAGTGTCCATTATCCACTGAGAAAGGAAGAAATAGATTCTTTACTTTCACTTTCTATTTAGAAGATAGAAGAGAAATATGAAAGAGAAGAAAGAAAAATAAATAAGAAGTAATGAATAGACCTTATATCCCATAGAAAGACATCAAGTTCCCTTGTGGGAAAAAAAGAATTTTTAGAGGCCTAAATAGGGATAAAATATTTTAACCAAGATTACTGGAAGTTTTAACCACTAAGAATCCTAGAGAGCCTAAAAAAAAGATACATGCCTAGCAAAAACTACTTGTTTTTTTAGACCCCGTTAGAAAATTTATCCATAAAAATTCTAATAGTCTATTCATACTATAGGACTTCCAGTTGCATTTGATTAGCATTGAAAGAATAACCCAAATGGATTTGACTTGAATTTTATTGCATGACCCCGAAGTAACATTCATCAACTAGCAACATTCCGATGGGAACCTTTAGGAAGAATTAGTTATATACATTGAGTTTCTATTTAAAAAAATATTTATATTGTTGATGATCATTTTGAATTTTATCATTTCATTTATTAAGCTATTATTGCATATACATACATTCATGCAATTTTTTTTTTTTTTTTTTTTTTTATACATACATTCATGCATATATTATGCATCAACATACATAACAAAATAATTCTTCTATTTGTTTTTGGAAAGGCCACATAATATATATTTTACCATATTACAAGAAAAGAGTATCTATATAATGATCCAGTATTTAAAGAAATTGATGATATTTTGTCCCATCGTATTTAGACAATCTTCTTTCTTTTGAATTAAAGAGATAAAGAAGCTAATGCGATTGCCATAAAGGCTAGGCCCACTAAAGGAACAAAAATAGAGGAAAAGTTCAAATCTATCATAGAATTGGTACCTCGATTTCATATTTATATCTATTCAAATTCTAAATTATAATTCTAATGATATCTTTTGATAAGTCTATCTATTAGAAAGAATATTATGAGAATCTTAATAAGAATTATTTCATAATAAATAACTAATGTAGAACTAAATGAAGTGTATCTATTTCTCTTTCTACATGAATATGCATGAGATTCCTCTCTCAAAAATTGAATTCTTTTTCTCCCATCCTTATTTATCTTCATCGTCTTTCTATCATAAAAAAAAGATGTTTTTATTGGAAAGAAAGAAAGAGTTTATTATGAGTTCTAGACTTTAACAAAAATTATCCAAAAAATTGGGATTCCTAATGAAAAATGGGGGTTCTCAGTAAATAAAAAGAACTTATATACTATTATTATTTGTTATTTGAATATTTCAATTTTCTTTATTTTATTTGAGATTTCTTCTTTCTTTTTCTTTCCCAAATTTCTTGGAAGGATAAAGAAAATCTTTTTTATATTGTCGATAAAGGGATTGTTCTTCCTAATTAGGAAGAGATGTAGAATAAAAAATGGATCTAGGGAAAAAAGTAATTATCCAAAACTTCTGACTCTTTCTACACTTATAATTGATGTCCCCAAAGTAAACACCATCTTCTTAGTTTTGTTTTTTTTCATTAGAATGTACTAAATGCTTATTTACTACAAAGAAAAGGAACTGAAGCTTGTTCTATACTTTCATATGAAAATGAAGAATTTCAATATTTTTGAATTTTTTTTTTTTTGAATCTTGATTCAAGCGAAGGAAACCATTTAGCTGAAAGAACTCATTAATAACACAAGATTACTATTGAGTCTAGTGAATAGGTTGTTAGACCTAAGTTAATGTCCCAAGGCTACCTAGAGGGGGGGGGGGGGAATTGGTATTTTTTAAAACTTAACCCTCTTTTAAATTTTTGTTGAACTGAAATTAAACTTTTAATGAAATTTTTTATAGAAAAGTTTTTCAACCACAAATTTTTAAAACAAAAGAAAAATACGGAAAATAAAAAATAGTAAAGTAAACGACACAAGATTTATAGTGGTACGGTCTAGACCAGACCTACATCCACTCCCCAGAGGCACCCTCTGAGTATTGCACTAATACCAATAGTGTTTATCCTTTTGCACCCACAGCAAGGCGAAGAAGCCTTTACAAACACTATTTTTATCACTACTAGGTGCGGCAGAGAACCGTCGTCCTTTTTTATAATCCCCAGCATTGGCAGAGAGCCATCCATCCTTTCACACTCTCCAAGTGTGGGCAGAGAACCTTTCGGCTGTTCACACTCTCCAAGTGTGGGCAGAGAACCCTTCGGCTGTTCACAGCCACCAAGTGTTGGTAGAGAACCCTTCGGCTATTCACACTCTCCAAGTGTGGGCAGAGAACCCTTCGGCTGTTCACACTCTCCAAGTGTAGGTAGAGAACTGGATCTCCTTGATAGATCTTCTCATAAGAAATCTAGAAAGAAGAAAGAAAAGAGTGAAGTAATCCCAATTCACAAGTAGAGATTCTTACCTTTAAACATCAAGTGAAGCCATCACGCTCCAGTGGTAGGAATCCTCCTTTGAATGCTCTCTCACACTCTCTCCTCGACTTTTCTTTCAATAGGCACGAAGATCAAATGGCAAAAAGATTGGGTGGCAGTCAAATTTGAACTATTTATACAAAAGACAAAAAAAGCCGCCCAAAAACTGCAAGTTTTCAATTCTGTACTCAGTGGATCATCCCGTACGATCATGGATCATCTTGGACGATTTTACTTAAAGTACTGGAAATGAACCTAATGTAAATTGGTACGAACTATGTTCGTACATGCTCATCGTCCCGTACGAACTGTGTTCATCCCATACAAAATGGTTATTTCATAGGTCGGTTTCAAAAAATTCTTCAGGACGTAACCAACTAACGTAAGTCGGTTCAATTCATCCTAGGACGAACCGGTTTCATCCTGGGATGATTTTAAACAGAGAGTTTCGTCCAGAGAAGAAAATTAATTTCGTCCTGTATGAACTCATACAGAGAGTTTCATCCCAATACAAAAATTAATTTAGTCCTGTACGAACATTGCGCGTGAGAACCCAAGAGTTTCATCCTGGGACGAATATTAAATTCGTCCTGGACGATTAGGACTTTGAAAATTTTCTCCTCGCCTGTTCGAACCAGTTCTCTTCTGAGGGTTAATTGACATGATCGTCCCGTACGATCAGTTCATAAAATTTGTCCCCCAAAAGTGTGTGTTGTGATTTTTCACTCAATTACAATCACTCCCTTTTATTTCAAAAACTTGTAATTTACAAAAGAATAATTTGAAGTCTTTATCATTTGGAGTTGCTTTTCCTGAAATGTTAGTACACACTAGAGCAAAAATAAAACTTCTAAAAACTATTAGGAGATATATAAAAATAATAATATTTGAAATCATCAAAATAATACAAGTTGCAAGAATATAAAACATGCAAATAGCAACTCTCTCTACAATCTCCCCCTTTTTGATGATGGAAAAATAATTATTGTTTGTAGGATTTCAAATTTTAAGCATCTCTTAAACTCCCCCTGAATTTATGAACTCATGAATATAAGGAGGCATTTGAATTGCTTAAAAATTTTTTGATTTTCAAAAATTTTATACAACACAAAACAACATAAAAGATAAAATAGAGAAAACAATCAAATACAACAAAAACAACTCATACGAAAATTAAACACTACGAAAATCAAACAGTGCAAAAACATACGCAGTCAACAAATAATTTTTCCCCCTTTTTGACAACATCAAAAGGTGAAGAAGAAGAGAATTTTAGAAATATAGTCAGAAATATGAAATTCATTTGATATTTTAGTCTTGAAAGTGTTTGAAATAAGGTATGTAAATAAAATTGAAAAACATTAGAAAACCATAAAATTTCATATTATTTAAGAAGTGATATAACTTAGAAAATAAAAAGAGTTTTTCAAAGGCATGTGTCAATTTAGACATGAAGATAAAGAGAATCATTGCACTAAGGATGAGTAAAAAATTTTATATTTCAAATTTCAATATAAATTATAAATGAACATTAGATCAATTTGAATTAAGAGATTAAAAGAGTCTGGAAAGAAGTAATTACCACATGTGGCGCTTTGCGCATCTTGTTCTATGTTTATATCAGCACATTTTTGTGCATCTTTTTCAGTTGGGCTTATTTTGTGCCTCTTTTTGTCATTGCAAATTTTTTGCACACTTCTTTTGATTTTTGTACATTTGTACAATTTTTCAAGAGTATTTGAATTCTTTCCAAAATCAATATTCTAAAATTTCAAATTTTTCTAAGTGCATAAATACTAATTGAAAAGAGAAATACAAAATAAGAAAGCATCGAAATTGCAATAATAATACAAAGATAATGTAGTCTAATTAAGAGACATGGAATTGAAAAATCTAAGAATAGCAAGTTATAAACATGTCTTAAATTTTAAAAAAATCATATTTTCTAATGAAATTAATTTAAATTTACAAGTTAAATAAAGCACTATTAAGATTAAAATAAAATGAATGTCATATAGTCTAACACACATTTCTAAAACAATTAACAGCAAAACATTGAAACTTATATTGATATCGGACAAAAACTATTACAATTTAATCTCATAATATCGATAATACACAACTAAAACATAGAAAGATAACATACAAAAGGAAATCACTAATACAATAACAATACTGAAGTACAGAACAGACATAGAGCAAACACAGAACAAATATAGAACAAACATAGAACAAACATAAAACAAACATAGAAAAAACACTAAACAAATCACTCAGATGGACCCTGATCTGGAGGAGGAGGTGGTGCTGCACCAAAAAAGTTGAAGTAACTACTGATCGTGAACATGTTGGTATTAATGGCATTTATTTGTTCACGCATATATCCTATATCCTGATTATGCTGAAAATCTTGCTACTGTAGATGAGTTTCAATTTGATCAAATCTTTGATCAAAATGAGCCTCTAAATTTTCAAACCTTTGAACCAAATCCTCATAATTTGGTCCAGCAGCATGTGAAGGTCCGGCTTCTTCTTCTGTTTCACTTAGAACTACATGAGTTCTACTGGGCTCGTCCATATTGAAGATCGCTCTAAAGGATGCATCGTTGTAGTAGAGCGGTTCTTCAAAGTCTTGTTCAGGATGAGTTAAATTATACTTCTTCTCCAAAATATAAGCAATCAGATGTCCTAAGGCTATGTTCTTCTTCCTTTTGTGATCAACATGACCAATTTCAGAGAGACTATAAATGTAATCAATTAAGAGTTGAGCCTCATCTATAGGTTGTCTAGTCATAATCAAGTAGGTGATAGTGGAAAGAAGAGGAGTGATGATGATTCTATCACCAACTTTAGGGATAATGGAAGTTCTTAACAAATGCTGAATGATACGGGCATCACGCACTAAGGTTGAAACTTTTGGCAAATGATCCTTAATTCTCCTATCTCTAATCACCCTATTGACTTCAATCCAGTCAAAACTTGAGTTTGTTAAAGTGTGTGCCCTTAAGCCTTCAGTCGTTAAGTTTAGAAAAATACCAAAGTCATCTTTGATGATTTCAACTTTTTTTTTTTTGAAAACAAAAGAATTGATAACAGAGTGGTCTGAGTTGAATGACATGTTTGCCAGAAAATAGTGGAAGGTTTCTTTATTGTAGAAGTGTTCTAAAGTGAGGATCAAACCAAATTGAGTATGGGCAAACAAGTGCATTACCTTGAAGGTTAAATGATCCTGAAGGAGAACTCTAGATGGAGTAATTTTTGCAGAGACAAACCTAGGAAAAGATTCTTCATTGGCTTTAGACAGGAAGTTTTCGGATGTATTCCTAGGAGGGCCCTTAGCCAAAGTCTTTTGGCGCTTTCTAGAACTTGCCATTTAAGGATTTGAAATGATGAAAGCTTTGAAAGAGATGTGTAAGAGTGACTGTTCAGTAAAAATTGCCGTCAATTTAAAGAAAAAATGACTATTTGTACCAGACAAAATTTTGGTTCATCTCGTACGAATTAGATTCGTCCCCGTACAAAAATATTTCGTATGGACGAACGAGTGAGTTAAAAATTAATGGCTTTTCATAATTACACAATTTATGAAGCATCCTTTCATACAGACTTTTGACCAAGATGATCGTACAGACGAATACATGTTCGTACAAACGATCAGGATTTAATTCATTTTAATGGCAGTTGAAAACCGTCCCCCGCTATGAACCGACATCTGTTCGTCTGGACGAACCAAAGGTTCGTACGGACGATGTTCATAATAAAAACTATCTTATCCGTTCAACTGCTGTATTCAATCGTCCCGATGTTTGAGAAAAAATATTTTGTCCCGGACGATCGTGAGGATCGTACAGATGAACTACATTAAAAACTGCTCTTTAGACGGTTTGAAATCACGCAGATTGACATTTTACACACATCATCCCGTACTAAAAAATTTTCATCCCGGACGATTAACACAAATTTTTGGATTTTTGTATTTTTATCAAAGAAAAACAAAATAAACACACAAAGCACAATAGACAATGATAAATGTACAGACTGTAATAAAAAAATCACTCAAAAATAAGCAAAAATCACAAAAACAAACTTATAAAAACATAAACTACAAAAACAAAACATCAATGTTGCAAAAATATTTTTATTTGAGCATTTAAATCAATTACACCAAGCCTTGTTCTTAATGCACTGAAAGTATCAAAGATTAAAGGTTTTATAAAAATGTCTGCAAGTTGATTTTCAGTTGAAACATGGGTAAGTTCAATCTCTCCCTTGGATACATGATCCCTTATGAAATGATGCCTTATGTCAATGTGTTTGGTTCTTGAATGTTGAATAGGATTTTTGGAAATGCAAATAGCACTAGTATTATCACAATAAATTGGAATAGTGCCTATAGTTAATCCTAAATCAATTAATTGTTGTTTTAACCAAAGTACTTGTGCCACACAACATCCTAATGCAATGTTTTCTTCTTTTACAGTAGATTGGGCCACTGAATTTTGTTTTCTACTAGACCATGAAACTAATGAATTTTCAATGAATTGACATGTTCCAGAAGTGCTTTTCCTATCCACCCTATAGCCTGCAAAGTCAGAATCTGAATAACCAATAATTTCAAAAGAAGAGCTAAATTAGTATACCAAATTCCTAAGTTCTGAGTTCCTAGTAAATATCTTAAAATCCTTTTCACTGCTGTCAAATGTGATTCTTTTGGATCTGATTGAAATCTAGCACATAAGCAAACATTGAACATAATATCTAGTCAGCTAGCAGTTAAGTAAAGTAAGGATCCAATAATCCCTCTAAATTTCTTTTGATCAACAGATTTTCTCTTAAGGTCCTTATCCAACTGAACTGAGGAACTCATTGGTGTACTAACAGGTTTAGCATTGTCCATTTCAAATTTTTTGAGGATGTCCTTAACATATTTAGTTTGACTAAGAAATGTACCTTCCTCAAGTTGCTTAATGCTAAAACCTAGAAAGTAATTTAAATCTCCCGTTAGACTCATCTCAAATTCACTACTCATTGTTTTAGAAAATTCATCACAAAGATTTTTATTTGAAGATCCAAAAATAATATCATTTACATAAATTTGAACAATGAGTATATCATTTCCAAATTTCTTTAAAAAGAGAGTTGTATCCACACTTCCTTTTTCAAAAGATCTTTCAAGTAGGAAGGTGCTCAACCTCTCATACCAAGCCCTAGGTGCCTGTTTCAATACATATAATGCATTTTTTAACTTGAAAACATGATTTGGGTATTTAGAATTTTCAAAACCTAGAGGTTGTTCTACAAAAACATTTTCTTCAATTACCGCATTTAAAAAGGCACTTTTCACATCCATTTGAAATAACTTAAATCCTTTAAAATAGGCAAAGGCTAGTAAAACCCTAATTGATTCAAGTCTAGCTACAAGGGCAAAAGTCTCCTCAAAATCAATTCCTTCAATTTGATTATACCCTTTAGCAACTAATCTAGCCTTTTTTCTAATGACAACTCCTGAGTCATTCATTTTATTTTTGAACACCCACTTTGTTCCAACAACACTTTGATCTTTTGGCCTTAAAGTTAATTCCCAAATTTTATTTCTTACAAATTAATTCAACTCTTCTTGCATGGCCAATATCCAAAATTCATCAGAAAGTGCTTGATCAATATTAGTGGGTTCTATAGTTGAAATAAAGGCTGAATGATTGACTTCTTTGTTTAATCCATGCCTAGTTCTAACACCCTCACTAGGTTCACCTATAATCAATTCCCTTGGGTGGTTTTTAGAAAATCTCAAATCTCTAGGCAAAGGGTTTTCTAATTTCAAATTTTTTTCCACATTTTCTTCCAAATTTATTCTATCAATTTTTTGGGAGTTTTCCTCAATCTCATCTTCAACAACATTTGGCTCTTCCAAATTTCTAAATTCATCAAATACAACATGTGTGGTTTTTTCAATGACCAAAGTTCTTTTGTTGAATACCCTATAAGATTTTCCAACACTTGAATATCCAACAAAAATTTCTTCATCTGATTTTGGATCAAGTTTTTCTAAGACAGATTTTCCATTATTATGAATGAACACCTTGCAACCAAAAACATGCAAATGAGACAAATTAGGTATTCTACCTTTTAGCAACTCATAGGGTGTTTTATTTAAATTCGATCTCACATTCACCCTATTTAGAACATAACATGCAGTTCTAACCGCCTCAGCCCAAAAATATCTAGGAAGTGAGTATTCTGCCAACATTGCTCGGGCGGCTTCTATTAATGTTCTGTTTTTCCTTTCGACAACCCCATTTTTTTGAGGGGTTCTAGGTGCAGAAAAATTATGATCAATTCCTTTTTCTTAACAAAAATTTTCAAATTTTTCATTTTCAAATTCTCCTCCATGATCACTTTGTATAGAAATTATTTCACACCCTAATTTCCTTTGAATCTAAGTCGAAAAATTTCTAAAATCCTCAAATGATTCACTCTTATGAAATAGAAATCTAACCCAAGTGAATCTTGAATAATCATCCACTATAACAAATCCGTATACCTTCCCTCATAGACTTACAGTTCCTACTGATCCAAAAAGATCCATGTGTAAAATTTCCAATGGTTTACTAGTCCTAAGATCCTTATTGGACTTAAAAGAGGACTTCACTTGTTTTCCTAATTGACATGCATCACAAAGGTGATCCTTAGTAAAGTCTAGTTTTAATATACCTCTCACTAAGTTCTTTTGGATAATTCTCCTAAGATTTTTCATCCTAGAATGACAAAGTCTCCTATACCAAAGCCATGATTCATCAGAAATAGTTTTCAAACAAAAAGCAGTAGGAGATTGAATACAATTTAAATCTAGCATATAAATATTGTTTGCCCTTTTTCAATTTAAAACATCTTTTCCATTTAGGCTTAATATGCAGCTAGTAGGTAAAAATTTTACACTATAGCCCTTATCACATAGCTGACTTATACTTAACAAATTATGTTTTAAGCCTTCAACCAATAACACATTGTCTCTAAATTTTTTTTTTCAAATTTCCAATCATACATGATCCAACCACTTTCTTTGTGGTATTATCTCCAAGTGTAACCTTGCCTCCACTCCTGGCTTCTAGCGTTATGAATTGAGCAGTATCTTCAGTCATATGCTTTGAACATCCGCTGTCCAGGTACCATATGCTCCCACGAGGTCTTGTGTGAGAGCAACCCTGCAAAAATATCAAATGTTAGACCTGGGAACCCAAACAAGTTTGGGTTCATCTTTTAGCAATTTATAATCAGATGCATGTATGATATGTCTATGTTTATTCATCTTAGTTCTCCACACCAAATTAGATTTCATCTTTAAAGTACAGGTATGAGCTATATGTTCAAATAATCCACAATTATTACATTTAACATTAGGAAAAGTATTCCTAAGTTTTCTACCATTTGTTTGTCTTCTAAGGGATTCCATATATTTAGGATAATATTTAGGATTTGTAAAATCTTCAAGTTTGTGGGGTATCCTATTATCCACAAGAACTCTTATTTTTAATTTATAAAATGAATTAATATCTTTAGAGATTCGATTTGTATAATTGATTCGATATGTTTTGCTCTCAGATTCATCCTTAAATATTTTAAAAAATTTTTCAAGATCAGCATAGGATGATTTTAAAATCTTATGATTTTTATTCAGATCATCATATTCATCAAGTAATTTCATGTGATTGTCATCTATTAAAGCATGATCTTTCCTAAGAATTTCATGTTCTTTCTTAAGTTCTTCCAATTCTAGACTTACACTAGCATGCATTTTTTTCATTTTCCTATATGCATCATGCATGTGTTCAGAAACTTCAAATAATTCATCATAACTTAAGTCATATACCTCTTCTTGATCTGATTGATCTATGCTATCTACCATCAAGCAAATATTGGTGACTTCTTCTTCCTTTTCAGTCTCTGATGAATCTGAAGCTGAGTCCGCCCAAAAAGCTCTTTGAAACTTCTTTTTACCCTTCTTTACAATTGGTTTCTCCTCTACCTTCTCCTTGCTAGGAGTGGATTTGAGTTTTGGGCAATCAGTCTTGATATGACCTGGTTTCCTGCATTCATAACAAATCACTTCATTAGAAACCTTGCCATTTCTATTAAACTTACCTCTATTCCATTATTGGCATCTCTTCTGCATCCTCTTCAGAAAGCTTCTGAATTGTCTAGTCATTAATGCAATATTGTCTTCATCCTTAGGTTCTAAGTGTTCACTCTCAGACTTTTTCACTTTTAGTGCTATATTCTTCTCCTTTCGAGGTTCACCTGCATCAATCTTTATTTGACTAACCCCTTGCTCGTAAGCAATGAGTGAACCAAGAAGATTGTCAATAAAGTAAATGTTTAGATCTTTAGACTCTGTAATTGCAGTAATTTAAGCATCATAAGTAGTAGGTAAACAATAAAGAATCTTATTAATCATTTCTGCATTAGTTAATTCCCTACCAAATGCATGCAAAGAAGTGACAATTTGTGTGAATCTTGTGTACATGTCAGAAATAGATTCATTTGGTTTCATGTGAAACAACTCATAATCATGTAACAAGATATTTAGTCTTGATTCCTTAACCTCATTTGTCCCTTCATAAGTTATACAAAGTCTATCCCATATGTCCTTTCCACTTTTGCAAGTGGAAACCCGCATGTAGTCTTCATATTTTAAAGCACAAAAGAAGCTATTTAAATATTTGGCATTTAGTAGAGCTAAGTCACGTTCTTCTATAGTCCAATCTGCAAAAGGTGTTTCTACCCTAACTCCATCAACTAATCTAGTTGGTTTTGTATAACCCTCCTGGACTAGAATCCACATACGATAATCAAGTGACTGTAAGAAAGTAGACATGCGAGTTTTCCAAAAATCAAAAGGTATATTGTCAAACAGTGGAGGTCTAGTAATATAGTAACCCTCAGGTGTATTTTGGTTTCCAAATGTAGCCATCTATGTTAATCAAAAAGTAGTTTAAACTTATGATTTTGAAATGGAGCTATGATACCACTTGTTGAGTCTAGTGAATATGTTGTTAGACCTAAGTTAATGTCCCAAGGCTACCAAGAGGGGAGGGGGGGGGGGGAGGGTGAATTGGTATTTTTGAAAACTTAACCCTCTTTTAAATTTTTGTTAAACTAAAATTAAACTTTTAATGAAATTTTTTATTGAAAAGTTTTTCAACCACAAATTTTTAAAATAAAAGAAAAATGCAGAAAATAAAAATTAGTAAAGTAAACGACACAAGATTTATAGTGGTTTAGTCTAAACCAGACCTACATCCACTCCCCAGAGGCACCCTATGAGTATTGCACTAATACCAATTGTGTCTCTCCTTTTGCACCCACAGTAAGGCGGAGAAGCCTTTACAAACACTCTTTTTACCACTACTAGGTGCGACAGAGAACCATCATCCTTTTACACAATCCCTAGTGTTGGCAAAGAACCGTCCATCCTTTCACACTCTCCTAGTGTGGGAAAAGAACCCTTTGGCTGTTCACACTCTCTAAGTGTGGGCAGAGAACCCTTCGGCTGTTCACACTCACCAAGTGTCGGCAGAGATCCCTTCAGATGTTCACACTCTCCAAGTGTGGGCAGAGAACCCTTTGGCTGTTCACACTCTCTAAGTGTCGGCAGAGAACCGGATCTCCTTGACGGATCTTCTCACAAGAAATCTAGAAAGAAGAAAGAAAAGTGTGAAGTAATCCCAATTCACAAGTAGAGATTCTTACCTTTAAACATAAAGTGAAGCCCTCACGCTCCAGTGGTAGGAATCCTCCTTTGAATGCTCTCTCACACTCTCTCCTTGACTTTTCTTTTAATAGGCACGAAGATCAAATGGCAAAAAGATTGGGTGGCAGTCAAATTTGAACTATTAATACAAAAGACAAGAAAAACCACACAAAAACTACAAGTTTTTAATTCTGTACGTAGTGGATCGTCCCGTACGATCGTGGATCGTCCTGGACAATTTTACTTAAAGGGCTGGAGATGAACCTAATGTAAATTGGTACGAACTATGTTCGAACATGCTCATCGTCCCGTACGAACTATATTCATCCCGTACAAAATGGTTATTTCATAGGTCTGTTTCCAAAAATTCTTCAGGACTTAACCAACGGACGTAAGTCGGTTTAATATATCCTGGGATGAACCGGTTTTGTCCTGGGACGATTATAAACAGAGAGTTTTGTCTAGGGACAAAAATTAATTTCGTTCTGTACGAACTCATACAGAGAGTTTCGTCCCGGAACGAAAATTAATTTAGTTCTGTACGAACATTACGTGTGAGAACCTGAGAGTTTTGCCCTTGGGACGATTAGGACTTAGAAAATTTTCTCCTCACCCGTTCGAACTAGTGCTCTTCTGAGGGTTAGTTGACATGATCGTCCCGTACGAACAAAGTTCGTCCCGTACTATCAGTTCATAAAATTTGTCCCCCAAAAGTGTGTGTTGTAATTTTTCACTCAATTACAATCACTCCCTTTCATTTCAAAAACTTGTAATTTACAAAAGAATAATTTGAAGTCTTCATCGTTTGGAGTTGATTTTCATGAAATGTTAGTACACACTAGAGCAAAAATAAAACTTTTAAAAACTATTAGGAGATATATAAAAACAATAATATTTGAAATCATCAAAATAATACAAGTTGCAAGAATATAAAACATGCAAATAGCAACTCTCTCTACAATTACATTGTATAATTGGGTCACCCTTTTTTAATAAAGACTAAGCCGCTTGTGAACTGCCAGGTACTATCTTTTTCAATGTTAATTCTTACCCACAAACGCAATATAGGCATTAGGTTAAGCAATAATGAAGTCTCCTAACATACCTAAACTTCTTGTAACTATGCTAGTTGTAGGAGAAGTAAGGATTGATACATAGAAGAACCTTTTGTGTATTGATAATCATATAAATAAGAATAGATTTTAGGCAATTGGATCAAGCTCAAACTCCCTTCTCGCATGCGTGCTTCTCTAGAAGCACACACAATAATGACTATTGCAACTTAGTTTTAATAAATATGTTTTCATATCAAGTGTGTTTTTGATGATTCCAAATATTATTGTTTTGATTACTGTTTCTCATAATATATATTGGATATATTTCTTTTGTTATTTTTGTGTACTAAAATTTCTGGGAAATCAAACTCTAGATTATTGAGAACATCAAGTAATATTTGTTTAGGGTTCATTGTAATTAGAGTTTGTATTTTTACACTTTCTTGAGTTTGTGAGAGTGGGATTGTAACTAAGTAACCGTGCACACACAAACTAGGGGAGTGTTAAAAATTTGAAATTTTTTAAACAAATTATACTGTACGATTTCAGTTCGTAAGGGATGATTTGTTCAGTTATTTCCTCCAGCAAGCAGTTAATCAAATCATGGACGGGAACATTTTTTTATGTGTTATTATTACTTTACGAAGTTGTCTTCGTACAGACGATGTCTAGAGTATGAAAATGATGCGAACATTTTCATCCGTACAAACATGTAAACTTTTTGAACTACTCGTTCAGGACAATCATGAGTTTGTTAAAATGAAGTCCAGATTTCGAAAATGTTAGAAACATTTTTTCCTTTACAAACATGTAAATTTGTTGAACTGTTTATCCAGAATGACCTGGATTTCATATAGAACACATACATAGTACGAAATTGCATGGAACATTTTCATTTAGACCAATAGGAAATTTTTTATAATTATTTGTACCGTATGATATACATATTATACTGTACGATATGCTTGTACAAAAATATTTTTTCAGTATCATACGTGCATTTTTTAAACTATTTGTCTGAGATGTTTGTCAATCATATTGTAAATCGTAGAAGCTAGAAATAGAAATTTTCAATTTTCTTGATGGTTTTTTGTGTCATTCATATAAAAAGTCCTTAGAAACTGACTTGGACGAATATGGTCTTTATGATTTCTTAGAGAGAAAGTCATAAGGTGATTTGGGAGAGTGTTTGAGAGAGATTTCTTGCAAGTAAAGTGTAAATGATTCACAAGGTTACCTAATGGTAAGAATCTCTTTTGTTGTTGTGTTAATTCCCTTCCATTTTCTTTCTAGTCGCACGAGAGAAGATCTTTGGAGAAGATCCGGTGCTTTGCTGACACTTGTATGGTTTAAAAGAATGATGGAGGGTGTGAAAGGATGACGGTACTCTGTTGACACTTGGAGGGTGTAAAAGGATGATGGTACTCTACCGACACTTTGAGGGTGTGAAAGTATGATGGTAGTCTAACAACACTTGGAGAGTGTGAAAGGATGATGGTACTTTATCGCTCGAGGTATTGGTCTTCGAGAGGAAAATTATAAAGGCTTCTCTTCCTTGCTGTGGGGGGAAAAGGAGAGTCACTTTGGTAATAGTATAATACCTGAATAGGGAGTCTTTTAGGAGTGGATCTAGGTCTTATTGGATCAAACCACTATAAATTATTGTGTTCTTTTTATATTTTTACTTTTTTTTAGCATTTTGTGGTTGTTGTTGAAAAGCTTATTTTAAAAGAAAATCAAATTGTGAAAATTATTAAGCAATTTTTATTTAAGAGGGGTATTTTAAAATATCCAATACCCCCCCCCCCCCCCCCCCCCCCCCCCCTTCTTGGTTAGCCTTGGGATAATTGCATAGGTCTAACAACTTATACAGACTTTTTAATTATAGGTAAAGATCGATTAGTAGCATACTTGATCAATTGGGTGATTTTCTCACTTACAACATATCCCTTAGTACCTCCCATAAATTGAAAATCCATAACTCCAATTGCTATAAGAATACTATTTAGTTTACCTATGCTCAATTGAACAGTTTTAGTGAATCCCATTTTTCTTTGATAAAAAGTGATGTGATCCATAAAAGGTTCCTCCTCTAAATGAAATTCAATAGGGTCAGACCATACCTTCATCCATAGGCTCCCAAGTGCCAGGATCAATAAAGAGTTACATTTTGTATGAACTACTCATTTTCAAAAGATATCTGTAGTGTTCACAAATATTCATTTATTTTTTTTTTCTCATTTCATCAATAACCATTATCGCATTGAACACATAAATTTTTAGATTTTTTTCTTGAAACCATTAGATCTTTCTCTTTGATTGAAAGAACTACTTGTAGTTTTAATACTAGAATTTCCACTTTCAATTCTACTTATACTTTTCGTACAAAAGAAACTAGAAATGTAACTATCGATACCACTGTAAATCTCACTATTAAGACTTATTTAAAAATGAAGATAACTATCAATGGAACTACTAATGTGATGAGCTAGATTCTGTATCATACATGGAATAATAATAGTAGTAGTTATTATTATTAGACCCACTAATCAAATAACTAGAAAAAAGAATCTTTAGTTCATTAAAAAGGAACTCGCATTGCATTATAAATATAAAAAATATCATTTTCAATAGAAAAATATATAGAATAAGTTATATCATTACTATTTCTAACTAAAAAAGTATGATCATAGATAAAACTTCGTATATTCATACTATCAAATAAAGAATTTTGATAATTCATATTACTGAAACCATAGCTGTCCCAACTAGGAATCTTTTTCTCTGCATCATTTAGAATAAGTTCTTCACTTCCACTGGTATGCCCAAGAGCATCAAGACTATCCATTGATTTACTTAGTCCACACCTATGTTCTAACTTATTGTTAGACAACATCAAATTAAATTAACATTTTCCATAAATTCTTTAGGCATCTTATTTTATGAAAACATAAAAATAATAAATGAATAGTCATTCGATGAAGAAAATATCATTTTCCTATTTCTTTTGTTTTTTTCTTTCTTTCTCTTTCTTATCAGAATTCAAATGAAGCATATGATCCAATAATTAAGATTGTTAATAAAAAAATGAGCAAGTCTTGAAAAGAAAGGATTCTCCTTTTGAGAAATTTGGTGAATCATTTCCATATTATGATATTGATTAAGATAGAATCTTAAAAAAAAAAAGAAATATTGAGCTGAATAAGGAAGGAACATCTTAGACTAATTCTATAATATGAACTATGAGGGTCTTTATGTATTTGCATATTACTTTTCTATGTACAGACCTTACCATATATAAGTACATAGAAAATCTTTACTTAAGAAGATAAGATTGAAGGAGGAATAAAAAACTTATCTATTATATTTTTTCTTGTTGGAGTCATAGGCTGAATTATGGATCCTTGGGATTATATTGTGGGATAATTTTCTATTCCTTAGTTTGAAGACAAAGATCAAGTCAAGGGAAGAATCCCTTATACCCTTATCATGTATATTATCTTTCTCATTCCACATTGTAAAAGAAAATAATTTTCTTATTTGAAGACATGACACGAGATTCTATGAGAATTCATTTCTCATTTATAGGAAGAAACAACTACGTATCTTTTTTATGATAATTGAAAGTTTTACATGATAGAAACCTATCTTTATATATCTTATTTTAAGGAAAAGATTAGGTTTCATTGCAATCAATTAGGAGAACAAATAGGAATTGCTTAATTATACGTGCTTATTTTGTCTCTTTATTCAACTTATCCACTGGGTCAAAATCAAATGTGATCTCTTTCCATACTACTCAAGCATCGACTAACTCAGGGATCCATTTGCTAGCTTCACAATGAATATCATTACCTTCACGAGTAAGATAAAATCCCTAATTATGAGTTTGTACACATGCTTCTAAATCCACTTGATTAACTACTGCACCAGGTGCATTTCCTTAAGGGTGCCCTGAAGTTCCTCCATCAAATTATAGTACATAATCATCCCTAAATATTTCAGTTAGGGCAGGTATATGCCAAATATGAATACCCCCTGAAGCCACAGGTAGAACACCTAGCATAGAGACCTAGACTTTAGTGAAAAAAATACCATAACTTCGATGTTTTTCAATACAATCATCACTTAACAAATCAACAAAACCTAAAATCATCTCATGTTCCCCTTCCAATTTACCCACTACTGTACCAGCATGAATTTGATCTGTAACAGACATACATAATGCTTTAGCTAGTACATGAAAATGCATACTATGATTTTTCTGTATATAAACAACTGCATGCACTATATGATGGATGTGAAGAAGTAGACCATTGTTGTAGTAATAATCAGTCAGGCTAGTATTTGTGGTGAACCCCCCAGTTAAGTAGTCATGCATTATGATAGGAACTCCCAATTATCTAGCAAATACCTTGTTTTTTATCATTCATCACATGTACCTACAATTTTATTCAAGTAATGTCCTTTCATTTCACCCATTTCGACTTGTGCTTTCTAAATTGCTTAAGCACAAAATAAAAAACGATCTCTCCAATACATAAATGTTTATGAATTTACATTTTCATTTAACTCAGTAAAATCAAGTCCATTCTGTAGACATTCATAAATGGCTCTACCTTAGTTTTTTTGTGGATAATCTAAATATTAGTAGAATAGTACTTTCCAATAGGGGACAATCGTACATGTTCAATTTATATATTTTAACTTGGATGCCATGAGGTATAATTGGAAAGTTTTGGAATAAGAAGGAGAAATTTGTAGATCTTCCAGATGTAGAGCTTGCTAGGCTTTGAAGCTAAATACATTACTCATAATGGAAGTCAACATGTTAGTTAAATAACATTATTCTAAAAGGTCTAAAGGATAAGCTACATAAGCAATATATTGATTTTCCTCCTAGACAATGACCTCGATGTAGTACCATTATCCTTTTTCATGATCAAGACTAGTAAGTCCATCAATCCACATAGTTATTCATGTACCAGTAGAAGATTCGACAGCTTTCGTAACCCCCACTTCTTCATGTGGAACTCCCTATTGAGGCGTTACTCAGAATGCTACCAAGATATAAGTATCTTTGGTATCATAGTCAGGAGTATAAAAAGTTAATTTGTAATCTTTAACACCATTTTGAAATCTAATGCTTGCTTTAATCTCTATTTGAGGTGAGATAAGTTACTCCCTACAAATCATGAATTAAGAATTCTCACAACAACAAAGCCAATTCGATATGAATTAGGTGTGAATGAAACCTTTGCAAAAATATTTACAATTCAAAAAAGATTCAACTAAACTAATTTTATCACCTAATGAATAATGAATATTTAAAAAGGTTTCGTTATTGGACCATGTATTTGATTCACCAAACACATCAGTATTTTATACTCTTTTACATTTTTGGCGCAACCCAATATTCCTTTTGAAATTTTCTATTTCTAATTGAAGTGATCACCTTCTTAATCTTCTTTATTCATATGAGTGTAATGAATAATGAATATGATAGAGAATATATATATATAAAAAAAGAAAGATAAAAAATAGAAGAAGAAGAATTCATAATAATAATAATTATTATTATGAATAAATATAATTTAAATATAATGAAATGAAAATAGTTATATATGAAATTGAATAGATATATATTTCTAAAGAATTCTAAATTATAGATATACTATAGAATTAATAAATACGAAAGTAAACATAAAGATATTAAAAATAAAGAAAGAAGGACATATATAAATAAATAATAGATAAATAAAAAAATAAATTAATATAACATATAAATAGTCAATCAAAATATATAATATTCTATTTAATATAAAAATAAAAAGATGTTGAATCCATATAGGTTGTTAAACCTAAGCTATTATCCCGAGGCTATCCAAGAAGGGGGGGGGGGGGGGTGAATTGATAATTTAAAATTTCTCTTGGATTTTTTAAATAGAAAACCAATTTTAAAACTCATAGAAAGTTAATTTAAGCTTTTAAAATAAAACTTTTCAAAAATAGTAAATAACTTGTAGTAAATAAAATATAGAAATTAAAAGACATAAGATTTATAGTGGTTTGGTCAAACACGATTTACATCCACTCCCTGAAGACTCCCTCTTCAGGTATTATACTATTACTGAAGTATCTTTCTATTTTCCCCCAACCTGAAGGCCAGTAAGTCCTTACAAAACATCTCTTACACCAATCCCTGGTGCCGTAGAGAACCATCATATGTTACACCCTCCAAATGTTGACAGAGAACCGTCGTCTGTTCACACTCTCCAAGTGTCGGTAGAGAACCATCATCTATTCACACTCGCCACGTGTTAATAGGGAATTGTCATCCTTTCACACCCTCTAAGTGTCAGCAGAGTACCAGGTCTTCTTCAAAGATCTTCTCACGAGCAACTAGAAAGAAGAAAAGAAGAGTAATCACCAAAATCACAAAGAGATCATTAACTTTGAGTAACCTTGTGAACCCTTAACACTCCACTTGCAAGAAATCTCTCTCAAACACTCTCCCACACTCTCTCTTTCACTTGCTCTTGAAAAATCATGAAGAAAAGAATTTTTCATATTAGTTTTAGTGGACCTTTTATATGAAAGACAGGAAAAATCATCCAGAAAACTAAAATTTTCCATTTTGAGCATGCACGATTATGTAGTACGATCATATGTTCGTATGTAAAAATAATTCAAAATTTGTTGTGTACGAATCTGTTGTGAATCAAAACAAAATGATTTTGTACACAGTGATTGTCGGTACGAACAAAGTTTGTTTGGGAAGAATAGTTAGAAAAAATTTCACCTTCATCGGGATGAAGAGGGACCCAACAATTTTATACTCTAGATGGCATACGTATGTTGATGACATCACCTGGTACGATCAGTTATGAAAATTTTCAAGTTCATTGTGATGGAAAGGGACCCATCCAATTCGTACCCTAGATGGCGTACGTACGTTAATGACATCATAAGGTAAAAATCATTCAGAAAATTTCCAGATTCATCTAGACAAAAAAGGGATCCATTTAATTCGTACCTTGGACGGTGTACGTACGATGAAGACATCATATGGTACAAACTGTTCAAAAATTTTTCATGTTCATCTAGATAAAAAGGGATCTATCCAATTTGTACCCTGGACGGCACACATATGATTGTGAGATTTTATAGCACGATCCATACTTAGAAAAATTTTCTACTTCCTGTTCTTTTGACTGCTCGAATGGGAAAATAACTGATCATATCATCCCACATTAAGAGACTTAATATAGTATGATTAGTTTAAAAATTGTAGATTTTAAACTTTCCCCTGGTGTGTGTGTGTGCATAGTTATTCAATTACAATCACATTCTCTCAGACTCAATAAAATGAAAAATATAGACTTCATTTATAATAAATCCTAAATTGATCTGATTTGCAGTGTTCAATAATCCGGAGTATGATTTCCTTAAAATATTTATACACACAAATAGCAAAAACATAATGCTTCTAAAATATGTTAGGAGAAATAATAATCAAAGAAATATTATTTTAAATTATCAAAAATAAATATGTTGCAAGAATATCAATAATCAAGAACTAAGTTGCAACTATCTCAACAATCTCCCCTTTGTGATGATGGCAAAAAAATTATTGTTTAAATAAAAGTGAATATCCTAAATTTCTCCTTAGCTCCCCCTAAAAGAATAAACATGTAAATAAAAGGGAATTCCTTGACCAAAAAAAAAATATTTGTTTGTTTTTTTTTAATTTTATACAAATGACAAAAACACAAACAAAAATGACAAAACAATAAACAAAAAATAAAAATAAAATAGCCAAAATAAAAAAAAAACTGACCAACACAATCACAAAAATAAAAACAATCATCAAATAATATTACTCCTCCTTTTGACAACAACAAAAAGGGAAAAGGAAGGTTTGAAATGGAAGAAGTCATATGAGAAATCTTAGTAATTGATCTTGAAAGAGATTAAAATATAATTACAATAAAAAGTTAATTTTCATTAGATGAAAAATAAAGATTCAAAAGCATTTAGATTAAAGAATAAGTTAAATAAGAAAAATTCATAATGATCATGAAGCATTCTAGACAATTAGATAAGGTAAATTATTACAAAAGTGATGAAATGAAAATTAGTTGAGTTCACTTTTTAATACAAAATATAATTGAGCATTATATTGATTTGAATTTGAAGATTAAATGATAGAGGAAAGATCATATTCAATTGGCGATATTCACATCTTTTCAAATATTTGTGACAGACTTTGTGCATCTCTTTGTATTTGAGTAAATTTTATGCCTCTTTCCAATTTGCGAACCATAGCGCATTCTTTTGATTTTTGTAACATTGTACATTTCTTTTTATACCTTTTTTTAATTGACCATTCTAAAATCATTAATCTAAAAAATCATATTTCTCTAATTACAAAAATAATTATATTGAAAAGAGAAATAAAAAATAATAAGACATCCAAATTGCAATAATAATATTTAAATTATATTTTTTCTAAAAAGAACATAAAATTAATAGACTTAACTTGATCGAGTTAAAAGTTAACTTAACATATTTTGAAAAATTAGATTTCATAATGAAATTAATTTTTGTATTGCAGTTTAATTTATAACAATTTTTAGATCAATTAAGACAGGATTATCATATAGGCAAACTTACATTTCAAATAATGAACAAAAGCAACTAATTAAAATAAGACATTTTTTTTAATATCAATTTAAAGATCAAATACTTTTAAGCACTTTTACATCAATTTTTATCAAAATAAGAAAAAGTACAAAATCAACATACTGACTAAACAAAGACAAGTAGACAAAACAATAAACAAACACAAGTACACAAAATATTGAAATCATCACTATGATCATTACATATGGAGAGGACTGGCAAAGAAAATACAAAAGATTTACTTCTAAAACTCTGAGGGGCCCTGTTCTGGAGGAGAAGGCTGGTTGAAGATAGAGAAATAGCTATTCATCATAGCAATATTAGTGTTCACCGAGTCAAACTAACTTCAGATCCAACTCATGTCTTGTTGGTACTATGCATCCTACTAGTTTAGGTGAGTCTAAATTTGATCAAAGCGTTGATCAAAATGACTCTCTACCTGGTCAAAGAACTAGACCGTCTCCTGAAAGTTAGGTCCATGAGTAGCTGCAGGTGCTCCCCCTTAATCCTCAATATCCTCACTTGAATTATCATTCTTTTCAAAAAGAGCACGAAATGAAGCATCAGTAAAGTAGATTGGCAATTCAAGTAAAGCCTCAAAATGAACAATATTATTTTCTATTACATAGGTCACTAGATGTACTAAAGAAATATTTTTCTTCCTGGTATGAGAATTATCCCCAATTTTAGAAAGGTTATGAATGAAATCTAAAATGTGTTAGGCTTCATCTATTGGTTGTCCAATCAAGATTAGATAGGTAATAGTGGATAGAAGAGGAGTAATGTTTACGTGATCACCATCCTTACAAATGATTGAAGTTCTAAGGACATGTTGAATGATCCTTGTATTTTGATTTAATGTATAGACCCTAGCCAAGTTACAAACTTTAGCAATACCTCTAAAAACTTAGTTTATTTAAGACCAATCAAAGTCATATTTGGAGGTTATAGTATGTGCTCTAATTCTTTGAGTCCTTAGATGCAATTAAGTTCCTAGATCTTACTTAGTGATCTCTACCCATTTCATTAGGACAAATAATCTTATCCTACTCTCATCATCACGAAAACTCATGTTCTCTAAAAAGTAGTGAAAGGTCTCCTTATGACAAGCATGGTTCAAAGTCAAAATAAAGGAAAAATGAGTTGAAGCAAAAATAAGAATGACTTGAAAATGGATATCTTCTTGGATTAAGAGTCTAGACTGAGTGATTTTTATAGCTATAAACCTATAGTAAGAATCTTCATTTGCTCTAGATAGAAAGTTTTCATCTGCACTCCTGGAAGACGAACCCTCAGAGACTCTACCGTGCTTGCAAGAACTGGCCATTTCTAAGATGAGAAAGATTGAAAAAGGTTGTTTAAGTAAATGAAAATAAATTCTTAAACCCTCCTATTTAGAGAAAAATAATCCTTCATACGTACAAAAATGGATTTGTACAGTACGATAATTGTTTCGTACATGATGAAAATAAATTTATATGTATGAATGGAACTTCATAACGATCATCGGTCAGTTAGAACCCTTTTTTGAATCGTATTTCGACCGAATAATAGAGCATCATTTCCTCCAGTATTCCTGCATGTGGCTTTGAATTGAGCCAGGTGCTGTCTGGGATTTTTATTACCATAAAAAATGTTGAATTTCGGCATAGAATATCCCTTTGGATATGGCACCTGGTCGTACTCTGTTGGGTACTCTATTGAGGATGCGCTTACTTCAATGTCTTTGACCGAGGGATCCTAAGGTTTATTCAATAATTCTTTTATTACATTGAGTTCCTCTCTTCAATTGCATGTATTTTATTAATTATTCCTCTAAGTCATGGGATCCTTCCAATGATTGGTTTCTAGAGAGGCATAGTTGGTGATGCATTAGTCTCTTATAGGGCCCTATAGACAGGAATGAGAAGATCTATGGGAAGGGCTACAACTCTGATCTTTTAGAAAAAACCTCTTTCTTTGCTCTTTCTTCTTTTTCTTTGCTACGCACCTTGGTCTTTCTTATGGCTATGCTGGCCAATCTGGAAGAATAGATCTAGCAATACAATCACCAAACTATTAACACTTCCAATACCCATACCTGCACCCATACCAGAAAACCATTTCGTCACCACGGAGCATAACTGCAACTCAAACTATTACCAGAAAGACAACTAGACTGGCACGCCACCTATACGGGCACGCGTACTCTTTCCAAAGCTACCTACACTTGAGAACTACTACGCATTGGAAACGAAGCAGACAGTTCCTTTAGTGCATTAGACCTGGAAAACTCGACCGGAGGTGCTTTCAGGAGTCTTATTTACAGGAAGAATGAAGAAAAGACAAGACTTCCGATTCCCCTTCTGACGGTCGTGTCACATAGGGGCCAACGCTACGGGTAACTCGGCCAAAATATGGACACCCGAAGGGCCTGGCACACACAATCCTATCTTATCTAAGCCCGTCATTGCACTTCGGACAGCCGTCATTGCACTTCAGTAACTTCTGTCAACTCAATAAGCTGTTGCAGCTGAGCCCTAGCATCTTCCAGCATCGCATACTTCTCCTCAGCAGCCTCTACCTCCACTACCCGGGTAAGCTCTGCCTCAGTATCAAGCATCGCCTGATGTCGCTGACGGTATCGCGGAAGCTCCACCGAGACTACCCCCAAAAAAATATTTTAGTAAATAACCAAATATCATGGTTGGGCAAAGGGTCAAGTTGGTAATTTGTCTTACATCTCCCCCTTCGGGTGCCCAGGTATCATATACGAACCCCATCCCTACGACTCAACATCTTTAGTGGCATCGAGGCGTAGCGAGATAATGAGTTCTATTCCTCTCCTGTGCAGTCAAGCATATTTTATCCTCCAAAAAAAGAGGATGGAAAGTAACTCAAGCCACCCAAGAACGTAATACCAGGCCCATTTTTCGCCATACCACGAAGATAATGAGGAGTTGATTGTCAAATTCTTCCCCATGAGGAGATGCAAGCAGTTAGCCAAGGCGGCGGGGACGCGTCCCCTAGATACTTCTAGAAAGTTTTTGATAATCCCTTGATCCTCTTTCTTCAATGTTTTCTCATTTTCTAAAGTGAGTGAGACTCTATCTTTCTTTTCATATCAAAAGAAAGCCATTCAACTTTGAAAAATGCGTGAAGCATCTATGTCAAATTGGGTGTTCAGTCTACCGTGTTCAAGCTATCGAAAATCATGTCATTCTCTCATCAGACTCTTATTGGAAAAACCAACGCCAAAGCAATGATCAGTCTCTTTTAAGGAGCATAGCAGTCACAGAATGGAAATCCAAATGATGTTTGACTTCTTCAGGATATATGATTTGACCATAAACAGAATACAAGGTGAAGCCTATAGGGATGCCCTTGATCTAGTGGGGATAGGACCCAGCCCACTTGAGCAATTTGCCATTCTCCCTGCTAATATGCCTAATGTACCTGCTGCAATGTGATGAGAAGCTATTCCCCCCAAAATTAAAGGAACAAACCCTTCTGCACCTCACACTAGATTTAAAGATTGTACGTTTCCAGTGTCTAGCCCAGAATTTGCTAGAACTATTCCAGTGAGCCCTCCTATGGTGCAATGACGATCTTCTTCTTTCTAATGACTCATGGAGCTGAGAAATCCACTTGAAAGGGAGGAAAGCTAGCTATCATCATCATCCTTTCTGATAGGAAAAAGTGTCGCAAAATCCATCATTGGCTAAACAATCATTTGGTTATGCAATTTTGGGCTTTGCTCTCACCGAAGCTATTGCATTGTTTGCCCCAATGATGGTGTCTCTGATCTCACTCGTCTTCCGATCGCAAAAAGGTGACAAAAAATGGACCAAATTTATTTTTTTTCACACAAATGGAGTCGGCGCTTTTCACGGTCAGTTAGAAGCTAATGAATTATATCCCAAGGTATAACTTCATAATCACGCAAGTTATGAAGCATCCTTTCGTAAAGGCTATTTGACCAGATGATCATACAGATGAATAAGTGTTTATTCAGGATGATCAGTTATTTAAGATTATTTTAATGACGGTTAGGTTTGTCCACCATAGAGAACGACACGTGGTTTGTATGTATGAAATAAAGTTTCGTATATAAGATCAGTTATAATAACTGATTCAGCCCGGATAATCATCTATATGCATATATACAAATGAATACAAATCATACAAGATGATATCAATATTGTACAGTATTATCTTTGTTAGAAAATGAAAACTTTATGCATTTAGTATAAAGTAATGATTGAAATGCTATAGATTTCATACAGCATGAAAGTTGTATTGTAGAATATGAATATAACACTTAGAAAATTCAGCGCGAATGATCAGAAATAGGAATTTTGATAAGTGGTATGTGCCTAAATCACACAAAGCATATAGAGAAAAATAAAAAAAAATTAGAAAATACACACAAAAACAAAACATTAATAATAAAAAATAGAAAATACATATATAAATAAATATATGAAGTTTGCAGAGGATTTTGTTTAAGCATTAAGATCGATCACATCTATCCTTGTTTTTAATGTACTAAAAGTATCAAAAGCTTGTAGTTTTGTAAAAATATCAGTAAGTTGATTTTCAGTTGAAATAAGGTTCAATTCAATTTATCCTTTGGATACATGATCTCTAATGAAATGATGCCTTATGTATATATGTTTGGTTCTATAATATTTAATAGAATTTTTTGAAATGCAAATGGCACTTGTGTTATCACAATACATTATAATTGTGCCTATTGTAAATCGTAAATTAATCAAATGTTATTTTAAAAAAAAAGAATTTGTTCCACACAACTTCTTAAGGCAATGTATTCATCTTCCGTAGTAGATAGGGCTACAAAATAAAATTTTCTACTGGACCAAGAAACTAAAAAATTTTCTATAAATTGAAAAGTTTTAGATGTACACTTTAATCAAACCTACAACCTACAAAGTCTAAAACTGAATATCCAATAATTTCAAATGAAGAGCTATACTTATGATACAAAATCCCAAAGTTCTAAGTTCCCAAGAGATATGTCAAAATCCTTTTTACTACTACAAATGTGATTCATTTGGATATGATTTAAATTTAACACACAAACGAACACTAAATATAATATCACGTCTGCTGGCAGTAAAATAAGAAAAGATCTAGTAATTCTAAATTTCTTTTGATTAATATGTTTTCCCTTTGTGTCTTTATCCAACTGAACTTAGGAACATATAGGTGTACTAATTGGTTTAACATTGTCCATTTCATACTTCTTGAGGATGTCCTTAATATACTTTGACTGACTTAGAAATGTTCCCTCCTCAATTTGCTTAATGCTAAAACCTAGAAAGTAACTTAGATATCCCATTAGGGTCATCTCAAATTCACTATTCATTGCTTTAGAAAATTATCCCAAAGATTTTTATTTGTAGATCCAAAAATGATATCATCAACATAAATTTTAATAATGAGTATATTGTCTCCCAATTTCTTCAAAAAGAGAGTGGTATCCACACTTCCTTTTTCAAAAGATCTCTCAAGTAGAAAAGTGCTTAACCTATCATATCAAGCCTTAGGTGTCTATTTCAATCCATATTAAAAATATGATTTGGATATTTTAAATTTTCAAAACATGGAGGTTGTTCAACATAAACGTCCTCTTATATCACCCCATTCAAAAATGCAATTTTAACATCCATTTGATACAATTTAAATCCTCTAAAATAGGAATAGGATAACAAAACTCTAATTGCTTCAAGTCTTTCTACAGGAGAAAAAGTCTCCTCAAAATCAATCCCTTCAATTTGATTGTACCCCTTTCCCTCTAATCTAGCCTTATTTCTAACAACTCTTGAGTCATTTATTTTATTTTTAAATACCCACATAGTTTCAACTATACTTTCATACTTTGGCTTTAAAATTAATTCCCAAACATCATTCCTAATAAATTGATTTAATTCTTCCTGCTTAGCCAAAAGCTAAAATTCATCCGAAAGTGCTTGATTTATTTTGTAAGTTTTATCATTGAAATAAAGTTAGAAAGATTGACTTCATTGCTTAGTCCTAACATGCTCCCTAGGTTCACCTAAAATTAATTCCTTTGGGTGGTTTTTAGAAAATTTCAAATCTCTAGGCAAAGGATTTTTTATCTCCAATTTATTTTCCAAATTAATCTTCTCAATCCTTTGGGAGTTTTTTTCTAAATCTTCTTCTTCCAAAATTGGCTCTTATAAAATTCTAGATCCATAAAATACGACATGTCTGGTCTCCTCAACTACAAATGTTCTTTTGCTAAATATTCTATAAGATTATCCAACATTAGAGTATCCAAGAAAAATTGTTTCATCTAATTTTGGTTCAAATTTTACTAAGGAAGATTTTTCATTATTATGTATGAACACCTTACATCCAAAAATATGCAAATGTGACAAATTATGTGTTCTCCTCTTAAAAAGCTCATAGGGTGTTTTGTTCAATTTGGACCTAATGTTAATCTTTTTTAGAATATAATATGTAGTACTAACCGCTTCAGTCTAAAAATATTTAGGAAGCCAATATTCAACCAATATAGCTCTAATGACTTCAATTATTATTCTATTCTTTATTTCGACTACCCCATTCTGCTGAGGGGTTCTAGGTGCAAGAAAATTATGCCCAATTCCTTTTTCCTTACAAAAATCTTCAAATTTATCATTTTTTACATTCATCGTCGTGATCACTTTGAATTGTTAAAATCTCACATCCTAGTTTCCTCTGAATTCAAGTTGAAAAGACTCTAAATTTCTCAAAGGATTCATTCTTATGAAATAAAAATTTAACTCACGTAAATCTTGAGAAATCATCAACTATAACAAATCCATATACCTTCCCTCCAAGACTAACAGTGCTAACCAGTCCAAAAAGATTCATATGAATAATCTCCAATGATTGACTAGTTCTAAGATCCTTATTGGAATGAAATAAGAACTTCACCTATTTTCCTAATTGATATGCCTCGCCAAGGTGGTCCTTAGTGAAGTCTAGTTTTGGTATACCTCTAACTAAATCCTTTTGTGTAATTTTTCTAAGGTTTTTCATGCTAGCGTGACAAAGTCTCCTATGCCATAACCAAGATTCATCAGAAATTATTTTTAAACAAAAAAATTAAGAGTTCTAATATAATTCAAATCTAGTATATATATATGTTGTTTTACCCAAATTCCATGCAAAAAATCATTTCCATTTTGGCTTAACATGCAGCTAGTGTGAAAAAATTTTACATTATGCCTTTTATCACATAGCTTGCTAATACTTAAGAAATTAAGATTTAAGCCTTCAACAAGCAATACATTTTCTATGAATTTTTTTTTTAAGTTTTTGATCATACCTATGCCAACCACTTTCCTAATGGTTTTATCTCCTAGTGTAACCTTGCCTCCATTCCGGGCTTCCAACGATGTGAATTATTTAGTGTCTCCAGTTATATGCTTCAAGCAACTGCTATCAAGGTTCTAAATTCTCTAATGAGGCCTTGTATGGGAGCATTCCTACAAAATAATCAAATGTTAGACTTGGGAACCCAAACAAGTTTGGGTTCTTCTTTTGGCAAAATAAAACTAGATGCATGTATGATATAATTTGGTTTATGCATCTTAAGTCTCTACACTAAATTGGTTTTTCTAGGTAAAGTACAAGTGTGTGCAATATGTCTAATTATCCCACAAGAATAGCATTTAACTCCAGGAAATGGGTTTCTCAATCTTCTATAATAAATTTGTCTCTTCCAGGGTTTTAAAATTTTTGACCTCAAAATAGGATTAGCAAAATCTTCAAGTGTTGGGGGAATCTTATTTTCCTCAAGATATTTCACTTTCAATTTAAGAAAAATGTTTATATCTTCTAACACATTGTTGTCGAAATTTAAATAATGCTCTCTACTCTTAGAGTCATCCTTAAAATCCTTAAATTCTTTTTCCAATTTTGTATTGGATGATTTTAAAAGATCATTCTTTTTATTAAAGTCATCGAATTCATCAATTAAGCTTGTGTGGTTGTTATCTATCAATGCGTGATCTGTCATAAGGATTTCATGCTCTTTTTGTAATTCTTACATTTCTTGGTTTAGACTAGAATGCATTTTCTTAAGTTTTCTATATGCATCATGAATTCTTTCAGAAACTTCTAACAATTTCATGATAGGTTAAATCATATACCTCATCTTAATCTGACTGATCAAGATTATCAGCCATTAAACACAAGTTGGTGACTTCCTCCTTTTCTATTTATGATGAATCTAAAGTAGAGTCTGCCGAAAAAGCTCTCTAAAACCACTTCTTGCCCTTCTTCACATTTGCTTTTTCTTCTATCTTCTCCTTGCTAGGAGTGGCTTTTAGATTTGGACAGTCTGATTTTATATGTCCAGGTTTCTTGTATTCGTAGCAAATCACATCATTAGAAATCTTAATATTTTTATTGAACTTACCTCTGTTCCACTACTGGCATTTCCTCTGCTTCCTTTCAAGAAAACATTTATAAATTTCCTAGTCATTAAGCCAATGTCATTCTCATCCTCAGGTTGTGATTGATCACTCTCTGAGTCCTCCATTTTTAGTTCTATGTTCTTCTCCTTTTGTTATTCACCTGCATCAATCTTCCTTTGACACACTTCTTTCTCATAAGCAATTAGTGATCTAAGTAGATTATCAATAGAGTAAACATTTAAATCTTTGGACTCTATAATTGCAGTTATTTTAACATAATTTGCATTAGGCAAACAATAAAGAATTTTGATGACCATTTCAGCACTCGTTAGTTCCCTACATAATGCATGCAAAGAAGTGACTATTTGAGTGAATTGTATGTACATGTCATTAACATGATATTTAATCTAGATTGCTTTAATTTATTAGTCCCTTCGTAAGTAATACAAATTCTATCCTAAATGTCCTTTCCACTTTTGTAAGTGGAAACTACATGTAATCTTCTGAATTAAGTGTACAAAAGAAAATGTTTAAACATTTTGTATTTAGTTGTGCAAAGTTATGTTCTTCTACAGTCTAATCAGCAAATGGTGTTTCAACTCTATTGCCATCAACTAATCTAGTTGGTCTAGTATAACCTTCTTGAACCAAAATTCACATACGATAATCTAGTGATTGCATAAATGTAGACATGAGTGTTTTCAAAAAATCTAAAGGGATATTTTCAAATAACAGAGGTCTAGTGATCGAATAACCTTCTGGTGAGTTTAGGTTTCCAAAAGTAGCCATTCTCATTTTTAAAAATGTAGTCTAAACTTATGGTTTTGAAACAAAACTTTGATACCACTTATTGATTCTTTATAGGTTGTTAAACCTAAGCTATTGTCCCATGGATAACCAAGAGGGGAGGTGAATTAGTAATTTAAAAATTCTCTTGGATTTTTTAAATAGAAAACTTATTTTAAAACTCGTAGCAAGTTAATTTAAGTTTTTTAAAATAAAACTTTTCAACCATAGTAAATAACTTGTAATAAATAAAATGTGGAAATTAAAGAAGAAAAAGATTTATAGTGGTTCAATCAAACACGACCTAGATCAACTCCCTGAAGACTCCCTCTTCATGTATTGTACTATTACCAAAGTGTCTCTCTCTTTTTTCCCCCACAACAAGATGGAGAAACATTTATAAAACCACTTTTCCACCAATCCCAAGTGCGGTTGAGAACTATTGTCCTTTCACACCCTCCAAGTGTAGGCAGAGAACCGTCGTCTGTTCACACTCTCAAAGTGTCGGTAGAGAACTATCGTCTGTTAAAACTCTTCAAGTGTCAACAAAGAATCGCCATCCTTTCACACCCTCTAAGAGTTGTTAGAGAACCATCATCCTTTCACACCCACAAAGTGTTGGCATAATATCTAATCTTCTTTAAATATCTTCTCATGAGCAACTAGAAAGAAAAAAGAAGAGTAATCACCAAAATAAAAAAAAAAGATCCATACCATTGAGTAACTTTGCGAACCCTCCACACTCCACTTGTAAGAAATCTCTCTCAAACTTTTTACAACACTCTCTCTTTCACATGCTCTTGAAAAATCACGATGATAAGACTTTTTCACGTTAGATTTAGTGTACCTTTTATATTAAAGATACGAAAATCCATCCAAAAAATTAAAATTTTCCATTTTGAGCGTACATGATTGTACAGTATGATCGTATGTTTGTACATACAATTAGTTCAAAAACTATTGCGTATGAACCTGTTGTGAATCAGAATGAAATGATTTCGTACATGATAATCGTATGGTACAAACCAAATTCATCAGGGATGATAATTAAAAAAAATTTTCACCTTCGTCGGGATGAAGAGGGACACCACAATTTTGTACCCTGGATAGTACATACGATGAAAACATTATACTGTATGATTTGAAATGAAAATGTTCAAGTTTGTTAGGATGAAAAGGTACCCGTCCAATTCATGCCATGGACGGCATATGTACGATGATGAAAATATATGATACAAACCATTTAAAAATTTTTAAAGTTCATCTGGATTAAAAGAATCCCATCCAATTTATACCCTAGATGGTGTATGTACGATGATGACATTGTACGGTATGAACCGTTCAGAAAATTTTCAAGTTTGTATGGACAAAAAGGGACCTGTCCAATTTATATCCTGGATAGCGTACGGATTGTGAGATGATACAGTACGATCCATAGTTAGAAGAGTTTTCTACTTCTTATTTGTTTGACTGCTCGAAGGGGAAAATAATGGATCATATCATCCCATATGAAGAGACTTCGTACAGTACGATCTATTTAAAAATTGTTGATTTTAAACTTTCCTCAGTGTATGTTTGCACAGTTACTCAATTACAATCACACTCTCTCATACTCAATAAAATAAAAACTACATACTTTACTTATAATAAACCCTAAACTGATTTGATTTGAAGTCTTCAATAATCCGGAGTATGATTTCCTTGAAATGTTAGTACACATAAATAGCAAAAAAAAATAATGCATCTAAAATATGTTACGAGAAATAACAATCAAAGTAATAATATTTGGAATAATAAAAAATATACATGTTACATGAATATTAACAATCAAGAATTAAGTTGCAACTATCTTAAAAAAATAAAGAATAGAGGATAAACCCCCCTCTCTTGATAGTAATATATGTTGTATGTGTAAATCCTAGATGTGAAAAGAGGCATAATTCATATAAAAAAGGGAACATATATGCTTTATAAAGAAGAACAGGTGTACACCATAAATCAAAAGAAAAAAATACAATAAGAATTTAAAATTAACTCATTCACTGAGTTAATGATTGAATTGGATTCAATTGGCAACTTAAGAGAATGCTAACTCTTATTTTTTTCTTATTCTTATGGAATTAACCGATCAACTTGCTATCAGATATTTCTTTTTAATTCAGTAATTTTTAAAAAAGAATTTTTACATATTTCTTATTATTTATGATTATGATAAGCAATCCCACTACTTATAATCCTGTGGTTTCAACACTTTAAGAACAAAACCTACGGTGTATCGCTCAAATTATTGGCATAGTACTGGATATAATTTTTCCACCGGGCAAGATGCCTAATATTTAGAATGCTTTGGTAATTAGGCTTGATATACTGTCGATCAGCAAATTAATGTAACTTGTGAATTATAATAATTATTAAGAAATAATCGAGTGAGAGCTGTAGTTATGAGTGTTATAGATGGTCTGATGAGAGGAATGAAAGTTATTGACACGGGAGCTCTCCTAAGTGTTTTAGTTAGGGGAGCTACTCTTGGATGAAATTTTAATGTTCTTGGAAAGCCCATAGAAAATTTTGGTCATGTCAATACTCTCATAACATTTCCTATTCTTAGATCTGCACCCTCCTACATACATTTATATATGAAATTCTCAATCATTGAAATAGGAATTAAAGTGGTGGCCCCCTATCACTCTAAAGGAAAAATTATATTATTTAAGGGAACTGGAGTGGAAAAATAGTACTCATCATGGAATTGATTAACAACATTGCCAAAGATCATGGAGGCATATCTGTATTTGGTAGAGTAGGTGAACATACTCTTGAAGGAAATGATCTCTATATGGAAATGAAGGAATTCTGGTTGATTAATGAAAAAAATCTTATAGAATCCAAAGTGACTCCAGTCTATGGTCAAATGAATGAACTGTCCGGAGCTCATATGAGAGTTGGCCTGGCTGCCCAAACCATAGCAGAATATTTCCTGGATAAGCAAGATGTAATCCTATTCATCAAAAATCTATTTCATTTCATTCAAGCAATGTCTGAAGTCTCTGCCTTTTTAGGTAGAATGCCTTCTACAATGGGTTATCAACCTACGCGTAGTACGAAAATGGGTTCTTTGCAAGAAAGAATTCCTTCTACCAAGGAAGGATCCATAACATCAATCCAAGCAATTTATGTACTTAAGGATGATTTGACTGACCTACTCCAACGATGACATTTTAACATTTAGATGTTACTACCAATATTATCAAGAGGATTAGCAACCAAAGGTATTTATCTCGTAGTAGATCCCTTGCATTCAACATCAACTATGTTACAACCTCAGATAGTTTGTGACAAACATTATGAAACTGCGCAAAGGGTTAAGAAAATTTAACAATGTTACAAAGAACTTCAGGACATTATAGTTATCCATGGGTTGGACAAATTATATGAATAAGATTTTTTAACTATAGTAAGAGAACACAAGATTAAGTGTTTCTTATCACAACACTTCATTGAGAAGTCTTTACTGGTTCTCTAAGGAAATATGTATGTCTCATAATAATAATTCAGGGGATTTTAATTCATCATTTCCAGAGAATTAGATGGTCTTCAGGAGCAGTCGTTTAAATGGTGGGTAACATCTATGAAGCTATCGCGAAAGCTATAAACTTAGAAGAGGAGAGCAAATTGAAGAAATGACTTTAAGGCATTGTATGATGACTCCAAATCGAATGATTTGGGATTCCATTGTGAAAGAGATTCTTTAATCTAATAATAGTGGAAAATTTGGCGTATTATCAATCCATACCCCCATTACCATAGTTGTAGATATAGGTCTTTTGATAAGACAAATAAATAATCGATGGTTAAGGGTGCTCTTATGGGTGGTTTAGTTAGAATAAGTAATAATAAGATAACCATTTTAGGAAATGGTGTAGAAATAAGTACTGACATTGATCCATAAAAAGTTGAACAAGCTCTTAAAATAGATGAAGCTAACTTGAGTAGAGATGAGGGTAAGTGACAAGTAATTGAGGATAATCTTGCTCTCAGACAAGCTAGGAAATGATTCAAAGCTGTCAAAGTGATTTCCTTTTAGTAGTCAATAAATTCAATAAAAATTAAAAGAGTTCTTTATTCTTTACTATACACTACATCTTGATTCCACAAATTAAACATAATGATGTCTAATTCGATTAATCTTATGATAGAACCCAAAAAAGAGGATGGGTAGAAAAATATATTAGATATCATGGAATCTAGTATTTAATAAGTTCTACCTACTATTTGATTTGAACTAATGACTCCCACCGTATGAAAGTATTACTCTAACCACTGGGTTAAGTAGGTCATTTATCTCCACAAATGGGGTTTATATCACTTAGATAGAATATAAGTCAAATATGTTCTCTAAGAAATAGAAATATTTTACCAGTAAACATAAATGGATTAGAGAGTTATCATGTGGAATTATTTGACAACCTTCTTAACAACAAATTATCTCTATGTTAAAATGGTTATAACAAGGGATATAGTTCAGTTAGATAGAGCACCTTGTTTACACATACACCAATGTTTTTCAAGGGAGTCCATTATGCAATTAACATAATTGATATTCTTGAGAAGTTTAAGTCTTACTCCATAGATTTGAGATAAAAAGAGAAAAATATCTCAACAAATTTGTATAAGGGTACTCATGATCTATAGGGATTCACTCTAAATCATTTGCTAGCTCTAGGGTATAGAGAAAGTATGCAAACTATAACTCGTCATAGCTATGGAGGTCATGAAACAGTTCAAGCTACTAGAATTCTGCCACGTACAGAGTAAAAAAAAGACTAGGCATATGCATTAGCTTTTAGCCAAGTTAGTATTTGCTCTAGTAGCCCCCTGATGGAAAAATAGAAGTCATTATACCTGACAGGGTCATTTTCCCAAACCTGAAACAACTTATCCAGGATTTTAACATCCATAGTGGAAATGGATCCATGCATAGAAGTTACTATTAAAAATTTGAGACATTCCTTTCTTAGACTTTCAGTACGGTGGATGGACAGAATAATTCCACACAAGAACCCAACATTGTAGGAAGTTTCCCCAGTATGTGTAGTTCAATGAAACTTGATACATAAAGTCTTATAACTAGTTGTGGCTGAGATGTTTTTCTAGTGATGAAGCAAGAGCCAAGACATGTATGAGGTACATTTATGGGTGTGTGATTCCCACTAGTTTGGTCCAAAGATGCGAGTAAATCTCAAATAGATGGGGTAATACTTGCCTACAATGTTCTAGAATTATATAAACTATGTGAAACACTGCAAAATTTGTCAAATATATGGAGGCTTTATGCCAAACCCCTTGCGTCCTACCATATCATCGTTGCCTATCATTCAACTATGTGCTAGTACCAAACTAACCTGCCAAGCATTTTAAGAGGAGAATCTTTTTTTGAAACACACTCTCCTTGCCCTTGTTCCGTGGCTAAAAAAAAAAGGCTATAGTTATTGTGTCACCTTATCTTACCACTAAGACGATGATTTCATTTCTACTACCACGCAACAAGACTACATATGCAACATTGAAAATTCTCCTTTGTTTGCTCTCTCCATTGTAAGAGCATCCCTCCTAAGGATGTTGGCTGATGTGTATGAATCTAGTACTTGTTCTATCCAACTGAAGACTCTTCTTATTCAATCCATAAACTGGTCCCACTAGCTGGTGTTTTACCACTTGACTGTTCGACAAAAACAAATTCTTCTTGGACTTGGAAAAAGTTCATCAATGAGTTTTTTCTTCTCTTGCAGTCCCCTTCATCACATCGATTCTTCCCCATTCAAGAATCATTATTTTTGGGGTCAAATAATGAAATAGATAAACAAATAATATAAGATCATTTTATGGAATGGGATAAGTTATTATTTTATATGATCCCAATGGGATCATAGAATCCACTAAGGATGCAATAGGTATTTGTGATCGATCAGCTTCTAGTATTATTGAAGACTTTCTATCTGCATCCAGAAGAACTGCACAATGAGGTTATTTGTATGACCCATCATTGATCTACTTATTTCTCAAACTGAATTATATTAGACTTGAACAATAATTAGTCAAAAAATCCCTGATCCTCCATTAAAAACCATCTCTTCTGTGATCTCAGATAGAAAGCGATTCTTGTTCTTGAAAAAGAAGTAATAACCTTTTTGACATATGGGAGATCTATAAAATAAAAAGAATTTTATAAAAAATCAAGAATAGCAATTCCATTTCTGAAACCACATAGCTAAACTTTAAAATGGTGAGTAGCTACCCGATGGCCGAGATGTGCATTTGTACTAAGTTATTTTTGACAAATTATAGAAGAATGGACTGTCATTTTTGCTTTTCCTTTCTCGAGAGATACAGATCATAGAAAAGGTTTGCTTCTGTTTCAGTGGACGAGATATATTTCTATTTTATATGAAAAATGTACTTTTAAAAATAAAGAGATTCTTTGGAATTAGAAATACACAAGTGGTCATAAAATAATTTTTGACTGATGAGAGCCACTCTGAAGGCTTCAAAAGAAAATCTATATATCAGTTACCACTGAGAGAATTGTTAGCATTCATAACAAAATCTATAATCTCAGTAAGAAAATGACCGCAATAATAAGCTTTTACATATTCTTCTTGATTAACAAGTTGAGCAGTAAGAGAATTGATCTAATCTAAGGTCAACAACGGTCAAAGTTATAAGGAAAGTACTAGTTGGACATGGAGCTCCCACTAGTCAATTTCTTAATCTTTCACAGTAGATAATGTTAGGCAGAAGTTCAAAAAGAGCTTTAAAAGGATGGCCAGCATAAGAGAAAGCATAAGGATGGCTAGAGAAGTGGGGATTAATTAAAAAAGTGGTATCATGAAAATAAGGCGATAGTTTGACTCGAAGAAAGGGAACAAGCCAAGTATAAGGACTTTATAAGGACCAATTAGGAGTACTCAGTGGTGAGGAATATTTTTGCTTCCTTTCAACCATAAGCACAAGTGGAAGATCAAATGGATGATAAAGGATAGAGGAAGCTTACTCAATCGAAGGGACACGATCCTGATGAAACAACCCAACGTCTGAGCACCCCCTATCGTTGGAAGAAAGTGACTTTTCCTCCCAACGAGAGCAATCATAAATTACTCATTTTTTACTCTATTCCTTTCGTCTTTATTTCAAAAGAAACTATAGCCTTTGTTTTTTAAAGAGCTCTGGTTTTCTCTTGTAGGTCCAATTTGTAACCTACCACTATGGCATATTGCCATCCATATAACTTGAAATCAAGAGCCTTCTCCCCACTCCTTCTCAAAACATCGTATGCATTGATAAACTATTTGATAGAAACGCCTAGCTGATTGATGTGATAAGCAATCTTCCTCATATAAGAGCATCCTGAAATAGTTTAAGTTGAACATGAAGGAAAACACTTATACTCTATCTTAGGTCTTCAAATTGTAAGACATCACCAACCATGCCTTAGTTCTATTATCATTCAATACTTGATTTTTAATGCTAATGAAAACATTCCAACATGAAGTTTATGATATTTTTAGCCATTTTTCGGATTATCATCTTGCCCTATGAGCTCATACAATGAGTGTCGATTATTAGAGTCATGTAGTTCTAAGTGGGTGCTTGACCCGAGGTCATATTCTTCTTCATTTCTTTGTTCATATCACATATAATGGGCCGTATCCACGTTATTGAAGAGATGGTCTTTGGACCTTGATTTTTTGTCATAGGCAGAACTATTCTGAGCCCCATGATTTTTTGAAGGATGAGATCTTACCAATATAGAAGTATGAAAAGGAAAGTGATCTGAATAGTGAGAACCCACCACCAATGAAGAGTACTACTTTTTTCCTATAAAAAAAAAAGAAGAGGAGAGGGAATGGTAAGCTAGAAACCTTATTTGAAGCATATTTAAAAGAAGGGTCTAAGTCCAGCCCAAAGTGGGTCACAAGGGCTTACAACACTACGAGAAAGAAAGATGGATGTCCCAACTATGTATTCATTCTTTTTATGTATAGCTATAGCATTGAAGAATTAGCCGTTTCCACCCACCAACCCTTGATGAGCTGGCCGAGCAGAAAAAAAGAGTGTGACCTAAGTGTAATAAGAAAATGAGGCTAGACCGAGGGGTGGGATCGATTATAACATCCTTTAAGATTACTACTTTCTTAAGATGGAGCGATGATAGAATATTATATACTTGAATTGATCGATGATAAAGCATTGGCACTAAGAATAGGTCTCGTCAACCCTTGATAAAGCATTGACCCCCCCCCCCCCCCCCCCCCACCCCCACCCCCTCCCACTTCCAAAAGGATTAACCTTTGGTCGAGATAGGTATTCCTAGTTCCTGATCCTCTACTAGAGACAACCACCATTAGAATAATAATATAGGCTAGTTGTCTTACCTGGCGAGTTGAGATCGGTATCATGGGTTTGTGAGGAAAGTCTAAATTAAAGACTACTGATGGTTTAGCATCCACCTAAGTGACAAGGTTTGATAAATCCAGATAGTGACAATCACTTTTGATAATAATCTGGTTGACAAATATCATAGAAGAAGGATGAGGTAATGAAAAGGGTTTCAGCTAGTGTTGGCAAAGTAGTCTATCTAAGACTTATAAAAACTGACAACAACCAGGAAACCACAAAAATTCTTGTAGTTCATTAAAAAATTCCTTAATTGTGCTCTGACTAGAAGGGATATTCGGCTGAATAATTTATACTCTCTTACTTCTTAGGGGCTTCTTAAAGAGTCAACTAAATAGTTGGTACTAAATTGCTTTTATAATTAGAGGTAAGGAAACTACTTCTTAGTATAGGCTTCTATTAGGTGTTACCCTTCATGCACACTCAATAAGAAGCAAAAATAGGCCCACTATGAAAAGATATTCATGGGAATAGAAAGGATGAGGGAGTATGATACCAGAAAATCTGACCTAATTATCATCAGTGGAGGTAAGAAGAAAGAAATCAAAAAATTCAAGAATACGAAGAAGACTAATCTATTTTCAAAGTTCATGCCACGATGATCCATAAGGAAGGGTAGTTTTGTTGATGCATTCTTTTTGAGATGAGAAGGAAGTGGAAGTGAATCTGTACGAAACAATTCTTTCTTTTTCTTTATCATTTTGAAAGGAGAAAATAATGGGAAAAGGTGAAGTTTTTTATGGCAAAAGAAGGAAATCCAATCTTGGTCAGACTTGATTTGAATCCTAGTTCATATTCAAGTTGGTTCAATGAGGGCGACCACAAAACCTCACCTATTAGGATTGTCCATGCTTAGTCCCCTAATGTGGTAGGACGTGGACATACATGACTTCTTCTAATGTTTGAAGACCAAGAAAAGAAGCTCGTGACCAGACTAGAGCATGTCGTGATACAAGAAACCTACTAGGTGGGCTTGCTTTAACCATGTCTCTTGGGCAAAGTGGAACTTAGAGATCATGAATGCGAGGAATAGGATATGATCAAACTACACCGATCATAAGTGTATCATAGAAAAAACAAACTCAGTTGGAGAGGCCTAGCCTAGTCTGATCAGTTAGAAATTTGATATCTCACTTTCATTAAAAAATTTTACCTCGTGTGCCAAAGTCAAATGAATGTTGTGATTGATCCCTAAGCTAATGTTTGGTTCCTATGGGATATCTAAAAGAAATCCCTTTTTAGGCCTAGCGGAATACTAGGTTTTGGCTAATTCTATCTCAGTTGATTCCCCGATTGAGGTGGCAAATTTCTCCACTTCTTAACTTTAGTCTCGCAACAGTCATAGGATCAGAACCCTTTATTGCTTTTAGTCAAGCGTATACTAAGCTTTTAGTCCTAGGAAAGCTGTAAGCTAATTCCATTCCAAAACTTTTTAGTTTATATATATATATATATATAGTAGATCATCTTATCCCCTATCCCTACTAAGCTCCTTCTCCCTTATCCCTTCAATCTGGTTGTTTGTCTCATTCCTTCCTGGTAGGTTGAATAGCTTTGAACCTACTTTCCTTCATCTCTAATGAGGATGAGATGAAGTTTAAGCCTAGGTTCAAATTTGTTTCACTCAAAACCATTTTTTGGACCTTGGGTATCACCCTGCTTAAGTGTGTTTCTTAATCATGAAATAAGTTGATGATTTAACTCTCTCTACCACTCTATTCATATGAATAAAAAAATAGGTTAGTATTAGACTAGCCAGTGTTCATGCAACAGTTTAGTTCGCAATCCCTTTCCTTTGCTTGAGTGATCTTCAGGTGTAGGACAATCAGCTCTCACATGTCCGGGTTTCCTGCATTCATAACAGAAAACATCAGAAGATTCTTTAGAATATTTGTTAACCTTACCTTTTATCCAATGATGCTTTTGCTTTTTCCTTAGAAATATTCTGAATTGCCTTGAGATGAAGGCAACTTCATCGCTCTCAGACCCGGAAGAATTAGAGTCAGATTTATGTGCCTTCAGTGCCACCATTTTCTCTTTCTTTTTCTCAGCTGCATCAAGATTTCTTTGATTCACCCTTTGCTCGTAAGAAATGAGTGAGCCATGTAAGTTGTCAATCGAATAAGTGTTCAAATCCTTAGATTAAGTTATAACAGTGATTTTAGCATCAAAAGAGGAAGGCAAGCATCATAAAATCTTGTTTATTTTTTCAAAGTTCGAAAGTTCTCTTCCTAAGGCATGTAAAGAAGTAACAATCTGAGTAAATCTCGTATACATTTTAGAAATTGATTCAGGAGGTTTCATACAAAAAAGTTCGAAGTCATGCAAGAGAATGTTCAAACGGGATTGTTTAACTTTTTTAGTGCCTTCATAAGTGATATACAATTTATCCCAAGTTTCTTTACCAGTTTTGCAAGTGGAAACATGCATGTAGTCTTCTGATTTTAAAGCACAGAAAAGGTAATTAAGACATTTTGCATTCAATTGAGCCAAATCCCTATCATCTAAAGTCCATTTAGTAAAAGGAAGTGGAACAGTAATGCCGTTAAGTTTACCAGTTGGAGGTGTATAACCATCCGTAACAAGCATTCACATGCGATAATCCGTAGATTATAAAAACGTAGACATGCGAGTTTTCCAAAAATCTAATGGGATATTATCAAATAGAGGTGGTCGGTTAACAGAGTACCCTTCTGGTATATTATGATTCCCAAAAATAGCCATGGATCAAAATTCAAAAAGTTTTTAAACTTAGTTTTTATGAATCCTACTCTGATACCACTTGAAAGTTTGTTAGGGATGTTAAGCCATATAGAACTGGCCCAAGGCTAACCAAGAGGGGAGGGGGGGGAATTGGTATTTAAAAACTTTCTTTAAGAAAAGCACGAATACAAACTAAATCACCACAAAAATAAGTGCGGAAGAAAATAAATGCGGAAGCAATAAAAAAATAAGAACACAAGGGTTTATAGTGGTTTGGTCAACTCGACCTACGTCCACTCACCGGAGGCGCCCTACTAGTATTGCACTACAATCGTGACTCTCCTTTAGCCCCCATAGTTAGGCGGAGAAGCCTTTATAAACACCTCTTTTTGCCACACCCGGCAAGGCAGAGAACCTTCCTTCTTTTGCTTCCTCCTGAAGCAGGCAGAGAACCTCGATCAGTTGCTGAAACTTACCTTTCCCAACCCTTCCAAGGATAAGAGACTCTAGGGAAGAAGAAGTGGAACAATGCTTGGAGTAACCCTTGTGAATCCCCTCACAAGCTCCTCCTCACAAGATCCTCTCTCTCTCTCTCTCCCTCTCTCTCTCTCTCTCCCTCTCTCTCTCTCTCTCTCCTTTAGGTTTTCTCAGGTCAAGACAACAGCCAAGGGTGTTCAAAATATTGAACAAGACCTCTTAAATAGAAGAGCTTCAAAGGAGCTCATTAATTGCAAGTTGTTGACTATAACGTCCAGGACGATATGGACATCGTCCTGGCCGATCAGTACAAATCCGAGAAGATCGACCAGAGCATCACCCATAATACAAACTGGATGATTGAAAAATTGGCTTGATCGTCAAGGACAACCTTACGATCGTCCCGACCGATCAGTTTAAATCAGAGGAAAATTGTCCTGATAATCGCCCTAAATTAAAGCTGTCCGATCCATATCGTCCAGAAGTAATAAGGTTTTTTGACTAGTTCATCCTGGCTGATCCTTCTATCATCCAAAATGATGTGATCATATCAATCATCCTTAATTACTTCCTTGATTATATGATCAATTAAGGCAAAATTATGAATATTGTCCAGGCCGATTACCAAAACTATAGAATACCTTAATTATTTATGACGGCAATTTCTTTCTGTTTTGAGTCTATCATCTAGGCCGATACAAGTATCGTCCAGGCCAATTGGCTAATGACAGCTTCCTTAATTAAGAACCCCTGATTAGATTTTCTATTTTAAGCCTGATCATCCAAGACGATAGAAATATCGTCCTGGCCGATTTGAGTAAAAATAGAAATTCTAAGTCTCTCAAGTGTGTGTGTGTGTGTAGGGTTACTTTGCATCAGTCCCACCAAAGATTACAATTGACTCAAGAAGAGAAAAAATAAAATTACAGACTGACTCAATCCTAATCTACCCAATCTTGAGCTGGCTCTATTTTTCCGTCCGATCTTTGATTCTTGAAAAGTCAGTAGTAAAAGACAGTTTAAGACAAGTAAGAGTGTTTGTCAATAATCAAAATATAGTTCATAGACCTGAATTTGCAATAATATTAGACTTAAATTTATATGAATAATCCTAGGGATATGCCAAATAAATATAAAATTAAATAATCATTAATCTTGGGACATTTGATTTAGTTTTGAAGTGATTAAAAAATCATATAAAAGGGTTTTAAGATAAGGGCCCTTAACCTTTGATTTTGGTTTGGATTCCAGGATTTGAGTTAGATTATGAATTTGATTGAATGAATTTGAATTATCTTAAAAAAATCAAAAATAAATAAAAGATTTTTATTGATTGGATAGGATTGAAGCTTGATCAGAGACTAGATTGAAGGTTGACTGAAGTTTTCGATTTAATTTGAATCAATGATTAAATTGAAGTCTAGATTAGGGTCAGGATAAAGGTATGGATTGTGATTTGAATTTAAATCTAAATTGAGGATTAATTTAAAGTCTAGATTTAAGGTTATTGGAGGCTAGATTGAATTCTAAATTTAAATCTAGATGATTGGTACCTAGATGATTGTCAACCATTAGATCAATCGGTAGATGTCTGGATGGGTCATAGCAAATTCATACAAAAATGAAGATAACAACCATGTTATATAGAGAAATTTAAAAGATATATTAGTTCTTAAAAGATATCAATATGAACTAGGCTCGTGAAGAAACATAACATGTCAGAGCATAAAGCTTGCCTTGCATTTAAAATTTTGTAATATGTCATCTCCTTGTAAAGATAAGTAATTGTTCTACTGTAAATAAATAACTACAAAAATTAAAATAAAAGTTAAAATGTTACATAATTAGAAAAGATAAATTATTTATAATATATTACCATAAAATATTATATTCTAATAAAATGAGCAATCATATTCAATATTAGTCCAAGTGAAATATAAAATCCAAATGGACATCTTCACGTTGCATCATTCGAATGACTATACCACTTTGGTCAACCAATAAGGCAATTAAAATTCCCTTAAATAATAAACAAAAAACTCTTAATAATATTTATAGAATCATTTGTATAATACTTTTATTTATAATTAATAATAAATTATGTAATAATTAATATATTAGATATTTTAAATTAAAAAAAACTTAAAGTTAGTGTAATATAATTAATTATAAAGTTGATTGTCATATATGTATTATCATGTAAATCTTTATATTATGATGAAAATTATAAATAAAATATTTTTTTAATTAAATTAATTTAACATTGTTAAAATACTTGCTTGGGCGATATTTTGATACCTTTAACTTCAGCCAAGCATAATAAGCAAATTCTCTACTTCATTGATATTTCTTGAGGTGTAATTTGCTATTAGAGTATCATCATCTTTTTCTAACTACGATAATCCTATATCAAAAAGTATATCTTCAAATTATATTTTTACCGTCAGTATTGTGCAATCAAAAAATCTATCATAAATCTAGATTATTAAAATTAAAATTGTAAAGACATAAATGAAAAAAAATTCACTGCTTAGGAGAAATTGGTCATTTTAAAAAATAGTAAAATATGATTTTTTTTTTTACATCTTATAATATCTTTAAAAACAAAATGTTGATATGTTATTATAATATGTTCTTCCACATAATGGTGATATGTTATTTAAATTCTTATGATCATCTATAAAATATAATAAAAAATATATTTTTAATATCATAATAGAAATTAAAAAGTAAACTTATAATTAAATAATAAACTTACATAATTCAGTTTCATGATGTATAACTAATGTCATTGTTGCTTATTAAATGATGTTTTATAACAATTTCTTACAAAGATTAATAATCTTCTAAACATATTTTTAAATATAAAAATTGATATATCATTAACGAACAAGCCCCATCATATTTTTAGAATTTTAAATAAACTTTAAATGTAAAAAAAAAAGATAAAAATAGATACCGAGATTGGTTTTAATTTTTGCTAAATTAGTCAGTGGTTTGCAAACCATTACTACTAAATATTGTGGTAACTTTAACTTTTTTATGATAAATTTAGAAGAGGTTTAAACCACTATCTATATCGGTGGTTTTAAAATTGCAACTATATTACTATAAAAACATTAACTTCTTTATAGTGATTTATTTTGTGATGACACAATAATGACAGTAAAAGTATAATTTAAAGATGTAATGCGACATATAATATTACTTAATTTTAAAAAGTATGTTGATACTCTTATAGCCAAATATACCTTAAAAAATTGTTGAAGTGAGATTTACTGATTGTGGTTGGCTTGAGTGAATGGTACCGAAATATATTTACAATCCAACTTATTAATATGAGCGATGGATTTTTCTTATCAAATTTTCCTTATCTTTGGATTATGATATGGCATGGAATGGAGGGGTATGGTTTCTTCTAGGCCGCCCATTCATTTTGCATAAATGGTACCCTAGATTCATGCCTCAAAGAGAAAATTTCTCTTTAGTCCACATTTGGGTCAAACTCATTGACCTCCTTCTTTATGTTTGGAACTCAGAGGGGATTTCTCAGATAGCCAGAAAAATAGGGATTCCTCTGGTGGTGGATGCCTTTATTGCCTAGAAAACCAGACTTACCTATGCCTGTGTATGCATCCATGTCAATAACAAAACCAAATACCCGTATTATATTCCCATCTCCATTGAGCTTGAAATTATACAATTGAAATTCTAATATGAATGGAGACCCTCTCCAAGTGATACATATGGTTCCCTATTTCATACCTATGTTTATTGCCCCACCAATCTGCATAATAAAAAAGTTAATAATTTTAAGAAAGGCACCAACTTCAGAGGAAGGAGTTCCTCCCTAGCTCCCAATTTTAATAGGAACAGGGACAGAAGTATTAATCCAGCTATACAACTCATAGTGCCAAATTGGCAAGCTAACATTCTTGTTAGTTATGCACAACAATTTTTCAAGCCCACCCCCCCCCCCCCCCTTCAAACAAACCCTCCTCCTCACAACTGAAACAATCCCAACCTCCACCTAAAATAGAACAATCCTCCGCCTCCGAATCCCAACCCCAAAAACTGACTTCATCCCAAACTCAAATTCTCCCATAGAGGAAACCATCCTCACCACTATTACTCCATATATCCCCCAATTAGAGACATCTGCCATTGTCTCTCCAAATAAATTTGTTGCTATTTTTGAATTTCAATCGGATGCTTGCTCCATTAATAGTGGCCCTGTGGGATACACCCAACAAGCCAAAGAAAATGAAAAAGAAATTGATAGCATCCATCCACCAAAACCTAAAGATGTTACCCTATATTAGCCCCTGCCCTCATCAAAAAGCACCTGAGGCAAGCATAAGAAGCCTCAACCAACAAATTCCAAACTCAATGACCCTCCATTCCTTTAATTCTTGGAACATAAGGGGTTTTAACAACCCTAGAAAAGTTATTACTTGTAAATAATTCATTAAATCCCATAAGCTATATTAGATTTATATCCTGGAGAATATGATTCATTTGAATTCTCTTGATGACCCTGGTTCACTGCTTCCCATTCTATGTTTGATTCCAAGATAGCTTTAACAACTTTTGTTTTTCTACATCTGGTAGAATTTGGATTAAATGGGCTTGGAATAGAAATAAGTTTTCTCCCACCTTTTATTACTCTAAAATGATTTGTGGAGTTGTTTCTTATGGACAGTCTATGTCTTTTTTCCTCAATGCTATTTATGTCTCCAACTCTACGTATGACAGATTTATTCTTTGGAAGTAAATCACTTCCAATGCTCCCTCCCCCGACTTGCCATGGATCATTATGGGAGACTTTAATTGCTGTAGATATCAAAATGAGAAAGGTGGGGGCTCCCCACTCCATTTCAACTATATGGGTGACTTTAACTCATTCATTTTTTATAATCATCTCTTTGACCTGTCTTCTACTGGTCTTTTTTATACCTGGTTCAACAAATAATGAGAGAATTCTATAAACATTAAACTAGATAGGGTTCTAGTTAATGAGGCTTGGATTGCTAAATAACCTCTTTCTCACTATTTGGTGGATTACCTAAGATATTCTGATCAAAGCCCGAATGTTCTCAAAGATGGTTGCTCTCATTTTACCATTAATTATTAGCAATTAAGAATTTTTGGACTTCCAAAGAGGAATATTGGGGCACTATGCGTAATATCTTTATGAAATCTATTGTCGGGAACCCTCTCTTAGATTTATCTACCAAGCTTAGAAAACTGAAATCATCCATTAAAGCCAAAGATTGGGCCTCTATCAATGCTATTCAAGCATCTCTACAGAATCTTAAAGAAAAATAAAAGTCCCTCCTCTCTTTACTGGATTCTGACCATATCAAAAACCTGCTAAACACTTCTCTGAAAGAAACTAATAGTGAGATTATTGATTTAAATTCCTCTTGGACTTCCTGGGTGACTCAGAGGGCTAAAGCCAAATAGCTTAAAGATGGTGAAGATGACCTTAAATTTTCTTATTCAAAAAACCGAATGATGAAGACTTTTAACAGTGCTACTATTAATTCTGCTCTTTGTGGTAATTTTAAGAACTATAAAAATGCTAAGCAAAAGGTTATTGCTCATTTTCAGGATCTATAAAATCCCCTTCACCTTCAAAACTTTGTTCCTCCTTCTATGCATTCCACTCTTATTGTTCCCATCACCCAAAATGAGATCAGAGCTGCTGTATTTTTGGGTGCTTCTTCATCCTCCCCTTGTCCAGATTGTTTTCACTTCCATTTTTATAAGACCAGGTGGCACATTCTTGGCCCTTCTCTCTGTGAAGTTTTCCAATCATTCTTTTTCTAAAGGGTATCTTCCTAAAGGGATCAAATCAACTACTATTTTTTGACTCCAAAGTCCTCTCATGTTAACTATATATCTAATTTTAAGACAATATCCCTTTGCAAAACCCTTTATAAAATTATATCCAAAATTTTGGCTGTAAGCTCAAGGCTATTATTCCTCTCATTATTAACCAGGATCAGGCTAGTTTTATCGCCCATCAGATTTCTATGGATAATGTTATTTTAGCTTCTGAAGTCCTGGGATTTTTTAAAAAATGCACCAAATTTCCCTTTATGTGTGCCAAGATGGATATCAAAAAGGCTTTTGATTCTCTTTCGAGAAAGTTTTTGTTGCTGAGAATGTCTCAAAAGGGTATTCCTCCTTTATTTGTTCAATGGGTTAAAGCCTATATTACAAATGTTCATTTTTCTATATGTATGGATGGGGGCTTAGAGGGCTTCATACCCTCCACTGTTGGGCTATGGTAGTAGTGCCCCGTCAACCCTTACTTGTTATGTTTTTCCATGGATGCATTACCATGCCTATTTGATAATAGAGAAGAGGGCTCTCTTTTTTAGCCTGTTAATATCAAAGGTTTTCAAATCTCCCATCTTTTATATGCTGAAGATGTCCTCATCTTCTAGCCTAAAAGTTAATTGAGATAAAAGCTCTATTATCATGCATACAAACTCTCCTCATTCCAAAGAAATTTCTGATACTCTCCAAATCCATAACCTCTTCACCTCCTTACTTGGGCATCCCCAATTCCATAAAGAGAATTCTCATCTCCAAATTTTCTCCCCTTCTTGATAAGATCTCTAACAAGCTTTATGGTTGGAAAGCAAAGTCTCTTTCTTTTGCAGGTAGACTTGTGTTCCTGCAGTTTACTATTTGGAATACTATTACATACTGGATTCATTGGGAATTATACCTAAATTTTGCTGCAAACAAATAGCTAAACTTTCAGCAAAATTTCTTTTCTTTGGTGATATTAAGGCTAAAAAACTCCATTTAGTCTCTTGGGATAACACGTGCAAACAAAAAAACAAAGGAGGTCTTGGGATCCCTTCTCTTAATGTTATTTGGTATGCTTATGATTGCTCTTTGATTCTTAGAATTTATAATTCGTCATCTCCTCTCTCAAGTATTTAACCAATTACTGCTCCCCTTGGAGACCTCCCTCTACGTCATCTTCTGTAATGTGGAAAGGCATTTGTTGCTCTACTATTAGAGCAAAGGCCAATCTATCTTTTAAAATCACTAAAAATTCACCTATCAGCTTAAAGTGGGATCATTGGTGTAATGACCTTTGTATTCAAGAGCTCCCTAATCACCAATCCCTCACCTTTCTATTTTAGGATAATGTTTCTGTAGCTGCTATTTATGATTCTGATGATTGGAATTTGCCCATCTATTTGCCCGATGAACATTCAAAACCTTAGTTCATAATTTATTATTATTAGAGATGTTTAAGGGAAGTACTTACTTTGGGGTTCTGCTAATTCCTACAATTTTGCTAATTTTATTCAAGATTACTACAAAAATGATGGTGAGGCTTTATGGAGTAATTTTGTGTGGCATAAACAATTTGCTCTCAGATTTTCTATTTATACTTGGTTGGTTTTGTTGGTAGGCTGAAAACCAATGATGCTTTACTAAAAAGGAATGTTGATGTGGATCCTTGCTGCATTTTCTATCACAGTGGCCTTGAAAGTTTTTCACATTTGTTTTTTGAGTTTGATTATACCTTTAGCATCATTACTATTCTTATTCCTTCCATAAATACATTTCTCATGAGTCCAAATTTAAGCCAGATTATTGAATGTTTTTTTGGGAGTGTTAATGTTGGCATTGGAAGCTTGCCTTTTAAATACTTGAATCTTTGGGCTGATATATATACCATTTGGAGAGAGAGAAATGATAGAAAATTTAACAACTGCACCAAAAGTAGCTTCACTATTCAGGCTTTGATTAAAATGGTAGTGGTTACGAAACTTAGCAGATGGAAAAATGGAATGAAATACAAGAACCTCTTGTATGCAATCTATGTGGGTTCTTATTTTGGCTTTGGATATTACTGTGTGATTGTCCTGTTTATTTGATTTAAGGCATTATGTTAGTTTTCCTTGTGATTTCTTTGGGTCTCTGTTCATGCTTATTTATTATGGTTGGGGGCGATGATGTTTAAATTGTGTGCTCTCACAATGAACGGTGAATTTTGCAACAAATTCTTTTTTATGGCATTTTTGGAAACCAGGGGATCACCTACCTTCTTGAGGATGCATTTCTATTTTCCTGAGCTGATATTCGATCCCTCCATATTTTCTTTGGACATCTCTTTCGGGTTTAAGGTCTTGTGATTGCTGAATTTCTTGTAGTTTTTGCTATGGATCTTCCTTTCTCAGTGTGTACTAGCTCTTTTCTGGTCTATTTGACATGTGTAATTTTTTTCACCTCCTTTGGTGATCCTCTCCCTGCTGGATTTTTTAGCCTTCATTTATAATTTTGATCTTTTTTTTTTCTTTTTACACATGTAGCTAGTTCTTTTTATTAATGAATTTTGGACTTTGCCCCACTTTCCCCCCAAAAAATAATTTTAAAAATATTATTAGGAGTTTTTATTTATTATTTCAAAAAAAATTTAGTGACTTATTAGTTGACCAAGATGGAATAACTCTTAGAATAATGTAACATAGAGCTGATCCACTTGAATTTGATATTTTACTTGTACTAATATTAAGTAGAATGACTCAATTTATTAAAATGCGGTATTTTCTCTTAATTTATTATAAATAACTAATCTTTTACAATTATATTATATTATGACTTTAATTTCAAATTTTAAAAGATATTTATTTACATTAAAATAACTAGTTTATAATTACAAGCTAGATGACATATTAAAAAATTTTAAATGCAAAACAAGTTTAATGCTCAAACATCTTATATTTTTTATTATCTAAGTTCATATTGCTATCTTTTAAGAACTAATATATCTTTTAAACTTATCTATAAACATATTTGTTGACCTTATTTTTATGTGAAGTTATAAGGACACATTCAAACTATTATATCATTAATTTAAAGCTCAGTCCAAAACTTGAATAAACCTTTTCATTAAGCTTCAATCTTATATGTTTCAAAAAAAAAATTTCCATGCAGTCTATGTTCTCCTATTTCATAATTAAATATTGCATTGAGAATATAATACTACTCACGAGACTGACACAATATTCTATAATGGTTTAATGTAAAAATTTTGTTTAAAATAATATTTATGTTAATATAATTCAAAAAATAATATATCATCTAAAAAATGAATATTAAATTTTATAGAATGTGTTTAAAAATAGAAATAGAGTTTTAAAAATCTAGTCATTCTTTTAATTAGATTCAATAAGAAGAATATTATATCATATTGACATATAAATGTAATATTCTTCAAAACATCTAAAAATAAGAACAAGTTTTATAAAATTCATAATTACTAATATCAAATATAACAAAAAAAATATCATGTCATCTAGGAAGGCGATAATGTCATTATATAGGTATATTTAAAAGTAGAATTGTGTTAAAAAAAAATATGCATTCCAAGATGGTTTCTCTTAAGAAAACTCTTGATTAAAATAATAATTTTATACCCTTTGGCCAGCTCCCCTGAAGCTTGCCATCTTTTTCAAATGGTTAAAAAGTCATGGGATAGGACATGGTAAAGATAATGAAATATAAAGGGTGTTTTTATCCCCACATGAGTATTTGGGGTGATTAGGATTATCCTAAACCAAATCTAAGTTTTAGAATTCATTTAGGAAAACTCTAGAAGGAGCTTAGGCTGTTAGAATGGTTTGAGATTGGAGTGATTAAGTATCTGGAACAACTTGACTACTTAAAAGACCATTTGATTATTCATTGACTATTTGACAAATCAATGAGACGATAATAACTAAGGTGGCATGTAAGAAGGTTTGAATAGATTTCTTAAAAGGAATTTGATGTTAGTCAATTAAAGTTTGAATGCATGGGTACATATAAATGGGGGGGTTTGCCAAATTAATAATGAGTTGACTTGGTCAAACTCATTATGATATGAATTGAAATTGATTTGAGGCTTGATAAAATCATGAAAGTATGAGTTAATTGCATGGGACCATTTTATTATATATTAACCAAGTTTGATAGTTTGACTAAATGAAGTCAAGTATGATTTGACTCATAATGAGTTTGGACAGATTCCATGGTATGTAATTGAATGGTTTTAAATATTTGAAAATCTGTACTAGAGTGAATTTAGCTATATATGATGAATTGACCCTATATTGATTAGATATGACTAGACATGGGTTTGGTTGATCAAGTCAATATTTGGTTGGCCCAGGGGACCAATCAAGTGGGTCAAACCCATCAAAAAGGAAGGTCAAGGGGTTATGATGAGGTGCATAATAGATTTAAAGTTTAATTGAATGTAAATAGGCTAATTGGTTAATCTAATCAATAATTGTTAACTTGGTTAACCAATTCAAATTAAGAGTTGGGTTTAGGCTCAACAAGTTTGATTTGATCAATGGAAACTAATAGATGTGGCCTCTTCGACTGGATGGGGCATTTCAATCAAAATGACCATTTGAACCCAATAGGGACTATTTGGTCAATAAGGATTAACTTGATCAAACAGGTCAGAACAAGGCATGTGTTTGGGTTCAATAGATTCATAATGATAATTTTGATCTTATGGAAGTGGTTTAATGCAATGATGAAGTCTTGGAACTATGTGATGATTTAAGCCCTTAATAATTTTGTCTAAATAGGTTGACTTGGTCAACCAGGCTTGACCAAAGTCTATATTTGAGTCTAATGCACTCCTGATAGTGTTTAAGATGCATTAGAGGATATTTTAGGGTTTGATTTGACTAGGTCTTATTGGAGTTTGAATGAAAATTCGAATTTATTCGTAAGGGTTTTTTGGTCATTTGACTCCCCTAGTCAACTATGGGTCAACCAAAATGTAGTTTAATATTTTACATACCATAACAAAGGCAATGAACATTGTTAAAAGTCTTAGAAAAAGTCACAGGGTCAAATTCTATAAAGTGGCAAATCTAGTGGAATAGGTCATAAATATTTGAAGATTTTATAGCCTTCAAAATTAAATTCAGTTTCAAAGGCTAGAGATCTCAAATTGGACAAAAATTTATAGGGTTCTCTCTAGGGACATGTCAAATAAATATGCAATTGACATATCATGAATCAGAGGACATTTGATTTGATTTTGAAGTGATTAAATATTACACAAAAAAGGTTTTAACAAAAGAGGCCTTAACCTTGGATTTTTGTTTGGAATATTGGATTGGAGTTAGATTCTAAATTTAATTGATTGAATGTGAATTATCCAAATCAATTAAAATCAATTGAAATATTTTTATTGGTTTGATAGGATTGATGCTTAATTGAGAGAAGATTGAAGGTTCATTGAAGTTTTGGATTGAAGTTTGAATCAACAATTGAATTAAAGTCAAAATTGAAGTCTGAATTATGGTATGGATTATAATTTTAATTAAAATCTAGATTTAGGATTGACTTAAATTCTAAATTTAAGTTAACAGGAACTTGACTTGAAGTTTACATTGATTTCTATAATAAAATTTAGATAATTGTTACCAAGATGACTATCAACCTCTAGATCAATAAGAAGTTTGGATGGGTCATAATAACCTCATATAAAAATGAGATTAATAATCATGTTATATTAAGAAGATTAAAAGATATATTAATTTCTAAAAGATAGCAATATGACATATTCAAATAATAATATATTATCTAAAAAATAATATAAAATTGTATAAATAATGTTTAAAAATAGAAATAGAGTTTAAAAAATTTAGTTATTCTTTTGGTTAGATGCAACAAGAAGAGTATTATATCATCTTAATAGATGAATATAATATTCTTAAAAACATCCAAAAATAAGAATATGTTTTGTAAAATTCATAATTTTTAATATTAAATATAATAAGGAAAATATTATGCTTTCTAGACAAGATGATAATGATATTCTACAAGTATAGTTAAAAGTAGAATTGAATTTGAAAAGAAATTTACATTCCAAAAAAAAAATTCATTATTTTATGGAAATAAAAAAAGATTTATATTAATTTTGAGTTCTTAAATGCTAATAAGGGTAAGCACCTAAAGTTAATTACATCCTTAGATGGTTGCTCCTATGAATACTCTATATTAAAGAAGAAATTTCATACCCATTGGTAATTTCCCTTGTTGCTTGCCATCTTTCCTAAATGGTTATAAAGGCAAAGGACAGGACAATGTAAAGACAATGATGTGGAAGGGGGTTTGGTCCTCACACGAGCATTTGGGGTAATTCGGATTAGCATAAACTTTATATAATGGTCAAAATTTATTTAGGAAAATTCTAGAAGGTGTTTAGGCTGCTGGAATGGTTTAAGATGGGAGGGATTAACTATATGGAGTAATATGACTTCTAAAAACACCATTTGACTATTTATTAACTATTTGACAAAACATTGAACTGATAATTATTGAGGTGGCATGCAGTAAGAATTGATTAGATGTCTTAGAGGGAGTTTGATGTTAGGAAATTAAAGTTTTAATGCATGGGTTCACATAAATAGGGGTTTAACCAAGAAAAAATGAGTTGACTTGGCCATAGACTTTATGATTTAACTCACGAATGATTAAAACAAGTTTGAGATATGAATTGAAATTTATTTGAAGTTTGATAAAATATGAAAAGTATGATTTAAGTGCATGTAATCATTTGATTAAATTTTGACCTCCGAACAACAACCTAGCCAAGATAGCTCATCCAAGTATGGTAAGGTAAAGTCATAGGCTTCCAAGAAGATTTAAAATCAAAGAAGCCTGAGATGAAGAGACTGTAACTCACAAGGCTATTGATGGTTTGCAAAAATATTACCAGACTAGTAGGTGGTTCATTAAGCTTGGTGATTTCATGAAAGAGCTCAGAGTAGATGAAAAGAAAAAAGTAGCTGGGAATGAATCTCTTTCTATTGAGATATGTTGAGTCATCTCGATGACATTAAAGATATTGGAAAGAGAGAAATAAGCTGAAGAAGTGGACCCTAACTATTTTCTAATGGTATCATCATTGGAATACAGTTCAAAAAAGGATCTATATTTTCCAAATAATGAAGATTCAGATCCATACATTGTGTCACAAATGGAGCAGGTGAAACAAGCGAATGATTTTGAATCTATAGTTGAATAATAATAAGATCCAGATGTGACAATGGCTGACTCTGGGAATAATACTTCATTGAATAAGTTTGAATTAGATTAGGGGGGCCAGGTGTAGTTGAGAGGTCCTAAGGTACTTCCACCTCTACCAAAGAAAGGGGTCTCCAACAAAGACAAGGAGAAAGAGATAGTCATCAACAATGATATTATTCCTGAAGACTCCAAGAAGAAAGAGGCTTTAGATAAGGGGATATATTATAATATCTTATCCCACTTGAGAAAGATCCCAGCAAAACTCAGCATATACAATGCCCTCGTGCTGTCTAAAGACCTTCGGGAGACTTTGATCCTGTCTCTCAAGGACCTCAAAAGATATCAGGTGAATTTTGCTGAGCATAACTTTACTAAGGTCTTGCAAGCTTGGAATGAGCTAATAATTACTTTTATTAAGGATAATCTAATGCTTCGTAAATTAGATCACAATTGCCCTTTATATGTTACGGCGAAGAGCGATTATATGATGATCTTTCAGATTTTGATCAATTTCGGGTCATCTATAAATCTCATGATCTTAAAGGCATTGAGATCATTATGCCTTGATGTGGAACATCTTGGGAAGGAAAAAATTAATGTTACATGGCTTCAACCAGAAAGGGAAGAAGACACTTAGGTCATTTAAGATTTCTCTTATATTCAGAGAACTTCATATAGAAGCCAACTTCCGTTTACTGAATGGACTCTCGATGATAGGGATCTTGCACAACTTAATGCAAAATGTTTAAACTATTTTTTTTTTGTGCACTGAAATATGAATATTAAATGTGTGTTTACACTTAATGAGAATAAAGTACTTCATCGGGGGACTAACAAAACATTCTACAATTAATTCAATATCAAAATAAGGTTTTAAAAAATAATATTTATGTAAACATAATTCAAATAAAAACATATCATCTCAAAAAATAAATATGAAATTCAATAGAACACATTTAAAAGTAGAAATAGAGTTTTAAAAATCTAGTTATTCTTTTGATAAGTTGCAACAAGAACAATACTATATCTTCTTGACGGATGAATATAATATTTTTCAAAATATCTAGTAATAAGAACAGGTTTTCTAAAATTCATAATTTCTAATATCAAATATAACATGGACAATATCATGTCATCTGAGAAGATGATAATGACATTATACAAGTATATTTAAATATAAAATTGAGTTTGAAAAGAAATTTGTATTCCAAAAAATTTTTCACTTATTTTTTAGAAATAAAATAAGATTTATTTTAATCTGGAGTTCTCAAATCCCTATAAGGGCAAGCCCATATAGTTAATTACATCCTAAGATAGTTGCTCCAAGGAAAACACTCAATTAAAGTAGCAATTTCATACCCTTTAGCCAGCTCCCTTAATGCTTGTCATCTATCCCAAACGGTTAAAAAGGCATGGGATAGGACATGGAAAATAAAATGATGTGTAAAGGGGGTTTTGTCCTCACATGAGCATTTTGGGTGATAAGGATAAGCTTAAACCTAATATAAAGGTTATTACTAATTTAGGAAAACCTTAGAAGGATTTTAGACAGTTGAACTGTTTTGAGATGGTAGGGATTAAAAATTTGGAGAAATTTGACTACTTAAAAGATCATTTGATTATTCATTAACTATTTGACTAATTAGTGAGCCGATAATTACTGAGGTGGGATGTAGAAAGATTTGATTAGATGTATTAGAAAGAGTTTGATGCTAGGATATTAAAGCTTGAATGCATAAGTACATATACATGGGGGGTTTGACTAGTAATAATGAGTTGACTTGGTCAAACTCATAAAGATTTGACTCACCAATGATTGAAACATTTTTGAGATATGAATTAAAATTTATTTAAGGCTTGATAAAATTTGGAAAGTTTGATTTGATTGCATGCAATCATTTGGCTATATATTAACTTAATTAGACCATGTTTGATAGTTTGAACAAATCAAGAAAGTATGATTTAACTCATGATGGGTTTGGAGAGAGTCAAGGTATGAAATTGAATGGTCTTGACAATTTGAAATACTTGATTGGGGTGGATTTAACTATATGTGGTGTGGACTGCCCCTATATTAACTAGATCAAATCATATATGAGTCTGGTTGATCATGTCAACAGATGATTTGGTTAGGGGACCAATCAGGTCCAACTCACCAAAAAAGGATGGTCAAGGGGTTTTAAAGAGGTGCATAAAGGATTTGAAGTTTGATTGAATGTAAATAGGATTTATGGTTGATCTAGTCAACCATGGTCAAATTAAGAGTTGGGTTTGGGGTCAACCAGTTGGATTTGATCATTAGAAACTAATATTTATTGTCCCGTGGAATGGAAGGATAATTTAAGACAAGATAACCATTTGGATACTTAAGGGGCTATTTGGTCAAAAATGGTTAACTTGGTCAATCAGGTCAAACCATGGCGAAGGATTGGGTCCATTAGGTTCAAATTGATATGTTGAATATATTTAAAGTGGTTCTGCACAATGATGAAGTCATTTGGATTGATATAACCATTTAAGCCCTTAATAATTTGATCAAAAAGATTAACTTGGTAAACTAGGCTTGACTGAGGCCTAGATTTTAGTCTAATGCACTTCTAATGGTGTTTAGGATGCATTAGAGGATATTTTAGGGTTTTATTTGACAAGGACATTTTCAAGTTCGTGTAGAACATCAAATTTATCCTTAATGAGTATTTTGTTCATTTCACCCCCTAATCAACTGTTGTTCAACTTAGGTCAAATAAAATATAGTTTAATGTTATACATGTCATAATAAAGGAGATGCGTATTATTAAAAGTCTTGCAAAATGTATCAAGATCAAGTTTTGCAAAGTGGCAGGTCTATTGACATAGGCCATAAATAATTGAAGATTTATAGCCTTTTGAATTCATTTTAGTTTTTAGGGCTTGAAATCTTAGATTTGACTCAAATTTATAGGGTTGACCTAGGGACATGCCGAATAAATAAAAAATTTATAGATCATGAATTAGAGGTCATTTGATTTTATTTTGAAGTGAATGAAAAATCATTTAAAAAGGGTTTTAAGATAAGGTTGTTAACCTTGGATTTTGGTTTAGAATCTTGAATTTAAGCTACATTATCAATTTGATTGATTGAATTTAAATTATTCAAATCAATCAAAATTAATTGAAAGATTGTTATTGGTTGAATAAGATTGAAGCTTGATTGGAGACTAGATTGAAGGTTGCTTGAAGTTCAAGATTGAAGTTTGAATAAATGATTAAATTGAAGTCTAGATTAGAGTCTAGATTAAGGTATAGATTGCGATTTAAATTAAAGTCTAGAATAAGGTCTGACTTAAATTCTGGATTGAAGTTGACTGGAGGCTAGTTTAAATTTTAGATTGAAATCATGCATATTTATACCTATATGATTGTGAACTATTAGATCAATAGCTGGATGCCTAGATGGGTCATAGTTACCTCATAAAAAAATGAGGTTAACAATCATGTTATATAAAGAAGTTTAAAAGATAAATTAGTTTCTAAAAGATATCAATATGAACTAGACTCATGAAGAAATACAACATGTCAGAACATTAAGCTTACCTTGCATTTTAAATTTGAAAATATACAGTCTCGCTTGTAAAAATAAGTTAATTATTCTACTGTAAATAAATAACTACAAAAAATTGATATAAAAATCATAATACTACACAAATATAAAAAATAAAATATGTATAATCAATTAAGAGAAAATACCTTATTTTAATAAATCGAATAATCCTATTTAATATTAGTCCAAGTGAAATAGCAAATCTAAATGTATCATCTCCACGTTGCATCATTTTAATAACTATTCTATCTTGATCAACTAATAAGGATATAAAAATTCCTTAAAATAATAAATAAAAATACCTAATAATATTTAAAAAAAATTTAGATAGTACTTTTTTTTATAATTAATTATAAATTATTCTATATTTAATATGTTAAGCATTTTAAATAAAAAAACTAAAATTTAGTGCAATATAATTAATTACGAAGTTGATTGTCATATTTGCATTAACATATAAATCTTTATAGCATGAATAAAATATTTTTAAAATAATGTTGAATAAAATTTTCTAAAATTTATTTAATTTAATATCATTAAAATCCCTGCTAAGGTTATATTTCAGTATCCTTAACTTAAGCCAAGCATAATCAGAAAATCCGCTACTTCAATGATATTTCTTAACGTGTACTTTACTATGGGAGTATCGTATTTTTTTTTTAATTTCAATAATTCTATATCAAAATTATATCATCAAATTACATTTTTGTTATTAGTATTATGCCATAATAAAATATAGCATAAATAAATATTATAAAAATTAAAATAGTAAAGTTAAAAAAATTTACTAGTTGGATAAAAATAAAATTTTTTTGATAAGTATATAATACATATAAAATTTATTATAGAAGTGAACTTCTGAATAAATAATAAAGTATGATTTTTTTACCTTTAATATTTATTCTATCTTAAAAAACATAATGATGATATGCCATTATAAGATTTTTTTTTTCCACAACCAACTTGAGCTTTGACTTATAATTATTTTTGAATTCTTATGATCATTAATAAAAATATAATTAAAATTATATTTTAATATTATAATATAATTTTTAAAAAATAAATTTTAAAAAAAGTAATAAACTAATATAATTCAATTTTAAGATGTATAACTAATGACACTAATGCTTATTAAATGATATAATATAACAATTTCTTGCATAAATAGATAATCTTCTAAATATATTTTCAAAAGTAAAATTGATATATCAGTCAATGAATAAGCACCAAAAATTTTTTTAGAATCTTCTTTAAACTTTGAAAGTAAAAAAAAATATAAAAAAAGATATTAATATTGGTTTTAACCACTGCTAAATTAGCTAGCAATTTGGAAACCACAACTAAAAAATATGATCATAATTTTTACTTTTTGCTGGTGAATTTAGAAGATGTTAAAACCGAAGTTTATTTATATCTATAGTGGAGGTTTTAAAATTGCTATTACACTATTATGAAAACATTACTTTTTATAGTAATTTATTTTATGATGACATAACACTAATGTCAAAAAGTACAATATAAAGATCTAGTACTTGATGTAATATTATTAAATTAAAAAAATGTCGATACTCTTATAGCAAAATACTCCTTAAAAAAATTCTTAATGGGATTTACTCATTGTGTTGGCTCAAGTGAATGGTACCGAAATATAGTCCAAGAAGGCATTTAATTTATAATTTTTATGTGCCAATAAAAATCTATATGCTAATATAAATATGATAATTGACTTCATAATTAATTATATTGTATCAAATCTAAGTTTTCATTTATTTAAATGTCTTATATATTATATATTACAAAATTTATTATTAATTATAAACAAAAAGTCCTATCTACATAATTTAATAAATACTTTTAAGAGTTTTTATTTATTATTCTAAAGATTTTCTAGTGGTTTATTTGTTGACCAAGAATCAATAACTATTAAAATGATTATACATAGAGCTAGTCCACTTGAATTTGCTATTTTACTTATGCTAATATTAAATAGGATGAATCAAATTATTAAAATGGAGAATTTTTTCTTAATTGGTTATTAATAATTTATATTTTATAATTGAATAATATTATGACTTTTATTTTAATTTTTTATAGCTGTCTATTTATAATAGAATAGTTAACTTATCTTTACAAGTTAGATGGTATATTACCAAATTTTAAATTTAAGAAAAATTTAAAGGTCAAATATCTTGTATTTTCTCATGAGCCTAGTTCATATTGTTATATTTTCAGAACTACTATCTTTTGAACTTCTCTATAGACCATAGTTGTTGACAATATTTTTCTATGAGGTTATTAGTATGCATTTAAACATCTACATGTTGATTTAATTATTTATATTCATTTAAGTGTCAATCATCTTGATTTTAATCCTGAATTCAATCTAGACTTCAGTCCAGCCTCCACTAAACTTCAATCTAGATTTTAGTAAATCTTTAATCTAGACTTTAATTCAAATCCTAATCCATACTTCAATATAGACTTCAATTCAATCATTGATTCAAACTTCAGTCCAAAACTTCAGTCAAGCTTCAATAAATCTTTAATCATATATGTTGATGAAAAATAAATTGCACGCAAATTTGATGTTTTTTCTATTTTGTAATTGAATACTGCATTGAGAATAGAGTATTATCTTTGGAGACTGACATAATATTCTACAATTGATTCAATGTCAAAATAAGGCTTTAGAAAATAATATTTACGTAAACACAATTCAAATAATAACATATTATCTTGAAAAATGAATATAAAATTCTATAGAATGTGTTTAAAAATAGCCATAGAGTTTTAAATATCTAATCATTCTTTTAATTAGGTCTAACAAAAAGAGTATTACATGATCTTGATCGATGAATATAATATTCTTTGAAACATTGAAAAATAAGAACATATTTAATACAATTTCTAATTTCTAATATCAAATATAACAAGAAATATACCATGCCATCTAAGAAGATTTTAATAACATATTACTGGTATATTTAAAAGTATAATAGAGCTTGATAAGAAAACTACATTCTCAAAAAAAAAAATCCTTATTTTATAGAAATAAAATAAGTTTTATTTTAATATTGTGTTCTCAAATCCCTATAAGGGCAAGCCCCTATAGTTAGTTAAATCCTAAGATAGTTGCACCTAGAAAACTCTTGATTAAAGAAGTAATTCCATACCCTTTGTCCAGTTCCCTAGATGCTTGACATCTATCCTAAACAACTAAAAGGAAGGGATAGTATATGGAAAAGACAATGATGTATGAAGGGGGTATTGTCTTCACATGAGCATTTGGGGTGATTAAGCTTAGCTTAAACCTAATATAAGGGTTAGAGCTGGATTAGGAAAACTCTAGAAGGAGTTTAGGCTTCTGGAATGGTTTGAGATAGGAGGGATTAAGTATTTGGAGCATTTTGACTACTTAAATGACCATTTACCTATATATTGATTGTTTGAGAAATCAATGAGTCGATAATTATCGAGGTGGCATGTAGGAAGGTTTCATTAGATGTCTTAGAGGGAGTTTGATGCTAGGAAACTAAAATTTAATTGCATGGGTACATATAAATGGGGAGTTTGACTAAGTAATAATTAGTTGACTTGGTCAAATTCATTATGATTTGACTCACCAATTAAATAAAAAATGTTTGAGATATAAATTTAAATTGATTTAGGGCTTGATAAAATTTGGAAAGTATGAGTTGATTACATGAAACTGTTTAACTATATATAGAGAAAGTTTGATAGTTTGACCAAATCAAGTCAAGTATGATTTGACTCATGATGGGTTTGGAGAGATTCAAGGTATACAATTGAATTGTCTCGAAGATTTGAAAACCTTGATTGGAGTGGATTTAACTATATATGGTGAACTGGCCCTATATTGACTAGACTTAACGAGATATGTGTCTTTTGATTAAGTCAATAGTTGATTAGGTCAAAGGACCAATCAGGTCCAACTCACCAAAAGGATGGTCAAGGGGTTTTTATGAGGTGCAGAATGTGTTTGAATTTGATTTAATGTAGATAAGATTAATGGTTATTTTGGTCAGGAAATTAAAATTAAGAATTGGATTTGGACTTTACAGGTTTTATTTGATCATTAGAAACTAATAGATGTAGTCTCAAGAACTGGAAGGGCAATTTTAGTCAAAATGATTATTTGGACCCTTACAGGGCCATTTGGTCTTTTTTTTTTTTTTTTGAAGGATTGCATCAAATTGCATTAAAACCAAAGAGCTAGATACAAGTAATAAAAGGATCACATTCCTCCTTGATTAAGTCCAACAACAAGGAAGGAATGTTCTCAAAAGAAAAACTATCCACATGCCAACATCCAACTCCTAAGGAACTCCCTCACCGTGAGAACAGCATCCAACTCAAGCTGGGCAATATTACAATGAGTCTTATTCTTCCCAAATGCACTGATAAGGCGGCCATTGTGGTCTCTAAAAACACCACCAATACCAGCAAGATTGGAGCTAAGAAAAGAGGCATCCACGTTAATCTTAATTCAATCCTTTGGTGGAGGGCACCAAGTATTTTGAGCCTCCCTTAGGAGATTAGTACCCCAGCTAGAAAGATATGGACTAGATTTGGACAAGGCTAAGAACAAAGCATTAGAAGCAACCATAGAACATGGCATAGAAGCCTTGCCAAGCTTCACATCATTCTGATTCTTCCAAGAAAGATACACTATGGTGCGGTAAACTTTGACAATTCCAGAATTACGGCTTAATAACTTCTTTAACTCCTGCAAATAGCAATCCAGAGAGCTGAAAATGGGGATTAGAATACCCCATTCATGCATCTTCATAAGGACTTCCACCATATATTTACATTGAACCCTGATATGCTCATACGTTTCATCCACTAGGCAGCCTCTAGCACACAGAGCATTCTCAAAAATCCTGCGATTCTTAAGAAATAGGTTAGTAGGAATCGCTGCTTTACCGAGCCTCCACCAAAAGATTTCCACCTTCTTACTGAGTTTAATTTTCTGCACCCAGCTATAAAACTCAACATCTTCAAAAGTACATCTGTTGAACAGCAATTGTTCATATACCAAGGCAAAAATTGTTTTACCCGAACACTTTTTCAGCGGCTCCATCTGATCCTCCTCCTCATACTCAATCTGTATTTGACTAATCAATAAGATTAGATCAGGATGAAAAGCCCTTTGTAACATGGTAATATTCCACTCACCATTATTTAACAAAAGCTGCTGTATATAGATACCATCCAGCACATTACAATCAACATACGTTGGCCACCGGTTGATGCTTTTATGAAGCAACCAAGCATCATTCAAGACATTGATCTTATCACCCTTTCCCACTTTCCATCTAACAGCAAATTTCAAATGTTTTCCACCATCCAACATAATTTTCCAAGCACTAGAAGTAACGTTCTTTTGGGCACCATTCATAACATCACAACCATATTTAGCTTTCATTGTTTGATGGAACAATGAATTCAGCTTTTGAATATAATTCCATGCCAATTTAGAATGTAAAGAGCCAATTCTAAATAAAGGAGAGTGCAAACCCAGCCCTCCCATACTTCTTGGTTTGTAAATATCTCCCCAAGCAATATAATGCATACTATTGGTCCCATCATTTTTTTGGCACATGGAACTTCTACATAATTTTTCCAACTCATGTAATACCCTTTTGGGAACCAAAGAATGTGTAATTAAGAAATTTGGCATAGAGAGCAAAGAGCTTTCAATGAGAGTGAGCTTACCTCCCATTTACAAAGACTTCTTACCCCAAGGGTTGAGTCTATCCATGACATTACTTATAAGCTCTAGAAAGTCAGCCACCTTGAGTCTACTAAGAGAAATCTACACACCCAAGTACTGCATCTCCTTCACCACTTTGAAGCCGAGTACTCTAGCAATCTTCTTCTTCATAGAGTAACTAACCACCTTGCCAAATAACATCTGTGATTTGCTGACATTAACTCTTTGCCCTGTCCACTTACAGAAATCCTCCACTACGATCTTTAATGTATTAGCTAAAGCTATGGAAGTATGAGAAAAAATCAACACATCATTTGCATAAAGGAGAAGTGTGATCTTTGGGCCTCTAGGGGAAATATGAATGCCAAGAGTCTGTCCCTTTTGTTCAAGTGAGTTTGACATAAGTTGAGAACACAAAATGAAGAGATAAGGAGAAAGTGGACACCCTTGACGGAATCCGCATTGAGCATTAATCCAATTGGAATTCCTTCCATTGATGATAATATAAAACCTCATATCTACAACACATTCCATAAGGAAGTTAGAGAAATCAGTAGGAAAACCATACCAATTAAGAATCTGATGAAGAGTTGTCCGTCCCATGCTATCGTAAGGTTGCTCCATATCCAATTTTAAAGCCATCAACCCCTTCTTATTCTTGGAGAATTTGAACTTGTGAATGATCTCCTGAGCCAAAAGGCAATGCTCTAAAATGGATCTTCCAGGAATGAACGCTACTTGCTCTTCAGAAACCATCTTGGAAATAACCTTCTTCATTCTGTTAACTAACATGGTAGCCACATTCTTGTAATTAGTCTGACATAGGCTAATAGGCCTATAGTTAGATGGAATCAAAGGGTAGTTTACTTTAGATATCAAGACAATTAAAGTATCCTTCCACTCCTTATTCATATGGATGGACTTGAAAAAATAGTTAACAGCACTCTAAAGAGTTTCCCAAACAATACTCCAATAACTCTTGTAAAAAGAAGAAGTAACTCCATTAATACCTGGTGCCTTGTTATTCCCTTGCTGGAAAACTGAGAACTACAGCTCATTCACAGAAAAATCCTCATTAAGCAAAGCCATTTCCTCATCTGTAATCTTCTGGTTTTCTGAAACCAACGGCCAACCAGTCAGCTCACATTGTCTCTATTTCCACTTCTTTTCAAAAAATTGAGTGAATTCCTTCTCAATTTGATCATCCTCATCATGCAATTTATTAAACTCATATTTTATTTAATTAATTCGATTTCCATTTCTTCTTGCCGAGGCAAAATTGTGAAAAAGCCTTGAATTTGTATCTCCCTCCTCATGCCACCTTGCTTTTGCCCTTTGATTCCACCATGTAGATAATCTTCTCAATGTAACATTAAGGTCATGAACTTTGTTTCTCAGCATAAAAAGGTCTTCAACTGGCCAATTATCACCCAAAGCTTGCTTGTTTTGAAGTTCTAGATTTTCCTTTTTCAATTTTTCCTTCAACACATTCAAATATTTGCACTTATTTTTATTCCAAAAAAACAATTCCTTTAAGGTTCGGCTAAGCTTCCTTTGCAAGATCATATATTCATCACCAAAGTCATTCTTCTTCCAAGAATGATATACAACACTCTTAACTGCTAGGTATGATCTCCATGTATCCTCAAACTTAATGGTTTTTGCGTTGAACTGCAACCTATCACCCATATTAAGAACAATAGGACTATGGTCGGATGCCACTCCAGCAAGATGCTTGATAGTAGCAACTGGAAGCTTCTGAATAGCAGCCGAATTTAACATACATCTGTCCAACCTTTCCTATATCCGAGAGGCTCCCTCTTTGTTGTTACACTAAGTAAACCTTGGTCCAACACTTCCAATATCATGAAATCTGAATTCATCATAAAGCACTTCATCTCCCTAGGTCCTTTAGAAAACAAGAACCTCTTGCCTCCTCTCTTCTCCTCTTTATTTATGATACAATTAAAATCCCCTCCAATAATGGAAGGAATTGAGTCCTCCATACAATCCTATAGTTTACTCCAAAGACTTCCCCTCTCCTTACAGCATGGCAACTTTCCAAGTTCCCAAGTTAGGAACCAAGAGATCACCAACAATAGCTAGTGAAGACGACTCCTTAACATCAAAAGACACCAACCTCCTGTTCCATAACACTAAAATACCTCCGGAGGTACAAACAGCAGGGTAATGAAAATACTCCCATTCATTCCCAATAAGATAATCTGTTGCAACCCGTGACCCCGAGTTTGAGATTTTGATGATGCCAAATAATGAGTGTTTTGGAACTGCTTTTCATTGATTATTATTCTATTTGTTATTTTCCTTGAGCACTAACATTTCAGGAAGATCATAAGTGACTCTGGAAGAAAGGAAGACTCAAGACCGGGTAGATTAGGAGTATGAGTCCAACATTGTATTTTTCATTTATTATATTTTTTACTTTATTGAGTCTGGCCACAAAATGCGTAAGAGTAAGAGCAACCATGCACACACACAGGGGGAGAGTTCTTTTTTAACTGCAAAATATTACTAAAATTCTTCTCTGTAGATCGTACTGTATGATTTTATTCGTACCGTACGATCCAAGCTATGTCGGCATATCTGTGAATAGATCGTACTGTACGAAAGTATTTCGTACTGTACGATATGTTCAGATCCAAAACCCTAGCCGTGATTTAACTTAAGCAAGTGATTTTGTGCCGTTTGTACTGTACGAACATGTTCGTACTGTACGATCCGTTTTAATTACTTACTTAAATTAACACGTGATTAGTGCATGTAATCCAGGCCTAATTCAAAATTGAACATCGTACTGTACGATGTCAATCGTACCATACGATGAACAGAGACGAAGTATGATCGTCCCGGATATCGTCCTGGACGATCTCTTGGTTTTTGTCACATCGTACTGTACGATAGTGATCGTACCATACGATGAACAGAGACGACATCCGATCGTCCAGACCATCGTCCTGTACGAATAGTATCTTATTGAATCGTACCGTATGATATTATATCGTACAGTACGAATTGTTTTTGTACTGTTCGTACATCTTCGTACCAGGACGACGTCTGTTTATGAAGATCGTACTGTACGATACCAGATCGTACTGTACGAACTGTTGCAACTCGGGCTTCCGAGTCTATGATTTTGATGATAACAAATAATATTTATTAATCTTTTATTTCTCCTAGTATTTGCAGTGCATATGTCTTTCTATGTTGACTAATATTTCAGGTACATCATGCACCGTTCTTTGAAGATTCAAGGCTCAAGATTGCATAGAATTGGTTGTATTAAATGAGTCTGTAATTTTCATTTATTGAGTTAAGTCTTGTAATGATGTATGTTAGTTTGTTGATCAAGCACACAAACAGAGGGAGCAAAAAATGATTATAAATATTTTAACTTTTCTGTTCATCGTACTGTACGAATTTATTTCGTACTGTACGATCTGGTGTAACAGAAATAAATTAAAATATTTTATTTTTCCTGGAAAAATTATTTTTGAATATAACTAATCGTACTGTACGATGACCATATCGTACTGTACGATTTGTTATAATAAGAAAGCCCGCCGTCCATTAAATTAGGCAAAAATTTGAATTTGAAAGGTTGTATAATCGTACTGTACGATCATAATCGTACTGTACGATGTTTAAAATATTGCCTAAGTTAATCCTGAGATTGTTCAATCAAAACGGCTGAAATTTGTCATTTGGATCGTACTGGACGAACTGTATCGTACTGTACGAACTGGATCGTACAGCACATCGTACAGGACATCGTACAGTACTAACAGGTCAATTTCTGCACATCGTATTGGACGATCTTGCGATCGTACAGTACGATATTTGACGGCTGAAATGAGTATTTTTAGGGTTTTTTTGAAACCTCTATTTAAGCACTCTCATAAGACTTTGTAAGAGTCTTTGGCAGCCATTGTGTCTTCATTCTTTTGGAGAAAACTTGAAGAGAGGACTTGAAAGGGAGAGAGGAAAGGGTGAAGTTTGAGAGAGGGAGAAGAACCTTGGAGGGGGTTTCAATGGGAGTGTGAAGGAGAGTTCACACGGTTGCTCCGGCGAGCTTGCACCTCAGTACCATCGGATTCAAGGTTCGTCTTGAAGGAAGTTTTGGGAAGAAGAAGATCTCATTGGTGTCAAAAGACCCGGCTCCTCCGCCGCACCGGGGAAGGTGGAAGTGATTGTGTAAGGGCTTCTCCGCCTAGCTGTGGGGGCTAAAGGAGAATCACTAAAGGTTTAGTGTAATACTCGGAGGGTGCCTCCGGGGAGTGGACGTAGGTCATTGTTTGACCGAACCACTATAAATTGGTGTGTTCTTTCCATTATATTTTCTGCATTTTATTTCCGCATTTATTTTTATTATGATTAATTGCGTGGATGAAATTGATTACATATCTTTTTATTGTGAATGATATTCGCTTCCGCATAAAGTTATAAAAAGATATTTCTTTTCATTAAAGAAGTTTTAATCATCCAATTCACCCCCCTCTTGTCGTTTAGTAATTTCAATTGGTATCAGAGCGGGTTTCAAAAATAGTGTTTTAAAAAACCTTGAAAAAATCGATCATGGCATATTTTGGAAATCGTAACATTGCGGAAGGCTATTGTATTACACGACCACCTTTATTTGAAAATATTTCTTTTAATTTTTGGAAAATTCGCATGTCAACATTTTTGCAATCAATTGATTATCGAATGTGGAATATGATTCAAACTGGCTATTCTGTACCTTCACGTATGATAGATGGAGTCAAAATTAATATTCCTTTTACTGAATGGAGTAGAATAGAACTAGTCAATGCACAACTAAATGCTAAATGTTTGAATTGTTTTTTCTGTGCATTAAATTCTGACGATTGCATGAGAATCTCTACATGTACTAGTGGGAAAGAAATTTGGGATAGATTATGCATTTCATATGAAGGTACTAGTGAAGTCAAACAATCAAAATTGAATATTCTAATGCGTGATTATGAACTTTTTAGCATGAAACCATATGAGACTATCTTAGACATGTTTACTAGATTTAATCAAATTGTGATGTCATTGCATGATTTAGGTAGAGAACTTTCAAATGTTGAAAAAGTTAGTAAAATTTTACGTTCTTTACTTGATAAATTTGATGCCAAAGTCACAGCTATATGTGAATCAAAAGATTTGAATGCTTATTCTATAGATAATCTAATCGGCTCACTCATTGCCTACGAGCAAAGTGTGAGTCAAAGATTTTTTGATGCAGGTGATGAGAAGACTATTGTGCTAAAAGCCAAACACACAGATGTGTATGACTTAGTAGATGATGAAAGCAAGGAGATAGCATTGATAACAAATAAATTTGAAGATCTATTGAAGCACAAGCATGAATATCAACAAAAGCGGAGTAAAGGTAAAAATTGTAAAAATGCTAAGTTTTATTCTGACATAATTTGCTTTGGGTGTAGGAAACCCGGACATTTCAAGCGTGAATGCCCCAACTTAAAAACTCTTTCTGCAAATGAAAAGAGTAAAAACAAACCATTTGTAATATGGGGAAAAGATAAAAAGCAAAAAGTCTCCTGGGCAGACTTAGTTTCTGATTCATCAGAACAGGAGCAAGATGATGAGGTATAAGTATGTTAAGGTTTGTTTGTGTGTTTTGTTTATGTGACTTTTTTATGTGTTTTGTATGCTTTTTTTTTGTCTTGTATGTTTAACTTGTTTTATAATTGTATGTTTTTGTTTCGTTATTGTGTTGTTATTTTATATTTTATTTTATCTCTTCTTTTTGATAATGTCAAAGGGGGAGAAAGTATTGTTGTTTAATGTTTTTTATTCTATTTTTTTACTATTTTTTTTAAATAAAAAAAAAGAAAGCTTTCCCCTAATTTTTAATGTAATTCTTTTACTGAGGGGGAGTTTAGGAGAAATTGTTTTTTAAATTGCAAAGTCAACCAATATTATTTGACATCATCAAAAAGGGGGAGATTGTTGCAACTCGGGCTTCCGAGTCTATGATTTTGATGATAACAAATAATATTTATTAATCTTTTATTTCTCCTAGTATTTGCAGTGCATATGTCTTTCTATGTTGACTAATATTTCAGGTACATCATGCACCGTTCTTTGAAGATTCAAGGCTCAAGATTGCATAGAATTGGTTGTATTAAATGAGTCTGTAATTTTCATTTATTGAGTTAAGTCTTGTAATGATGTATGTTAGTTTGTTGATCAAGCACACAAACAGAGGGAGCAAAAAATGATTATAAATATTTTAACTTTTCTGTTCATCGTACTGTACGAATTTATTTCGTACTGTACGATCTGGTGTAACAGAAATAAATTAAAATATTTTATTTTTCCTGGAAAAATTATTTTTGAATATAACTAATCGTACTGTACGATGACCATATCGTACTGTACGATTTGTTATAATAAGAAAGCCCGCCGTCCATTAAATTAGGCAAAAATTTGAATTTGAAAGGTTGTATAATCGTACTGTACGATCATAATCGTACTGTACGATGTTTAAAATATTGCCTAAGTTAATCCTGAGATTGTTCAATCAAAACGGCTGAAATTTGTCATTTGGATCGTACTGGACGAACTGTATCGTACTGTACGAACTGGATCGTACAGCACATCGTACAGGACATCGTACAGTACTAACAGGTCAATTTCTGCACATCGTATTGGACGATCTTGCGATCGTACAGTACGATATTTGACGGCTGAATTGAGTATTTTTAGGGTTTTTTTGAAACCTCTATTTAAGCACTCTCATAAGACTTTGTAAGAGTCTTTGGCAGCCATTGTGTCTTCATTCTTTTGGAGAAAACTTGAAGAGAGGACTTGAAAGGGAGAGAGGAAAGGGTGAAGTTTGAGAGAGGGAGAAGAACCTTGGAGGGGGTTTCAAGGGAGTGTGAAGGAGAGTTCACACGGTTGCTCCGGCGAGCTTGCACCTCAGTACCATCGGATTCAAGGTTCGTCTTGAAGGAAGTTTTGGGAAGAAGAAGATCTCATTGGTGTCAAAAGACCCGGCTCCTCCGCCGCACCGGGGAAGGTGGAAGTGATTGTGTAAGGGCTTCTCCGCCTAGCTGTGGGGGCTAAAGGAGAATCACTAAAGGTTTAGTGTAATACTCGGAGGGTGCCTCCGGGGAGTGGACGTAGGTCATTGTTTGACCGAACCACTATAAATTGGTGTGTTCTTTCCATTATATTTTCTGCATTTTATTTCCGCATTTATTTTTATTATGATTAATTGCGTGGATGAAATTGATTACATATCTTTTTATTGTGAATGAAATTCGCTTCCGCATAAAGTTATAAAAAGATATTTCTTTTCATTAAAGAAGTTTTAATCATCCAATTCACCCCCCCTCTTGTCGTTTAGTAATTTCACGAACAGTAACGGCTACTTTTGAATTCAGAGGTTTTTGGAGCCTTTTTGAGATACCTATCAAGTTCTTTTTGGGTAAGATTGATAGAGGGGGTGAACGTGATTAGAGAGGGATTCCAAGGGAGAAAACTCTAGAGAAATTCTTGATGGTTGAGAGAGGAAGGAGAAGGTGAGCTTTGTGAGGGAGAAGAGGTGTGAGGGAGATCACACGGTTGCTCCAAGCTTGCTGCATCTTGCTCCTCCTGTGGCCCGAGAAGGATTTGAGGGAGGATCTCCAAGGGAAAGGCTCGTCTGCATCCGTTACCTCAAGGTTCTCTGCCTTCTCCAGGAGGGAGAAAAACGAGAAGGTTCTCTGCCGTCGCCAGGAGGGCGAAAATAGAGTTTGGTATTCCGCCACGCCGGGTTGGTGAAAGGGAGGTTTGTACAGGCTTCTCCGCCTTGCCGAGGGGGGTAAAAGGAGAACTATTTTTATAGTGAAAATCCCGGAGTGGAGGACTCCGGGGAGTGGACGTAGGTCATATTTTGACCGAACCACTATAAAATTATTGGTGTGTTCTTTCTTTATCATTGGTTACTTTTTGCTTGCACTTTAATTTTGTCATATCTATTGCACGTGGATTTTTGTGAAAGTAAAATTGCATAAATCTTTGTTTTAATATTTCAAAAACAACAAAAAAAATTAGAACTCTTGTTTAGGGTTAATTTTATTAAGAGAAAGACTTTTACAATTCACCCCCCCTCTTGTCGTTTAGTAATTTCAATTGGTATCAGAGCTAGTTTTTCAAAAATAGTGTTTTAAAAAACCTTGAAAAAACGATCATGTCGAACTTTGGTAATCGTAACACTGCGGAGGGTTATTCAATAACTCGTCCACCACTTTTTGATAACATACCGTTTGATTTTTGGAAAATTAGAATGTCTACATTTTTGCAATCTATAGATTACCGCATGTGGATGTTAGTAAATGATGGGTATGTTGCACCGTTTAAAACTGTTAATGGTTTGAAAACTCCTGTACCGTTTATTGAATGGAGCAATGAGGATAGGGAATTAGCCCAACTGAATGCTAAGTGCTTAAACTGCTTTTTTTGTGCATTGAAATCTGAGGACTATATGAGAGTATCTACTTGTGCCTCTGGTAAGGAGATTTGGGATAGACTGTGCATTACATACGAAGGAACAAACGAAGTAAAACAGTCTAGGCTTAACATTCTACTGCATGATTATGAATTATTCCATATGAAACCTAGCGAAACAATTTCTGACATGTACACTAGGTTCACCCAAATCGTGACATCCTTGCATGCATTAGGTAGAGAAATTTCAAATTCTGAGAAAGTGAATAAAATTCTTAGATGCCTGCCTAGTTCCTATGGTGCTAAGATAACTGCTATCACTGAGTCCAAAGATCTTAATGTTTATTCTATTGATATCCTCCTCGGGTCACTCATTGCATACGAGCAAGGAGTGAGCCAAAGGCAAAGTGATGCAGGTGAAAAGAAAAAGGAGCGGACGGTGGCATTAAAAGCTAGCAACTCAGAAAGTGAAAGCTCTGCAGGGGAGGAAGAAGATGAAATAGCACTGATGACCCGACAGTTCAAAAATTTCCTGAAGAGAAAACAGAAGCGTCATCAGAACAGCTGGAATAAAGGTAAGAGCTCAAGGTCCAATAAGGTTTCATCTGATACAATTTGCTTTGAGTGCAGGAAGCCAGGTCACCTTCGAGCCGATTGCCCTAATCTGAAGAGTCAACCAGCAAAGGAGAAAGGAGATGACAAAGTTAAATACAAGAGAGGAAAGACAAAGACACAGAAAGCTTTTTGGGCCGACTCTGCCTCAGAATCATCAGAAGGAGAAGCAGAGGAGGAGGTAACAAATTTGTGTCTTATGGCTAATGATAACCTTGATCAATTGGATCAAGATGAGGTATGTCAACTTTCTTATGATGAATTATTGCTTATTTCTGAGAATATTCAAGACTCGTATAGGAAACTGAAGAAAATGCATGCTAAACTTAATATTGAATTTAGTTCCTTACAAATTGAGCATGCTAACTTAGTTAAAGAAAATTCTGATTTAGATAAAGATCACATGTTACTTCTTGATGAGTATGATGCATTAAATAAGAAGCATATTGAACTAATTGAAGCGCATGAATCCTTGAAAACATCACATATTGAACTAGATGTAGAGTTTGAAAAACTAACTGCACTTGCATTAGAAGTAGATCATAGTGAGCACTTGCTATTGATAGAAGTTGATGGATTGGCAGCTCAAAATAAAACTTATAGTGAAAAGATAAAAGAACTAGATAATGAAATTGCATCACTCACAGTAGGCCATCCTAGAAAACCCCCAACACAGCATGCATCACAAAACCTTAGGAAGAGGCACCACCACACTCATAGATTAGTAAACTCATTTCCTGGTGTTAGGTGCTTCTCTTGTGGCATATTAGGTCACATAGCCCGCACATGCACAATTCACCGTAGGACACACTTAGTATGGAGACCTAAACTGCATCCATCACAGCATAACATGCATACATCTCATTCATGCAAGCATAAGGAGGAACCCAAACTCACTTGGGTTCCCAAATCTAATCTTTGAATGAAAATGTAGGGCTGCTCTCACAAAAGACCTAGTGAGAGCATGTGGTACCTGGATAGTGGCTGCTCGCGACACATGACTGGAGATATGAAGAAGTTCATCCTATTGGAGACCAAAACTGGAGGCAAAGTAACGTTGGGAGACAACACTACCAGGAAGGTGATAGGCTCAGGTATCGTTGGTAATGCTAAGAACTTTTTAATTGAAAATGTTTTACTAGTTGATGGGTTGAAACATAATTTGCTTAGCTTTAGTCAACTGTGTGACAAAGGTTTTGATGTTAAATTTTTTACTGATAGATGCCTGATTAGTTTATTTGATGAAGTAATTCTAGAAGGAAAACGAATGAACAATGTTTACATGTTAGACCTTGATCGTGTAGATAACTCAAAATCATTTTGCTTGAAAACAATAGTTAATGACTCGTGGCTATGGCATAGGAGACTATGCCATGCTAGCATGAAAACTCTTAGAAACATCACTCAGAAAAACCTAGTTAGAGGTGTACCTAAGTTAGAATTCACCAAGGATCACTTATGTGATGCTTGTCAACAAGGAAAATAAGTCAAATCATCCTTTCACTCAATTAGAGACGTGATCACCTCTAGGCCACTAGAAATTCTACACATGGACTTATTTGGACCCGTTAGAACAGCCAGTCTAGGTGGAAAGAATTATGGATTTGTGATTGTAGATGACTTCACTAGATTTACTTGGGTAAGATTCTTAGCACACAAGAATGAGTCTTTTGAGAAATTTAAGATTTTCTCCACATGGATTCAACGAAAATTAGGTTGTGAAATATCAACAATCCATAGCGATCATGGTGGAGAGTTCCAAAATGATAGATTTGAGTCATTCTGTCAAGAGATAGGAACAGAGCACAATTTCTCAGCTCCTAGAACACCCCAACAGAATGGCATAGCAGAAAGGAAAAATAGAACCTTGGTAGAAGCTGCTAGGGCAATGTTAGCGGAGTATACCCTTCCTAGATATTTTTGGGCAGAAGCAGTCAACACAGCCTGTTATGTTTTGAACAGAGTAAACATTAGATCGAAGCTGAATAAAACTCCATATGAACTCCTTAAGGGTAGGACACCAAACCTTTCACATTTACATGTCTTTGGGTGTAAGTGCTTCATCTTAAATAATGGTAAACATCCCTTAGGAAAATTCGATCCCAAGTCTGATGAGGGTGTCTTCTTAGGCTATTCTTCTGTAGGTAAGGCCTATAGAATTTTTAATAAGAGAACCCTTGTAGTAGAAGAATCCACCCATGTGGTATTTGATGAATCAGATATGCCCTCAGAAACAAAAATTGAAGATGATGAAATAGAGGCAATTCAAGGAGTAGAGACTATGACCTTAGGAGAAAGGGTCGAATCTCAGGAAGACTTGCCTAGAGAATGGAGATATTCTTCTAGTCATCCTAAAGAGTTAATTTTAGGAGACCCTTCAGAAGGTGTAAGAACTATGCATGGACTTAGGAAGGAGGTTAGTCACTCAGCTTTCATCTCTATGATAGAACCTACAAGTATAGATCAAGCCTTAGGAGATGAATTTTGGATTCTAGCAATGCAAGAAGAGCTGAACTAATTCACCAGGAATGATGTTTGGGAGTTAGTTAAGAGACCTAAAGAGCAGAGTATTGTTGGAACGAAATGGGTCTTCAAGAATAAGGTGAATGATTCAGGAACAATAATAAGGAATAAAGCAAGGCTAGTAGCTAAGGGGTACAACCAGATTGAGGGAATAGACTTTGAAGAAACCTTTGCCCCGGTTGCTAGACTAGAAGCCATAAGAGTGCTCTTAGCTTTTGCTTGCTTCAAGAACTTTAAGTTATATCAAATGGATGTAAAGAGTGCATTTTTGAACGGGGTAATTAAGGAAGATGTCTACGTTGAGCAACCCCTCGGATTTGAAAGCTCACAATTTCCAAACCATGTATTCAAATTAAAAAAGGCACTATATGGATTAAAGCAAGCACCTAGAGCATGGTATGAAAGACTTAGCTCATTTCTTTTGGATAGAGGATTTCAAAAGGGTAGTGTAGATACTACACTCTTTTTACAAAAAGTCAAAGAAGAAATTCTCATTGTTCAAATATATGTAGATGACATCTTGTTTGGATCCTCGGATAAAAACTTATGCGATGAATTTTCAAAAACAATGAGTAATGAGTTTGAAATGAGCATGATGGGAGAGCTTAACTACTTTCTTGGCTTTAGTGTAAAACAAATGGATAATGGAACCTTTCTTAGCCAATCAAAGTACATTAAGGATATTTTAAAGAAATATGAAATGGATAGTGCAAAACCCATGAACACCCCAATGAGTTCGACAATCCAATTAGATAAGGATCCTAGTGGAAAATCAGTAGATCAGAAAAAATATAGAGGAATGATTGGATCACTTCTTTACCTGACTGCCAGTAGACCGGACATAATGTTTAGTGTGTGCCTTTGTGCCCGTTTCCAAGCTGATCCTAAAGAGTCTCACTTAATTGCTGTCAAAAGAATTCTTAGATATCTACTAGGCACCCCAAACTTAGGAATTTGGTATCCCAGACACAGCACTTCCTTTGAAATCCTAGGGTACTCAGATTCTGACTTTGCAGGATGTAGGATAGATAGAAAGAGCACCTCTGGTACATGCAAATTCATCGGACAATCATTAGTTTCTTGGTCCAGTAGGAAGCAAAACTCAGTAGCACTTTCCACAGCCGAGGCAGAATATATTGCAGTAGGATGTTGTGTTGCACAGGTACTATGGTTAAAACAACAAATTCTTGATCTTGGACTACCTGTTGGAACCATCTCGATCATGTGTGACAACACAAGTGCAATTTGTATCTCTAAGAATCCAATTCAGCACTCTCGAACGAAACACATAGACATTAGACATCATTTCATTAGAGATCACGTCGCTAAGGGAGATATAGAATTACATCACATCGCTACAGAAGATCAATTGGCAGACATATTCATAAAACCATTAGCTTTTGACACCTTTAGCACCTTGAGGACTAGATTAGGTGTCATAGATATAAATGCATAAAAAAAAAAAAAAAATCTTTAGGGCTGCTCCTGATCACCACACACTCACCACACCAACACTCACATTGACTGTTCTTCGTACTGTACGATCTATATCGTACTGTACGAACAATCACAATCAACCATCCGACAATAGGCAGATTTCAGCTCTGTTGATTGTACTATACGATACACATCGTACTGTACGATAATCGTCCCGCATAATTGCCTACCGTACTGTACGATTCCTCCTCTTCGTACAATACGATCCACGTCAGCAACGGATTGGGACGAATTAAAACAGTTTGGTACGACATTATTGAGTATCGTACTATACGATCCATTCGCTTCGTACGGTACGATCCACATCAGCACAACGGACGAATTCGAGTTAAAGCGGTTTGGTACAATATTTATTACGTATCATACTGTACGATCCACGTATTCGTACAGTACGAAACTTTTGGTCAAAAGTCATACTGAGGTCCCCGGGACGATCGATATTCGCCTGATCGTACTGTACGATCTCTATCGTACTGTACGATCTCTATCGTACTGTACGATTTGACTGCCTTTTCCCGAAACGATCGGTCAGGATATTAATTGGATATCGTACTGTACGATCCAAGATCGTACTGTACGATTTACGGAAAATCCTATAAATACCCTTGCCTAGGCTGCTCAACTCGCTCAACCCTCTCCTCACTCAGCCTTCCATTCGTTTTCGTGCCCTCCTGCAATGTCTAAGCGAGGTCGGATGACTGCCGGAAGCTCGTCCTCATCTAGTCGTCAACCCGATCGCTTCCTGAATAGTGAGAATGAGGAAGCCTACTACCGCTACAAGGCTTGCAAAATTTCTCCCTCAAAAATGCTTAATCAGGCCGCTCTAAATTTCGAGGTAATGGGCCTCTTTGCCTCCACTACCTTTCAATTCCTACTGACCCTAGCATTTCCATACAACTCTGAACTCCTTTTTGAATTTCTCGCCAACCTCACCTACACAGTCGATAACACCACTTTTCACTCCCTTGTTTGTGGCCGCCCCGTTGAAATAACTAGAGCCGACATCGCCCAACATATTGGGCTGTCCACTGAAGGACCTATGGTTCGCTCGTTTCTCACCGATGATTTTGATTGGAGCGATGTAAATAGAGTCCTTAGGAATACTGTTTTTCATCAACACCAGCCTCTAGTCCAATCCTTAACCCGCAATGCCCGTATAATTCAACATGTTCTTCGAACCTCTATCATACCCAAAGGTGGCGACTGCATCAATCTGACCCCTACCCTGTCAGTCGCTACCTACCTGATTATGTCCAACATTAAGTTTGATGAGGTCGACTTGATTAGCAACTATATTCGGCACATGACTTTTGTTCGTCTTCCCACCACTCGTCGAAAACAAAATCTGGCTCTTGGTCACCTCATAGGATATATCCTCTTCCATAAATATCAATTATCCTATCCTGGTGAACCCGGCATGCTTCCCATTTTCTATACGGATGCTTCCTTCCGTATCCTCTTTCATCGGGGACATGAGCCTGAAGAACCCATCTTTGATGAAGAAGAAGGAGAAGATGCACCAGCCGCAGCTCCAGCTCGACCACGACGCCATGCTGCACCCCGAGCAACTGCACCAGCACCAGCTCCACCACACCCAAATGATGATTTAGTCGCCCGCTTCGACCAGCTGCAGACTCGCCTCGACATACATATTCAAGAACAACATCAGCAACACGAGGCTGATATGCAATGGTTTGGAGAGCGTTTTACAGCAATTGATCACCGCTTCGACGCTCTATTACAATACTTTCAGCCAAATCCACCTCCACCACCACCTGATCAGGACCCGTCTGACTAGATTGTCTATGTTTGCATTGTAGGTTTTTCTATTTTTCCGCTTTTTGTGCTTTTAGTTGCTCCTCCTTTTTGTTCTGTCAAAAGGGGGAGAAGTTTGTTGTAATGTTGTAATGCCTATTTATCTAAATGCAATATCTTTTGTTTCCTTCTTGTGTTTAATTTAAAAAAAAAAAAAAACAACAAAAAAAAAAACAAACAAAAAAAAAAAACAAAAGAAATGTTTTTCTTTCTTACTTGCAACAAATTATTTGACATCATCAAAAAGGGGGAGATTGTTGCAACCCGTGACCCCGAGTTTGAGATTTTGATGATGCCAAATAATGAGTGTTTTGGAACTGCTTTTCATTGATTATTATTCTATTTGTTATTTTCCTTGAGCACTAACATTTCAGGAAGATCATAAGTGACTCAGGAAGAAAGGAAGACTCAAGACCGGGTAGATTAGGAGTATGAGTCAAACATTGTATTTTTCATTTATTGTATTTTTTACTTTATTGAGTCTGGCCACAAAATGCGTAAGAGTAAGAGCAACCATGCACACACACAGGGGGAGAGTTCCTTTTTAACTGCAAAATATTACTAAAATTCTTCTCTGTAGATCGTACTGTACGATTTTATTTCGTACCGTACGATCCAAGCTATGTCGGCATATCTGTGAATAGATCGTACTGTACGAAAGTATTTCGTACTGTACGATATGTTCAGATCCAAAACCCTAGCCGTTATTTAACTTAAGCAAGTGATTTTGCGCCGTTCGTACTGTACGAACATGTTCGTACTGTACGATCCGTTTTAATTACTTACTTAAATTAACCCGTGATTAGTGCATATAATCCAGGCCTAATTCAAAATTGAACATCGTACTGTACGATGTCAATCGTACCATACGATGAACAGAGACGAAGTATGATCGTCCCGGATATCGTCCTGGACGATCTCTTGGTTTTTGTCACATCGTACTGTACGATAGTGATCGTACCATACGATGAACAGAGACGACATCCGATCGTCCAGACCATCGTCCTGTACGAATAGTATCTTGTTGAATCGTACCGTACGATATTATATCGTACAGTACGAATTGGTTTTGTACTGTTCGTACATCTTCGTACCAGGACGACGTCTGTTTATGAAGATCATACTGTACGATACCAGATCGTACTGTACGAACAGTAACGGCTACTTTTGAATTCAGAGGTTTTTGGAGCCTTTTTGAGATACCAATCAAGTTCTTTTTGGGTAAGATTGATAGAGGGGGTGAACGTGATTAGAGAGGGATTCCAAGGGAGAAAACTCTAGAGAAATTCTTGAGGGTTGAGAGAGGAAGGAGAAGGTGAGCTTTGTGAGGGAGAAGAGGTGTGAGGGAGATCACACGGTTGCTCCAAGCTTGCTGCATCTTGCTCCTCCTGTGGCCCGAGAAGGATTTGAGGGAGGATCTCCAAGGGAAAGGCTCGTCTGCATCCGTTACCTCAAGGTTCTCTGCCTTCTCCAGGAGGGAGAAAAATGAGAAGGTTCTCTGCCGTCGCCAGGAGGGCGAAAACAGAGTTTGGTATTCCGCCACGCCGGGTTGGTGAAAGGGAGGTTTGTACAGGCTTCTCCGCCTTGCCGAGGGGGGCAAAAGGAGAACTATTTTTATAGTGAAAATCCCGGAGTGGAGGACTCCGGGGAGTGGACGTAGGTCATATTTTGACCGAACCACTATAAAATTCTTGGTGTGTTCTTTCTTTATCATTGGTTACTTTTTGCTTGCACTTTAATTTTGTCATATCTATTGCACGTGGATTTTTGTGAAAGTAAAATTGCATAAATCTTTATTTTAATATTTCAAAAACAACAAAAAAATTAGAACTCTTGTTTAGGGTTAATTTTATTAAGAGCAAGACTTTTACAATTCACCCCCCCTCTTGTCGTTTAGTAATTTCATAATCAACCTCCCTTCTGTCAATGCGAGACAACTTGGTCTCCATGAGCCCAATAAAGAAAAAATCTTGATCTCTAACAATATCCTTCAAGTATAAGGAAGCCTCCTTTTTCCTTGCCCCTACAATTCCAAAATAAAATGGATGACATTTAAACTAGTACAGAAGATCACTCCCCACTGTTCGGGTTGAACCCACCATCCCTCTTCTTCTTTTTATAATCAGGTTCAACTGGCCCTAAAGATCTAAGTTCTTTGGCTAGCTAAACCTTGGCAGCCCCACTATAAGATCCCACACCAATGTGACTGACATCTGGATTAGCTGTGTCCAATGAGAAAATGGCATGAGAGGAGGCAATGTCTACCATGAGTTCTGGTATCGGTAAGGGGAACTCATCTTTGGGACATGCCTTATTCAGATCCCTATAATTGACACAAATCCGAATTTGACCATTCTTCTTTCAGACTGGCACGACACTGGCTATCCAAGAGGGGTATTGTTCCTCCCGAATAAACCCGGATTCAGCCAATTTCTTAACTTCAGAAATAACTTGTTGTTCGATTTCTAAGCGCATGCATCGAGGAGCTTGTTTGATAGGAATGGCATCATGCCGAACTCCAAGTTTATGAACTGCTACCTCAGCAGGTAAACCTGGCATTTCGTCGTATGTCCAGGAAAAGCAATCCCTAAACTCAGACAAAAGTTGGATCAAATCTTGGGTTTCACTCTCGCTCAGTAGAGCACTTATAAAGATTGGACGGGGATCGTCATCGGTTCCCAGGTTAATTTCTTTTAATTCATCGACTGTCGATTTAATTTCTTCTTCTAATTCAAGGGGTGCATCCCGAACTTGAAGGTCATCGGGATCATCTAAAGTCTCCAGACAGAGCCCATCAAGAGGACAAAAATTTAGGAACAACAGATTCAAAACCTCCCTAAGGTGGGCTAGAACGTTATAATCAACCTTAGGAACAACACATTCAAAACCCGGAGGAATTAAAGGGAAGTCTAGTTGCTGAGGGGAATTTGGATTTAGATCTTCGAAGGGAATTTGCTTGCCTTTCTGCTGAAGGGGAAAGCCTAGGGGGTAAGACTTTAACGCCACGGAGTTGCACCTGCTCGATATCTTTGGGAGGGCAAACTAGGGCAGTGTCTACGCACACCATAGGCGTCGGATCATCACTTCCCGAAAGCGAGTTAGAATCTGAAAGTTCTATCAAGATAGGCTTTCCTTGGAAATTGATTTGAGGGAAATCACTTTCTGATAAAGCTTCACATTCGACCTCTTCTTGAATAGCTGATTCGGGAAGGTCAATCTCTTTGATGTTAAGACTCTCTTCACCGAAATTTTGATTTAAAATAGGAGAGTCGTCAACTTGCATTTCATTTCCATGGTTAATCATCAAGACAGAAGCAGAAGAATATTTTTTATTCATCTTCTGACCCTTCGCCTTTGATGGGGCAAAGTAAAAGTCAGATAACAAAAGAGGGGAGAGGGTTTTAACAACCCATCCGCCATCCTAATACATCTCTCATCTACATACTTCCTCTCTACAAAATCAACTTCTTTTTCTTTTAAGCATTCGACAGTAGTTCCTATGACTACTGGAGAGGAAAGTGGCTCAACATCCTCGTGCGAAGCGTCCAGGTCAACCTTCCACGTCGGGGCCTGGGCTATCGTAGTCAGCTATTGAGAAAAACGAAAAGACTTATTGATCGACTTTTTAAGTGCCCGAGACAAAGCAATGTCCCAACCATCTTCAACAAAACAAGATGAGTTAAGAGGGTTACCTGAAATGGTTTTAATTGAAGCTTTCTCTAGATTGACCAAGTATTCCTTAGGTATTATAATGTTACCTTGGGTGTAGTTCCTCTCAAGCCAATCTTTGAACACAACACAATCTTCAAGAGGGTGACTAAGCATCCGGTGGTATGGGCAATACTTGGGATCATCTTTCTTGCTCTCATCCTCAGGCCTCCTGGCCTCTAGCAACTGAAAATCTGGTTTCTTTAACAGACTCCTGAAAATCTTCTTAACTGCTTCCCTCTTAAATGGATATGGTTTTTCCAATCTCTCTCTAAAAGGGATATAGTTAGGATCTTTGGTGTACTGGGGAGTAACTTGAAAGGGCTATTTCTGAACTGGCTGTGGTGGCGGTGGTGGAGGAACACTAGCCTGACTAGTCATTGGCCTTTTTCCTTTGTCAACTGCCGACACTACTGCCTTCTTCTCAGAAGTTTTAACCAATCTAGGACCCTTCTTGTCTTCAGACTGCTCTCGTAGGAATGGCATCTTATGAGCCTCTTCCTGTAAATTGCTAGCCTTATTAAGAAGTTTTTCGAAAGTTTTAATAGTGAAACCTTTTAGGAGAAAAGCAACAGGGCCGTGAATATTCTTAAGAAGGATCTCCACCGCATGTTTCTCTTGCAACTGGGGTTCACACTTCATCGAGAGGTTTCTCCACGTCAAGATGTACTCAACCAGAGACTCTCCCGGCTTTTGTTTCTCAACAACAAGATCGCCCACAGTAGTTCGTTGTTGCGCTCCAGAAAATCTTTTAAGAAAAAGATTTTCTAGATCGCTAAAAGTTTTAACTGAACCATTGGGCAGATCGGCGTACCATTCAAAAGCGATGCCGAATAAACTACTCAAAAATTGGCGAAATAGTAGAGCATCTGACCCTCCTGCATTGCAACAACTTGCTCTGAAGTGGGCTAGATGCTGTCTCGGGTTTTCTACTCCGGTGAAAATTTTAAAAGTTGGTGGCACGAAGCCTTTTGAATAAGGAATTGAGTCATATTCTTCGGGGTAAGGTCTACCCTTTGGAATAGACGCGGTTCCTTGAGAAAAGGCTAAGGCCTCCCTTACCTGGTCCTCGATCAGTTGCTTAATGTCTTTCTGGGGCCGAGCAGGGGGAACTGTAAGTGTTGCTGGAGATGCCTCTGATAGGCAAGGAGGAATCACTAGTGTCGACTCAGGAGGTTTGGGACCAGATTCTATCTTTCTAACTTTTTCCACAATTTCTCGGGTCGTTTGTTGAATCTTAAGTGAATCCTGCTCTGACTTATCAAATTGTTCTTGCATTTCTCTGACTTGTGACATCATAGTTGTCAACTGGTTTTCCAAATCTTTAATATGTTCTTCACCCCTAGCCCTTACGGACTCAGTAACCTGTGGGTCATCGTCTCTAGCAAGCCGGCGTCTACCAGGTTCAGCCTCCTTGTTGGAACCTCTAGTTTCGACCATGGAGACACTACCAACATAGTCGTCTTCCTCTTTAAGGAGGTCATCTAGGTCTGGATCAAAAGAAGCCATTCCCTCTTTATTTAGCAGAATGTTTCTTATCTCTTGTACTACCTCCTCGACTGGTCTATCCCTAATTGACTTAGGATCGAGGGGTAGGTATCCCTTGTATTCAGCCATATCAAACAACTCTTCAGAATCCAGGAGAGCAATGATTTCTGTAAGTTTCGGATTAGGGTCTGACTGAGACTCTGTAACTAGCTCTTCATTCATCTCAAGATCTAGGTCAATTCCTTCCTTTTCGACTGTCACAAAATCAGTAGTCGGAGAAGTGGCATTCTCTACAGGGAGAGGGACATATACCTCATGAGATGAAGGAGGAGCCTGTAGGGAGATAGCTCCTACATCGGGTAAGGTAAGGTCCTCAGACTCCTGCGTAGGAAGCCTAGGAATGACACATGGATCTAAACTGTCAACCACTGGATCATCAGCTGGAATCATCACTAAATAAGGAACTGGACTGACTGTAAGAGAACTGTCTAATGGAACAACTAGGGTACTGGATTGATCATCCGTCGACTCAATCAAAACTGGAGGAGGTCTAGCTGGGACTCGTTGGAGTTGGAGAATGAACATAGAGGTTCTTGGAGGTGGTGGTAAATCCTCCAACTTAGTCCTTTTTGGAACAAATTTCTTCTCGGGGGATTTGGGTCTTTTGCCCTTGATATCCGGATGTTTTAAAGTCTCATTCCCCTTTAGTTTAACAACTATTGAGGCCAACCTTACAGCTTTGGAAGGGGGTACCGGGGTTCTACCAACATAACGGTGGCCTCTCTCAGACCCAGTCAACATGATGCCCTCTGTCTCGGAAGGAGGGCGTGGCGCCCAGTGGTATCCATCAACCAGTACTGAAGTAGCGGGCTGTCTGACATACTTCTTGTTTCTCCTGACAGATTGTGGACTTAAATTCTTTGCCTCAGACGCCTCTTCTTTCAATACTTCTTTTTGGAAGCGATGAGAGATCACTCCCTTTAACTGTTTCAGGTACTTCTCTTTTGTTTGTCCAGATTGTGCAGCACAGGTATGGATTATATTTCTCAAAGCCCTTGTTTTCTGCAGATGCTTTTCTTTTGAGGTCTTTTTAGTCGAGTAGTCGACCGGGCATGGCGGGGAACGAGATATCCTAGCTATCCTCTCCTCCCCTTGAGCAGAAGCTAAGGGGTAGAAGCGGCTCCCTTTCAGAAGGGGAGAGGAAGCAGGAATAGGTAGCTCCTCATCAGCCTCAGGCTCTACTTGAGCTAAAGTCTTAAAAGGCACCATTCTGTTTGCCTTGGAAATCTTCTTCCTAAGTCTCCTCAAGTAATTCTTATTTTGGTTCTTAGTGGAGAAGTTAAGTCTAGAGCTAGATCCTTCCTCAAAAATAGACTTGACTTCAGTGGGAGGCTCAACAACTGGCTCAGATTGTTTCTGGTCGTCACTAATCATTGGCAAGGTGGGTGCAGATCCCACAATCAACTCAACCACTGGAGGAACTTCCTTACTGGCATCCAAGCTAACAATCTGGTGTCCATCCATAGAAAGTTCAATGGTGCTGAATCCCAGTCCAAAGATGATGGTGTTTCCTTGGTCATTAACAGTCAAGGACAACGCTCGGTCGAAAGAGAAGATCAATTGGCCAGCCATTTGAATTTTCTGAAAGTTAAAGAGAGGATTGAAATTAGATTTCGTTTCAAAAGGAATGGAAAAGAGTTTGTTATTTTGAAACTTAAGGCTTGTAGACTAATCTCAACCTTCCAACACATGCTGAGTGGTAAAAAAAAAACACCCAACACACGTTAGGAAGGTAAAAAGACTAAATACATGCCAAAAGGAGAGTTTTGTCAAAAAGTGAACATATGTTAGCCCATAAGATGGTTATATGGGGTAACATATGAAGGTTTGAGACTTGGAAAAAATCGTTATTATCTTTCTTTCCACATTTTGAAGGGAGTTTGAATCTCAAATGACTTAAGATGGTTTTTTTTTTTTTTTTTTTTTACAGAATCCAAAACGCAACGGACAGAGTTTCCCCTTGCCCGAAGGCTTATGAAATTGTAAGAAAAACCCAGGTAGAGTAAATGGTCTAACCCTCTTCACTCTTAAAAGTTCAAAGAGAGTAAAGGGGTTAAGACTAAAATACTTCAAAACTTTCTTAAAGTCAGAAGATCTTTCGAACTCCTTTCAATTCGAAAAGAAAAGATGTGTTGAATGTGGCATTTGTTAATCAAGAATTTTAAAAGGATATTTGGGGACCTGATTTGACACTGTCGCCTCATAGGAAATCCCAGGGCAGAAGGTCAAAATCAGGACGATTAAATTAGCGAATGACAAAATTTGGGAGGTAGAACCTCTTTTTTAATGTTTTAAAATTCATTGTTTAGATGTTTGCCACACTCCCCCAAGGAAGAAATGGGTCGAGGGACCAACGGAAGGAAGGTAGTTAAGACTACCGATGAAACCAAATTTCATTCTTATTAAAGATGGAAAGAGAGATTTGTCCCACCGGGCGTGCCATTTTTTGTTTGTTGGTGGAATTTTAAAAGCAGGTTTTGAAAAATATTATTTTTCTTTGGGAATTTTAGAATTGAGGTTGAATATTAATTCTAAAAGTCGAACCAGCTCGTTCGGAAAAGTATATCACCCCGAAGGATGAAAATAAAATCCGATAACGGCATTCAGACTTAGAATTATATGATTCATCTTGAATATCATGACTGGATTCTAAAGAGGACTCAACACGACCCCGAGAGGGCGAGGTAGAGTCCAACAAAATAATCCGGTTATAATATCCAAAAGTTGTGATTGCCGAACTCATATCCAAAGCCTTACCAAAGAAGAGTGTACCTCCCCAAAGGGAGATAACACCTTCCAATGATAATTCTTCTAATATGATGACGGCAATCACTCTTTAACTTTTCCCAAAGAAATCTAAAGAGATTTTTTTTTTAAAAAAAGGATTTTTAAATCAGGTGTGTGTGGTTCCAAATCTCCTATGAGCGCAAGCCCTCGTAGTTAATTACATCGTAGGGAGACAGAATCCCCTACAAAAACTCTCGATTAAAATAAGAATGAAATTTTGTTAGATTTTTTAGGAGTGATATCAAAAACAATTCAATAGAATCCTTTAGAGAATCAAAAGGGAATGGATCAAGATTGAACAGTTATTAACATAGTCAATGGAGGAGAGGTAGGGGACACTTTGAGATTCCAGAACCATCCGGAAGTGTCCCAACTTAGTCTAAGTGTTGGGCTTTACATTTTAGGATTGAAAAGAGGTTTAATTTGAGTTGAACATTTTGTTAGAAGTTTGGGACTATATTCCCGAAATTGGGGTCTTATAATCAAAGATTTGCCCCGGATCCTAAATCTAATTTGGACACTGGACCACAGCCATCCGAGCCTAACTAATGCAGTACAGAACCTGGTCTTACCCCGGCCTAGATTGGGGAGCCAGCTAACCACCTAATCTATTTAAAATATATGAATCCGGTCTTTTATGAAAGAGTAGTAGGGACGTTGTAATTAAAGTTTTGGAGAGTTGGGGCCGACATCTAAAAAAAATTTTTTCCTAGTTGGCCCCTTTAACTTATGTTGGGTGCTAAAAAGCTAAACTGATGCAATTAAAATTTTTGGCTCTTTTAATTTGTATCTAATGCAATGCGTGCTGGTCGACAACTTCCAAATCAGGTATACTTGAAATTTTAAAAACAGGCTTAGAAAATAATTTTTTAGAAGACTGGGCTTCCCCAGGTCCGGCACCTCGTCCTCATAGGTCAGACTATCCGGACTCTACCCGCAGGCGGGGAAGGGTCTAAAACAAGGAAAGAAGAAGTGCAGAAATATGCATGCGACCACGGGGTCAATCCCCAGCTAATTCCCTAAATTCGTTATATTTCTATGTTATTTAGACTCACTAAAATTTTAGACTTTTAGAATTGCAAGTATAATACTTTCACACCCTTACGAGTCTCACGTATCCAGGCGAAAACAAAAGCGGCACAGAATCGCCAAAAAAACTAAGAAAAGCAGGCAACCTTAGAGGCAATCAACTCATCACATTAAATATAAATTCAATAAGAAATGTCCATATGCAAAGTTGCCTTGCTTATTACAAACCAGAGTTTTGCAGAAAGTAAAGTGGCCAGGCACCACTGACAACAACACGGATTTTAAGCCTTGTAATGACGCAAGTTATTTTGAGTGGGATACCCTCAATCTTCAAGTCTTCACTTTTGCTCTTCTTTGGACTCCTTTACTTCAAACTCCTTGGGTTCTCCGCAACAAACTACCCAAATGGATAAGAGGGCACTTCCCTTTAGAGGGGAAGGCCACTCTCTCTCTTTTTGGGTATGAGAAAAGTATGATCCAAATTTGGATTTCCAAATGGAAAAGGAATATTTCTCAAAAGGGCATCCTTTCCACTTTGGAATCCAAACTTTGGACCTATGTATCCCAACTCAAACTTAACTTTCACAACACTTGACAATTATACAAATTACATTTATATCAAATCAAAAATCTAAACTCACCTGCATGGTTATCCTAAGCAGTTAATAAAAAGAGCAATTATTCCCAAGCAGTTGTATATATATATATATATATATATATATATATATATATATATATGCAGAAAAGTAAATGAAACACACTGGCCATGCTCTTTTAATTGGGGGCTTTAGCAGCTGAAGCACCTGTGCAAGCATTTATAACAATTAACATTTATTATTAACTTAGCCCCCACTTTTTATTGTCCTGCATGAGCGTGGCCACCTGCAAAAAATTATGTGAACATCCAAATCGCACCTAACCTAAGGGTAATCTAGTCGCCAAACACATCAATCCATCCACAGAGTACAGAAAAGTAAGCAGACACAGCAAAGCAATTTCATCCACAACATGCAGTGAAAACCACGAAAAACCCGGCACACAACAGTAAAGTAAACACCGGCCTAACCTAGATCTAGAGTTGGTTGTCCTAGCACATCATCTAAAGTGTGTGTAAAAAGGTTGTGTGGCTGGGGTAGGTCCTGCAGTAGGTGGTTTGTTAACGTTGTCTAAAGTTTTAAATTTGTTAAGGTTTAGAGGGGAGATTTAAGTTAAACTTTAAATATTAACAAATTAGGGATTTTAATTAAATGTATTTTAAGAGTTAATTGATTACTACCTTTGTTTCACACCGAGGCCGTGAAGTTTATTTCACCTTCCTTGGGGCTAAATTAATAGCCTCGTAGGCTTGGGTTAGCCAGTAGCAATCGGGGTTAGTTAAGTTATTTTAAATTGGTTGAAATTAAAGGAGTGGATTAATATTAAGGAGAATTGGTTACTAATTTTAATGGGTTGGTTGAGAATTTTAATAACCTATTAAAAGAATTCTAGAGTTGGATAAGTTAATAGATTTTAAAGGATTATCCGGCTGCGTTAACTAAGGGGTCAAAATTTGACTTTCAAAATTAGAGTTAGTCTTAAAGATTTCAGATTTTTAATAAATACTAGACCTGATTATGAGTTATTAGACAGGTGGCACACTCAATTTGGGGTTTTCTGTGGAAAGTTACGATTTTTAGAAGTTCTGGCCCGTTTTGACTTAAAATCACCTAAGATAATGGGTCTTTAGTTTTAGCTAAATTATAGAGGTCTAATGTCTCTAGAGGGTGATGAACTCTAATTAAAGCCATAATCCACTAAATTGATTAATCAAAATTTTCCTATAGTTAAGAGTGAATTTTAGAAATTTTACGCACTTACAGGGGTTATCGAATTACCACGGCTAAAGTGTCTACTTAAAGAGTTGAACACAAATGAGCCCTAAACTTCTTGAAATAAATTCCAAAGGTCATAAATGTCCCAAGAATAGATCTACAAGTGTTTAGAACCCTTTTGGAAATTTTAAGATTATTTTTTTTAGAGATTAATAAAAAAATGGTTCGACTCTAATCACCTAAGGGTTAAGCTAGGACAAAACTAGGAATCAATCAAGGAAGGTTTCAATTCTTGCTGGTTGAGGGATCAATCAAGGATAATTAAGGACATTTTGATGAATTTTACAGGTTTGGAATAGCTCATTATCAATTAATCAGGATTAAGGTCATTTCTAAGAAGGATTTTTGAGGCTCCTACTTGGGGAACCAAATGAACTCCAAATTTGATGAAATCTTGACCATAGGATCACCTGACCCTAAGGACTAGACCCACCAAGTTTGAGCTCAATTGGAGTACTCTAAGGTGGTTAACCAAACCACCTAAGGTGAGCTCTAAGTCACCTTCAAATCACTATGAGGGTCTATCCTGGGCTTGGATTGGGGAAAAATCAGTGGCTCTACACTCCTGATCCTACACATCATCATCACACCAAAAGTCACACCCTAAATCCCATTGGATAGGTCTATATCCCCTTTTGAATTTAAGGGTCAAACGTTGACCCTTAAACTAAAAAATTAGAGAAAATGCCCTTGAACAACTTAAAATGGGGGGATAAAATTTGGACATGTCAGAAACATGTCCAATTTCAATCTCCCGAAATTCCAGACCTGGTGGACATGTATTTAGAAAGTAATTAAAGAAATTCATAAAAATGCTTAAATTGAAATTAAACCTAAGATTGACCAAAACAGGGTCTGGAACTATAGGGATTTTGTAATTCTCCCTGAGACCTTTCCAATGAGCCTAAGAACACCTAATTTGGACAAGTGTGCAGGGAGTTATGAATTTTTGAAGATCCCTTGAATTTCTGGATTTATTAATCCGGCAATTACACAGTCAGCAGCCGTTACCCACGCGTCGCACGTCGATTCGCCAGGTAATGATTGGCGCTAACGGTTAACGGCCGGGTTAAAGACAGCCGTTGGATGACAGATCAAACGACAGAGATTAACTGCGCTTCGATATCGCGGGATTTAATCCGAGCCGTTGATCAAGGTCAATGGCTGGGATTTCGTCTTCAACTTCCCGCTTGTATCCGAGACCGCAGAGCTTCTCTGACTTGATCCGGGCGATCCCGCTGGCGAACTCCGATGAAATTTCACAGGGAGGATCAGGATGGTGGAAACCTTCAATCCAACGGTGGAAATCCGTTGGGGTGAAGGTTTCCTTCACACTTGACCAAAGTACCTAGCTACGGAGCTCGGGATGGAGAGATTACCGCAGAGAAGGCCTCAACGAATGAGCTTCTCTATCAGGAAGCTTCAGGGGATGGTGGCGAACAGTTCTCCTTCGGGCGTCAGGGTCAGAGGATGGCTAGAGGTGCGACTTCGAGCGGGACGCCGATAGCTTTCACGGGCGCTTGCTTGAACGGAAGGAGGGATCGATCTCTAGACTTGAAGGAAGCTTCTGGGAGTTCGAAGGAGCTCTGGGGATCGAACGAGAGTGAATGCCAATGCCTCGTGAGGTCTGGCGAGCTCAGGGGTTTTTGGCCACCCTTCGGGAGCTTGGACGGCCAGGATTGAACTGGGGAAGGCTCGGATCGCTGCCAGGTGGACTATGGCAATGTCCAGGAGGGATCGTGGAGATCAAAATGGTGAGCAGTAGCCTAGAACCAGGGATTGTCTTGGGGGGACCACCGGAACTTAAATTCCATTGGCTTTGACCGTCGCCGGCCATGGTCTGGGTCGGGTTGACCGGGGGAGACCGATGGGGACATGCTGGAGCCAAGGGTGGAGTCAATTTGGCCTGGGGAGGTCTGGATCAGACTGGTGGCTGGATTGGACCCAGACTTGCTCGGTTCGAGTCAAATTGAGCTCGATCCAGGTCAGGTCAGACCTTGGGTTTGGTATGGGAGATAGGTCTGGATCTGCTGCACCAAATGCAGGTGACAATTGGATCCAATTTGGTCTTGGTCAAAAGTTGGCTCGAGTTGATCCCAATCTGCTCGGTACGGGTCGATTTGGGCTCAACCCAGGTCAGGCCAGACCCTGGGCTTGAGGTGGGAAGTGGGTATGGGTCTGGTGCACCCAATGCAAGTGGCAATTGGGTCCAATTTGACTTGAGCTGGAAGATGGCTCGGGTCTAAGTGTTTTTGGCTACTTTTGGTTAGCCAAACTCTTGACCCAAGCTAGCCCAAGGCATGGGCTAGCTGGAGGAGGTGTATTGAACCTAGGGCCACCTAAGGGAGGTGTTGGTCAAGTTCAATTGGGCTCAGGTTGAGAGTTGGCTCAATCCCAAATGCTTTTGGGCACTTTAGGCTAGCCTAACTCTTGACCCAGGTGAGCCCAAGGGTCGGGCTGATCAAGGAAGGTGTATTGTGTTAATGGGAACTCAATAGCACCTTGATTTTGATTCAATTTGGTTAAGATCAAAAGATGGCTTAAGGGAGGCCTCTTCTTCGTCACTTGGGTCAAGCCATATGGCTAACCCAAGTGAACCTAAGGCTTGGGTCACCAAGAGGGGTCTCTTGGGTACCCAAGGGCTTTTTGTTGAATTCATCCCATGCATTCAAAGGACTTGGAATGGACTTGATTCAAAAATTTGAAAGAGGAGGGGTGTATGGGTCTATGGGTCAAACTTGGTTGACTTGGTCAACCAGGTTGACCCAAGGTCTGGGTTTGAGTTCAACAAGTTGAGTTTAACATTTGAAACTCATTGGAAGTGGTTTCAAAGAGTTTGGAATTGATTTGATTTGAAATGGCCATTTGAAATCCCATAAGGGTATTTTGGTCAATTTGACCTATTGGTCAACTAGGGTCAAAAATGGATCTAAAAAAAATGCAGTTTACTGCTCAGTGGTACAAAATTAGGAGTTTGGAAATGATTGGAAGCTTTGATAAGGGCTGCAAGATCAAAATCTCAAAGGGGTTAGGTTCAGTGGCATAGGCTGTAAATATTTGAAGGTTTTACAGCCTTTGGATTTTAATTCAGATTCTGAGGTTAAAGACCTCAGAATGGGCTCAAAATTGGAGGGTAGCCTCTAGAGACATGTCTTATCACTTTGTAAGTGATAGACTCTGAATTAAAGTCCATTTGACTGGGTTTTGAAATGTTTGAAAATTCTTTGAGAAAGGTCTTTAGGACAAGGCCTTAGAATTTTGGATTTGAGTCTGGATTTCTGGATCTGGAATGGATTTCAAGTTTGAATGATCAATATTGGGGTATCCAAATCATTTACAATCATGTGGTGATTGTTAATGAATGGATAGGATCAAAGCTAGATCAAAGGTATTATCAAAGTCTAAGTTAAATTTTGGATTCTCAAGTGGATTGAATCAAAGTTTGGATATGTTTGGAATTTGAATTAATTGGGGTTTGCGTTGATTGAAGTTTGAGATTTAAATTGATCAAAGGTTGAAGTTGATCAATGGTAGAAATTGATTTGAAGTTGGAGTCGATCAAAGCTAGGGGTTGATTTAGATTGGTCCTAAGATCTAGAGGGGTTTTAGGATCTAGGATCTAAGGGAACCCTAGGCTCTAGAGTAGGCCCTAAGGTCTGGCTCTAGGGAAGGATCCTAAGGTCTAGAGTGGATCCTAGGATCTAGAATTAATCTGGAGTTTGAAAGGGCCTTAGTGACCTCATACCAAAAATGAGGTCAACAACACACACTTGAGGGGTTTTCTGAGTTTTTCCGTTTTGAGTATATCGGCCTGGATGATGTTCATATCGGCCAGGACGATTCAACTAAAAACAAAATCCCTAATTAGAGCATCCTGGTTAAGCAGCCATTATTAAGCAAATTATCTTGGACGATACTTGTATCGGCCAGGACGACAGGCTCAAATCAGAATGAATCAGCCTCCATGATCAATTTAGGTATTTTTTATTTTAAATTATCAGCCCGAACGATCTCCATATCGGCCTAGATGATATAACACAATTATGCCTAAATTGATCATGTAATTATGGAAATCAATTAAGGATGATTGATACGCTTGCATTGGTCGGGCCAATCATAGAATCGGTCGATACAATATCATGGATGATTGACGTCGGCCAAACTCTATTCAGGGCAATATTTAGGATAATTGTACTTAGATTTGAACTAATCGATCAGGACGATATTGTATCAGCCTGGACGATATAACAAATTTTCTTCTGATCATCCTGAGTCATCCTGACTCATTTAGCTTATTTTATACAGATCGTCCAGGACAATATTCCTATTATCCTGGATGATGATATCAGTTATTGAAATTCTATTTAAAGGACCCAAATTTTCTCATGCAACAAGACCTTGGGTGTTGCTGTGTTGACCTGAGAGAGCCTTGGGAGAGGGAGAGAGAGAGAGAGAGAGAGAGAGAGAGGAACTTATGAGGGTGTGTTCATGAGAGGGTTCACAAAGGTTTCTCCAAGTAAGATTCCAAGTCGTTATCTCCATTCTTCGTCCATAATCCTTAGGAGGTTCTTAGGAGGTCTACTTCTGCAAAGATCTGGGTTCTCTTCCCGCTTCAGGAGGAAGCAAAAGGAGTCGGTTCTCTGCTGCACCACGGTTGGTGAAAATGAGTCTGTTGTAAAGGCTTATCTGCTTAGCTGTGGGAGCAAAAGGAGAGGCAGTTAGTTAGTGCAATACTTGGAGGATACCTCAGATGAGTGGACGTAGGTCAAGGATTGACCAAACCACTATAAATTCGGTGTGATCTTTATTTATTTCTCTTTCGCATTTATTTATTTTTCGCACTTTGATTTCTGTGGTGTTTTTAGTTTTAACTTTTATTGTTCTTTGGTTAAAGAATTTTTAAAATACCAATTCACCCCACTCTTGGTTAGCCTCAGGCTAATTCTTAAGGGCTTAATATCCCTAACGAACTTTCAAGTAGTATCAGAGTGGGATTCATAAAAACTAAGTTTGAAAACTTTTTGAATTTTGATCCATGGCTAATAATAAAATCATAATACTGCGGAAGGGTATTCTATTACCCGACCACCTTTGTTTGGTAATATCCCTTTTTATTTTTGGAAAACTTGCATGTCTAAATTTTTATAATCAAATGTGGATGCTTGTTAAGGATGGTTATACACCTCCAACTGGAAAATTGAATGAAGTTACTGTTCCACTTCCTTTTACTGAATGGACTCTAGATGATACGGATTTAGCATAATTAAATACAAAATGTTTGTACTATTTTTTCTATGCTTTGAAATTGGAAGATTACATGCGTGTTTCCACTTGCACTACTGGTAAAGAAATTTGAGAGAAATTGTGTATCACCTATGAAGGTACTAATGATGTAAAGCAATCTTGTTTAAATATTCTCTTGCATGATTATGAACTTTTTAATATGAAACCTCAGGAATCAATTTTTAATATGTATACGAGATTTACTCAGATTGTTACTTTTTTGCATGCCTTAGGAAGAAAACTTACTAACTATAAAAAAGTAAATAATATTTTAAGATGTTTGCCTTCCTCTTTTGATGCAAAAATTACTGTAATATATGAATCTAAATATTTAAATACATATTCGATCGATAACTTACTTGGTTCACTCATTGCTTACGAACAAGGGGTAAACCAATGAAATCTTAATTCAGGTGAAAAAAAGAAGGAGAAAACCATAGCACTTAAGGCAAATGAAATAAATTTAAATTCTTCCGGGTCTGAAAGAAATAAAGTTTCCTTCATCACTAGGCAATTCAAAAACTTTCTAAAGAAGAGTCACAAGAATCATCAGAATTAGAGAAAAGATAAGGATAACAAAAATTGTAAAGGTTCTTCTAATGTTATTTGTTTTGAATGCAGGAACCCTGGATATGTCAGAGCTGATTGTCCTTTACTTCAGGATCACTCAAGCAAAGAAAAAAATGATGAGAAACCTAAGCTCATAAAAGATAAGAAGCGAACCCAAAAAAGCTTTCTGGGCGGAGTCTACATCAGACTCATCTGATACTGAACCTGAAGAGGAGACAACAAACTTGTGTTTAATGGCTGATAATTTTGAACAATCTGACCAAGAAGAGGTATGCCAATCAACCTATGACCAATTGCTCGAAATATGTTAGAAAATCCATGCATCATATAGAAAACTTAGGAAAACTAATGCTAGTTTGAAATTGGAGTATTTTGTTGAGTATAGTAATTAGGTTGTTAAGCCTAAGTTAATGTCCCAAAGGCTACCAAGAGGGGGGTGAATTGGTAGTTTAAAAAATTTTAAACCCTCTTTTTGAAATTATGTTGAACCGAAATAAAAATTATTTCTTTTAAGTTTTGTAGAAAAAGTTTTTCAACCACAGAGTTTTTAAGACTAAGAATTAAAATGCAGAAACGTAAAAACAGAAAAGTAAATGACACCAGATTTATAGTGGTTCGGTCTAAAACCAGACCTACATCGACTCCCCAGAGGCACCCTCTGAGTATTGCACTAATATCAATAGTGACTCTCCTTTTGCACCCACAGCAAGGCGGAGAAGCCTTTACAACACACTCTTTTCACCACTCCCTGGTGCGGCAGAGAACCGTTGTCCTTTTACACAATCCCCAGTGTTGGCAGAGAACCGTCGTCCTTTCACACTCTCCTAGTGTGGGCAGAGAACCCTTCGGCTATTCACGCTCTCCAAGTGTAGGCAGTGAACCCTTCGGCTATTCACACTCTCCAACTGTAGGCAGCGAACCCTTCGGCTATTCACACTCTCCAAGTGTCGGCAGCGAACCGGATCTCCTTGACTGATCTTCTCACAAGAAATCTAGAAGGAAGAAAAAAAAGAGTGAAGTAATCCAAATTCACAAGTAGAGATTCTTACCTTTGAACTCCAAGTGAAGCCTTCACGCTCCAGTGGTAGGAATCCTCCCTTGAATGCACTCTCACACTCTCTCCTTAGCTATTATCTCAAGATGCACGAAGATCAAATGACAAAAAGATTGGGTGGCAGTCTAATTTGGACTATTTATACAAAAGACAAGAAAAACCGCCCAAAAACTGCAAGTATTCAATTCTGTACGCAGTGGATCATCCCGTACGATCGTGGATCGTCCTGGACGATTTTACTTAAACGCTTTGAAATGACCCTATTTGTATATGTGTACAAAATTTTTTCATACACACTGATCGTCCCGTACGAACTAAGTTCGTCCGGTACGAACAGTTATTACTAGGTCGGTTCTAGAAACTGCTGAAAACCGTTCTAAGTCGGTAAATCGTTTGACAAAAATTTATTCCTCTGGAGGAAATTTTTACAGAGGACCGATCATCCCGGACGATTATTAATTTCGTCTGGACGAAAATTTTCCAGAGGACCAATTGCCATTGACGATAATTTAATTTCGTCTGGACAAAAATTTTCCAGAGACCAGATCGTCCCGGACGATTATTAATTTCGTCTGGACAAAAATTTTCCAGAGGACCAATCGCCATTGACGATAATTTAATTTCATCTGGATGAAAATTTTACAGAGAACCAATCGTCCTGAAAAATTGTAAAATTCGTCCCGGACGAGTAAGATTTAGAAAAATTTTTAAGCAAGTTCCTATTCGTTCCATGTGCTCAATAGGAGATAACTGTCTGATCGTCCCGTACGAATGGATATCATCCAGTACGATCAGTATAAATTTTTTATGATCTCCTTATGTGTGTGTGTATGTTTTTATTCACTCAATTTCAATCACTCCCATTCAATTTAATTACAAAGAAGTGCAAACTTCAAATTTTACAAAGTATCTCATTCTGAATTTGATTTGAAGTCTTCGTAGTCTGGATTTCGTTTTTCTTAAAATGTTAGTACACACAAGAGCAAATACAAATCTTCTAAAATTGTTTGGAGATAACTACATATTTGAACAATAATATTTGGAATCATCAAAACTACATAAGTTGCAAAAATATAAAGCATTCAAATAGCAACTATCTTAATAATCTCCCCCTTTTTGATGATGACAAAATAATTATTGTTTGTATGGTTTCAATTTAAACAATTCTCCTAAACTCCCTCTGAATTGATGAATATATGAAAATAAGGAGGCATTTTGAAGCAAAGAACAATATTTTTATTTTTCAAAATTTTTTAACAAAATCAATCACAAAGTCAAACACAAAATCAAAGTGCAAAAAAAAATAAATCAAAATGCAAACAAAATAATCAAAACAAAACAAATCATACAAACATAATAATTTCTCCCCCTTTTTGACAACAACAAAAAGTGAAGAAGAAATAGACAAGAAATGTAAGTAATTTATATGAAATTTATTTGAAAATTTAATCTAAATGGTGATTGACATAAGGTATGCAATCTAAAACTAATAACATTAGGTAAATCATAGAAATTCATAGAATTTAAGAAGTGATATAATATTGTAAGTAAGAAGAATTTGTCAAAGATATGATTCAATTTAGACATTTGAATATAGAAAATCATTACAAGAGAGATGAATAAAAATTCTATATTTTAAAGTTTAATAGAATATAAATGAACATAAGATCAATTTGAATTAAGAGATTGAAAGAATTTGGAAAGAAGAGAATTACCACAAGTGGTGCTTTGCGCATCTTTTTCAAACTTTTGGCACATTTTTGTGCATCTTTTGACATTGGGCTAATTTTGTTCCTCTTTTTCATATTTGCGAACCTTTGCGCATTTCTTTTGATTTTTGTACTCTTTGTATAATTTTCAAGAGTAATTGAAACCAATTCTTTCCAAAATCAATAATCTAAAATTTCAAATTTTTCTAAGTGCATAAATATCACTTGAGCAAAGAAATACTAAATAAATAAAGATCTAAATTGCAATAATAATATTAACTTTTATGTAGTCTAAATGAATAGACATGAATTTAAAAATTCTAATTATAACAAGTTATAAACAAAGTTTAAATTTAGAAAGACTAGATTTTCTAATGTAATTAATCTCAAATCACAATCTAATTTAAGCACAATTAAGATTAAATAAGACTAATGAAATTCATAATAATTAAGCACACTCTTAAAACAAACCAAAAATAAATCAACTACGACATTTATTGATATTAATGAGAAACATTACATGATCATTTCATAATATCAAAACAAAAACAAAAACAACTAACAAAAACAAACATAACTAAGACAAATACAAAAAATAAACACTAATACAACAAACATTTAAACGAACACAAGAAACAAACAGAAGTACAACAAACACAAATTCATCTCTCATTCTCTATTCTTCTGGAGGAGGAGGAGGAATGCCACTAAAAAGGTTGAAGTAGGAGGCCATCAACATAACATTGGTATTGATTTCATGTACTTCATTTCTGATACTACCAATGTCCTGTTGTTGCTGCATAAGTTGAGCATCAATTTGATCAAATCTTTGATGGACATGAGTCTCAAGTCTATCAAATTTTTCAATCAGATTCTGATAATCTGATTGAGGTGCAGAAGTTTGCTCTCCTTCTTCTTCTTCTTCAGAAGCACTGGCATGTGCTTTCCCTTTTTCCTCCTTAAAAATTCCACTGAAGGAAGCATCATTGTAGTATACTGGCTCTTCATATTCATCATCAGGATGCACTAAGTTGTATTTCTTTTTCAAAATGTATGTAACTAAGTGTCCTAATGAGATGTTCCTTTTTCTCTTCTATTCTACATGCCCAATTTCTGAAAGTCCATAGAGATGGTCTAGGATAAGTTGGGCTTCGTCGATAGGCTTACAATCCATAATCAAAAAGGTTAGAACAGAAAGGAGAGGGGTAATATTGATCCTATCACCAGCTTTAGGAATGATTGAAGATCGAAGGATATGCTGGATGATTCAGGCCTTTTTGGTCATACCGGAGACTCTAGCAACATGATATGTTAGGCCACTTTATCTAATCACATTATTAACTTCATACCATTTGAAAATGTCTTCACTCATTAGGGTGTGGGCTCTATATCCTTCAGTTCTTAAGTTCAGAAAGGCACCAATGTCGTGCTTGGTGATTTCAACTTTTTGTTTGAAAACAAAAGAACTTAAGGAGGAGTGGTCGGAATTAAAACTCATGTTGGCTAGGAAGTAGAGAAAGGTTTGTTTGTTGTAAAGGTGGACGAGAGAAAGAATGAATTGAAACTGGGTGGAGGAAAAAAGGTGCATTAGCTTGAAGTAAATCTCGCTTTGAATCAGAATGCAAGAGGGAGTTATTTTTGCGGAGGCAAAACGAGAAAAAGATTCCTCATTTGCTTTTGACAGGAAGTTTTCAGAGGCATTCCTGTGGGGTTTCTTCGCCAACACCTTTTGTCTTTTGCTTGAGGAGGCCATTGTCGATTTGAAGTCAAAAGGGATTAAAAGTGAAGTTTGGAAGTGTGATTGTTGAGTTAGAAAGCCTTCATATTTAAAGAAAAACGATACGTTCATCCTGGACGAAAACAGTTCGTCCTAGACGAAAATCATCGTCGTCTGGACGAAAAAATTTCGTACAGATGATCTAATTCGTCCAAAATGTAACGGCTTTTTGTAATCAACACAATTTACGATGCATCCTTTCATACAGACTTTTGACTTGACGGATCGTACAGACGAAAAAATTTCGTACAGACGATCAAAATTTAATTCATTTAAATGTCAGTTGAAAACCGTCCCCTACAATGAAACGACGTCTGTTCGTCTGGACGAACAAAAAGTTCGTACGGATGAACTTCACATTTAAAACTGCCTTATCCACTCAACCACTACATTTAATCGTCCCGACATTTGAGAGAAAAAAAAATTTCGTCCTAGACGATTATAAGATCGTACAAACGAACTACATTAAAACAGCTCTCAAAATGTTTCATATCACGCAAACTAAATCATACACACATCATCCAGTACAAAAAATTTCGTCCCGGACGATTTCAACACATTTTTTGGATTTTTGAATTTTTTATTGAAGAAAATCAAACAAAACATTCAAAACACAGAAAACAAAGACAAAATCACAGACTATAAAATAAACTCATTCAAAACACTCAAAAATCACAAAATTCAAAACAAAAATCAAAGATAAATAACTAAGAAAACATAAATATCAATGTTGCAAAAATATTTTTATTTAAGCATTCAAATCAATAACACCTAGCCTTGTTCTTAATGTACTGAAGGTATCAAAGGGTAAAGGTTTTGTAAAAATATCTGCAAGTTGATTTTCAGTTGAAACATGTGTGAGTTCAATTTCTCCCTTGGATACATGATCCCTTATGAAATGATGTCTTATGTCAATGTTTTTGGTTCTAGAATGTTGAATAGGATTTTTGAAAATGCAAATAGCACTAGTATTATCACAATAAATTGGAATAGTGCCTATAGTAAATCCTAAATCAATCAACTATTGTTTTAACCAAAGTACTTGTGCCACACAACTTTCTAATGCAATGTATTCTGCATCTGCAGTAGATAGGGCTACTAAATTTTGTTTTCTACTGGACCAAGAAACTAATGAATTTCCAATGAATTGACATGTTCCAGAAGTGCTTTTCCTATCCACTCTACAGCCTGCAAAGTCAGAATCTGAATAACCAATAATTTCAAATGAAGAGCTAAACTTAGGATACCAAATTCCTAAGTTTTGAGCTCCTAGCAAGTATCTTAAAATCCTTTTCACTACTGTCAAATGTGATTTTTTTGGATCTGATTAAAATCTAGCACATAAGAAAACACTGAACATTATATCTGGTCGGCTAGCAGTCAAGTAAAGCAAAGATCCAATAATCTCTCTATATTTCTTTTGATCAACAGATTTTCTCTTAAGGTCCTTATCCAACTGAACTGAGAAACTCATTGGTGTACTATCAGGTTTAGCATTATACATTTCATATTTCTTAAGGATGTCCTTAATATATTTAGTTTGGCTAAGAAATGTTCCTTCCTCAAGTTTCTTAATGCTAAAACCTAGAAAGTAATTTAGATCTCCCATTAGACTCATTTCAAATTCACTACTCATTGTTTTAGAAAAATCATCACAAAGATTTTTATTTGAAGATCCAAAAATGATATCATCTACATAAATTTGAACAATGAGTATATCTTTTCTAAATTTCTTTAAAAAGAGAGTTGTATCCACACTTCCTTTTTCAAAAGATCTTTCAAGTAGGAAGTTGCTCAACCTTACATACCAAGCCCTAGATGCCTGTTTCAATCCATATAATGTCTTTTTTAACTTGAAAACATGATTTGGGTATTTTGAATTTTCAAAGCCTGGAGGTTGTTCTACAAAAACATCTTCTTCAATTACCCCATTTAAAAAGGCACTTTTGACATCCATTGAAACAATTTAAAATCTTTAAAACAGGCAAAGGCTAGTAAAACCCTAATTGCTTCAAGTCTAGCTACAGGGGCAAAGGTCTCCTCAAAATCAATTCCTTTATTTTGATTATACCCCTTAGCAACTAATCTAGCCTTATTTCTAATGACTACTTCTGAGTCATTGATTTTATTTTTGAACACCCACTTGGTTCCAACAACACTTTGATCTTTTGGCCTTGTAGTTAATTCCCAAACTTTATTTCTTACAAATTAATTTAACTCTTCTTGCATGGTCAATATCTAAAATTCATCAGAAAGTACTTGATCAATATTAGTGGGTTCTATTGTTAAAATAAAGGCTGAATGATTGACTTCCTTATTTAATCCAAGCCTAGTTCTAACACCCTCACTAGGTTCACCTATAATCAATTCTCTTTGGTGGTTTTTAGAAAATCTCAAATCTCTAGGCAAAGGGTTTTCTCTTTCTAAATTTTCTTCCATATTTTCTTCCAAATTTAATCTATCAATCTTTTGGGAGTTTTCCTTAATCTCTTCTTCAACAATATTTGGCTCTTTTAAATTTCTAGATTCATCATATACAACATGTGTGGTTTCTTCAATGATTAAAGTTGTTTTGTTGAATATCCTATAAGATTTTCCAACACTTGAATATCCAACAAAAATTCCTTCATCTGATTTTGGATCAAATTTTCCTAAGGCAGATTTTCCATTGTTATGAATGAACACCTTGCAACCAAATACATGCAAATGAAACAAGTTAGGTGTTCTACCTTTTAGCAATTCATAGGGTGTTTTATTTAAATTTGATCTCACATTTACCCTATTCAGAACATAGCATGCAGTGCTAACCGCCTTAGCCCAAAAATATCTAGGAAGTGAGTATTCTGCCAACATTGCTCGGGTGGCTTCTATTAATGTTCTGTTTTTCCTTTCAACTACCCCATTTTGTTGAGGGGTTCTAGGTGCAGAAAAATTGTGATCAATCCCTTTTTCTTTACAAAAATTTTCAAATCTTTCATTTTTCAATTCTCCTCCATGATCATTTTGTAAAGAAATTATTTCACATCCTAGTTTTCTTTGAATCCAGGTTGAAAAATTTTTAAATTCCTCAAATGATTCACTTTTATGGAAAAGAAATCTAACCCAAGTGAATCTTGAGAAATCATCCACTATAACAAATCCGTATACCTTCCCTCCTAGACTTACAATTCTTATTGGTCCAAAAAGATCCATGTGAAGAATTTCTAAAGGTTTACTAGTTCTAAGATCCTTATTGGACTTAAAAGAGGACTTCACTTGTTTTCCTAATTGACATGCATCGCAAAGGTGGTCCTTAGTAAAGTTTAGTTTTGGTATACCTCTCACTAAGTTCTTTTGGGTAATTCTTCTAAGGTTTTTCATACTAGAATGACAAAGTCTCCTATGCCAAAGCCATGATTCATCAGAAACAGTTTTTAAACAAAAAGCAGTAGGAGATTGAATAGAATTCAGATCTAGCATGTAAACATTGTTTACCCTTTTTCCATTTAATTGTCTTCTAAGGGATTTCATAAATTTAGGATAATATTTAGGATTTATAAAATCTTCAAGTTTAGGGGGATTCCTATTATCCTCAAGAGCTCTTATTGTCAATTTATAAAATGAATTCATATCTTCCAAGATTCGATTTGTATAATTGATTCGATATATTTTTCTCTCAGATTCATCCTTAAAATTTTTAAATCTTTTTCAAGTTCAACATAGGATGATTTTAAATTCTCAAAATTTTTATTCAAGTCATCATATTCATCAAGTAATTTTATGTGGTTGTCATCTATTAAAGCATGATCTTTCCTAAGGATTTCGTGTTCCTTCTTAAGCTTTTCCAGTTCTAAATTTAAACTAGCATGCATCTTTTTCATTTTCCTATATGCATCATGCATGTGTTCAGAAACTTCAAACAATTCATCATAGGTTAAGTCACATACCTCTTCTTGATCTGATTGTTCAACATTATCTGCCATCAAGCAAAGGTTGGTGACTTCTTCTTCTTTTTCAGTCTCAGATGAGTCTGAAGCTGAGTCCACCCAGAAAGCTCTTTGAAACTTCTTCTTGTCCTTCTTTACCATTGGTTTCTCCTCTATCTTCTCCTTTCTAGGAGTGGCTTTGAGTTTTGGGCAATCAGTCTTTATATGACCTTGTTTCCTACATTTATAACAAATCACTTCATTAGAAACCTTGCCATTTTTGTTAAACTTACCTCTGTTCAATTGCTGGCGTCTCTTCTGCTTTCTCTTTAAAAAGCTTCTGAATTGTCTAGTCATCAGTGCAATATCATCTTCATCCTCAGGTTGTGAGTGTTCACTCTCTGACTCTTGCACCTTTAATGCAATATTTTTCTCCTTTCGTGGTTCACCTTCATCAATCTTTCTTTGACTTACTCCTTCTTTGAATATATGTTTAGATCTTTAGACTCTGTAATTGCAGTAATTTTAGCATCATAAGCAGTAGGTAAACATCGAAGAATTTTATTGACCATTTTAGCATTGGTTAATTCCCTACTAAGTGCATGCAAAGAAGTGACAATTTGTGTGAATCTTGTGTACATGTCAGAAATAGATTCATTAGGTTTCATGCGAAACAGTTCATAGTCATGTAACAAGATATTGAGTCTTGATTGCTTAACCTCATTTGTCCCTTCATAAGTTATACAAAGTCTATCCCATATGTCCTTTCTTCTTTTGCAAGTGTAAACCCGCATGTAGTCTTCAGATTTTAAAGCATGAAAGAAACTATTTAGACATTTGGCATTTAATTGTGCTAAGTCATGTTCTTCTATAGTCCAATCTGCAAAAGGTTTTTCTACCCTAACTCATCAACTAATCTAGTTGGTTTTGTGTAACCTTCCTAGACTAGCATCCACATGCGATAATCAAGTGACTGTAAGAAAGTAGACATGCGTGTTTTCTAAAAATCAAAAGGAATATTGTCAAACAGTGGAGGTCTAGTGATAGAGTAACCTTCAGGTGTGTTTCGGTTTCCGAATGTAGCCATCTACGTTAATAAAAAAAGTAGTTAAAACTTATGATTTTGAAATGAAGCTCTGATACCACTTATTGAGTCTAGTAATTAGGTTGTTAAGCCTAAGTTAATGTCCCAAAGGCTACCAAGAGGGGGGTGAATTGGTAGTTTAAAAAATTTTAAACCCTCTTTTTGAAATTATGTTGAACCGAAATAAAAATTATTTCTTTTAAGTTTCGTAGAAAAAGTTTTTCAACCACAGAGTTTTTAAGACTAAGAATTAAAATGCGGAAACATAAAAATAGAAAAGTAAATGACACCAGATTTATAGTGGTTCGGTCTAAAACCAATAGTGACTCTCCTTTTGCACCCACAGCAAGGCGGAGAAGCCTTTACAACACACTCTTTTCACCACTCCCCGGTGCGGTAGAGAACCATTATCCTTTTACACAATCCCCAATGTTGGCAGAGAACCGTCGTCCTTTCACACTCTCCAAGTGTGGGCAGAGAACCCTTCGGCTATTCACACTCTCCAAGTGTAGCCAGCGAACCCTTCGGCTATTCACACTCTCCAAGTGTAGGCAGCAAACCCTTCGACTATTCACACTCTCCAAGTGTCGACAGCGAACCGGATCTCTTTGACAGATCTTCTCACAAGAAATCTAGAAGGAAGAAAGAAAAGAGTGAAGTAATCCCAATTCACAAGTAGAGATTCTTACCTTTGAACTCCAAGTGAAGCCTTCACGCTCCAGTGGTAGGAATCCTTCCTTGAATGCACTCTCACACTCTCCTTAGCTATTCTCTCAAGAGGCACGAAGATCAAATGACAAAAAAATTGGGTGGCAGTCTAATTTGGATTATTTATACAAAAGACAAGAAAAACCGCCCAAAAACTGCAAGTATTCAATTCTGTATGCAGTGGATCGTCCCGTACGATCGTGGATCGTCCTGTACGATTTTACTTAAACGCTTTGAAACGACCCTATTTGTATATGTGTACAAAATTGTTTCGTACACGCTGATCGTCCCGTATGAACTAAGTAAGTCCGGTATGAACGATTATTACTAGGTCGGTTCTAGAAATTGCTGAACACCGTTCTAAGTCAGTTAATCATTTTGACAAAAATTTATTCCTCTGGATGAAATTTTTATAGAGGACCGATCGTCCCGGACGATTATTAATTTCGTTTGGACGAAAATTTTTTAGAGGACCAATCGCCATTGACGATAAATTAATTTCGTATGGACAAAAATTTTCCAGAGACCAGATCGTCCCGGACAATTATTAATTTCGTCTGGACGAAAATTTTCCAGAGGACCAATCGCCATTGACGATAATTTAATTTCGTTTGGACAAAAATTTTACAGAGAACCAATCGTCTTGGACAATTGTAAAATTCGTCCCGGACGAATAGGACTTAGAAAAATTTTTAAGCAAGTTCCTATTCGTTCCATGTGCTCAATAGGAGATAACTGTCTGATCGTCCTATACGAACGGATATCGTCCAGTATGATCAGTATAAATTTTTTATGATCTCCTTATGTGTGTGTGTATGTTTTTATTCACTCAATTTCAATCACTCACTTTCAATTTAATTACAAAGAAGTGCAAACTTCAAATTTTACAAAGTATCTCATTCTGAATTTGATTTGAAGTCTTCGTAGTCTGGAGTTTGTTTTTTCCTGAAATGTTAGTACACACAAGAGCAAATACAAATATTTTAAAATTATTTGGAGATAACTACATATTTGAACAATAATGTTTGGAATCATCAAAACTACATAAGTTGCAAAAATGTAAAGCATTCAAATAGCAACTATCTTAACATATTTGAATTTACAAAAAGAGTATGAAATTTTGAGAAAAGTTCACTTTCAAATTGATAGCAATCACTTGTCCTACTTAATGAATTTGATGATTTAAATAAAAGGCATTCTGAATTAATAATTGAGCATGACTCTTTGAAAGCTTCCTACACCTCTCTTGAATCTGATTTTAAAGCTTCTATATGAGTATAAAAAGCATTGTTTGGAAATTGATTTAGAAAATGCTCACTTCAGGTTTAAAATTGAATTGGATGCATTGAAGAAAAATTGGATGACACCCACATTTGATCCAAAGATAATATCTAAGAAGAGGCATTATAACCCAAACCTATTATGAAATCATTTTCCAGGAGTGAGATGTTTTTTATGTGGCAAGTTAGGACACATAGCACATACTTGCACCATTCACCATAGTACACATTGGGTATGGAGACCCAAATTGCATAATTCACTGTATAACACTCATGCATCACATTCTTCTTTTCATAAGAAGGAACCCAAGCCTGTTTGGGTTCCTAAATATGATATTTGATGATTTTGCAGGTGTACTTTCACCAAAGACCTCGTGAAAGCATATAGTACTTGGACTATAGAGGCTCATGACTCTTAATTCCTTATTTTTGCTGCTTAATTAAATCCGAGTTACATGATTTTCTGATCAATTCTTTACTCTTTATTTAGTTTGTTTCTTTCTCTACTTTTTGTCATTTTTTCTTTTTTTATTTTTAGCACGTTTCTTTTTGGATCATCATTGAATTAATATTTCTCCATGTTTTTATTTTTTGGATATTTATAGTTAATGTTTTAACATCTCTAAATCAGTTAAATGAAGAAACGCTATTGATGGTTTCCCTCCCTCTAACCTCTTTTAATGGTATAATTTTCTTTTCTAAACAATAGTCTATCTCAAATCAACAACTAGTTTTATAAATTAAGATCTTTTCTACCTTGCTATAGTAATCTACCTTATATTTATAATATTTAAAGCTTTTATATATCTTTCAAGTTAATTAAAATCTTGCCATTGCATTTATCATATAATTTCTAAAGTTTGCTTTGTGGTTTATTCTTCCTTATATTAGGGAGTGAGTTTCTCTTCTCTAATATCTGGAAGATCTACTCACAACTAAATATATTTTAAGAATTATTGAAAAAGGGATCTAGCTTGCAAGAACAAAAAATAAAAAGGACAATGATGCCAAAAACAAAAAAACGCGTAATGACACCAAATATATATATATATAAACAAAAGTGTATCAAAAATCAAAAGATGTACAAAGAGTGCCATTCAAATTGACAAGAGGCATAAAATGAGCCCACAAAAGACAAGCTTACCCCTCTTTCTAACTTTTAAAATTTTAGAAGAATTCATGGGTTACTTGATATTTTTAAAGGCTTGATTTCAAATTCCGTGATTGAGACAAATTGCTTTGGTATATTATTCTTCCTTGAATGCACTCTCACACTCTCCTTAGCTATTCTCTCAAGAGGCACGAAGATCAAATGACAAAAAAATTGGGTGGCAGTCTAATTTGGATTATTTATACAAAAGACAAGAAAAACCGCCCAAAAACTGCAAGTATTCAATTCTGTATGCAGTGGATCGTCCCGTACGATCGTGGATCGTCCTGGACGATTTTACTTAAACGCTTTGAAACGACCCTATTTGTATATGTGTACAAAATTTTTTCGTACACGCTGATCGTCCCGTATGAACTAAGTAAGTCCGGTATGAACGATTATTACTAGGTCGGTTCTAGAAATTGCTGAACACCGTTCTAAGTCAGTTAATCATTTTGACAAAAATTTATTCCTCTGGATGAAATTTTTATAGAGGACCGATCGTCCCGGACGATTATTAATTTCGTTTGGACGAAAATTTTTTAGAGGACCAATCGCCATTGACGATAAATTAATTTCGTCTGGACAAAAATTTTCCAGAGACCAGATCGTCCCGGACGATTATTAATTTCGTCTGGACGAAAATTTTCCAGAGGACCAATCGCCATTGACGATAATTTAATTTCGTTTGGACAAAAATTTTACAGAGAACCAATCGTCCTGGACAATTGTAAAATTCGTCCCGGACGAATAGGACTTAGAAAAATTTTTAAGCAAGTTCCTATTCGTTCCATGTGCTCAATAGGAGATAACTGTCTGATCGTCCTATACGAACGGATATCGTCCAGTATGATCAGTATAAATTTTTTATGATCTCCTTATGTGTGTGTGTATGTTTTTATTCACTCAATTTCAATCACTCACTTTCAATTTAATTACAAAGAAGTGCAAACTTCAAATTTTACAAAGTATCTCATTCTGAATTTGATTTGAAGTCTTCGTAGTCTGGAGTTTGTTTTTCCTGAAATGTTAGTACATACAAGAGCAAATACAAATATTTTAAAATTATTTGGAGATAACTACATATTTGAACAATAATGTTTGGAATCATCAAAACTACATAAGTTGCAAAAATGTAAAGCATTCAAATAGCAACTATCTTAACATATTTGAATTTACAAAAAGAGTATGAAATTTTGAGAAAAGTTCACTTTCAAATTGATAGCAATCACTTGTCCTACTTAATGAATTTGATGATTTAAATAAAAGGCATTCTGAATTAATAATTGAGCATGACTCTTTGAAAGCTTCCTACACCTCTCTTGAATCTGATTTTAAAGCTTCTATATGAGTATAAAAAGCATTGTTTGGAAATTGATTTAGAAAATGCTCACTTCAGGTTTAAAATTGAATTGGATGCATGTAAGAAAAATTGGATGACACCCACATTTGATCCAAAGATAATATCTAAGAAGAGGCATTATAACCCAAACCTATTATGAAATCATTTTCCAGGAGTGAGATGTTTTTCATGTGGCAAGTTAGGACACATAGCACATACTTGCACCATTCACCATAGTACACATTGGGTATGGAGACCCAAATTGCATAATTCACTGTATAACACTCATGCATCACATTCTTCTTTTCATAAGAAGGAACCCAAGCCTGTTTGGGTTCCTAAATATGATATTTGATGATTTTGCAGGTGTACTTTCACCAAAGACCTCGTGAAAGCATATAGTACTTGGACTATAGAGGCTCATGACTCTTAATTCCTTATTTTTGCTGCTTAATTAAATCCGAGTTACATGATTTTCTGATCAATTCTTTACTCTTTATTTAGTTTGTTTCTTTCTCTACTTTTTGTCATTTTTTCTTTTTTTATTTTTAGCACGTTTCTTTTTGGATCATCATTGAATTAATATTTCTCCATGTTTTTATTTTTTGGATATTTATAGTTAATGTTTTAAACATCTCTAAATCAGTTAAATGAAGAAACGCTATTGATGGTTTCCCTCCCTCTAACCTCTTTTAATGGTATAATTTTCTTTTCTAAACAATAGTCTATCTCAAATCAACAACTAGTTTTATAAATTAAGATCTTTTCTACCTTGCTATAGTAATCTACCTTATATTTATAATATTTAAAGCTTTTATATATCTTTCAAGTTAATTAAAATCTTGCCATTGCATTTATCATATATTTTCTAAAGTTTGCTTTGTGGTTTTTCTTCCTTATATTAGAGAGTGAGTTTCTCTTCTCTAATATCTAAGATCTACTCACAACTAAATATATTTTAAGAATATTGAAAAAGGGATCTAGCTTGCAAGAACAAAAAATAAAAAGGACAATGATCCAAAAACAAAAAGACGCGTAATGACACCAAATATATATATATATATATATATTATATATATATATATATATATATATATAATATATATATATATAAATATATATATATATATATATATATATATATATATATATATATATATATATATATAAACAAAAGTGTATCAAAAATCAAAAGATGTACGAAGAGTGCCATTCAAATGACAAGAGGCATAAAATGAGCCCACAAAAGACAAGCTTACCCCTCTTTCTAACTTTTAAAATTTTAGAAGAATTCATGGGTTACTTGATATTTTTAAAGGCTTGATATCAAATTCCGTGATTGAGACAAATTGCTTTGGTATATTATTCTATAAGATATTTTCTTTTGAGCAAGTTTTGAACGAATCTTTTTTCTTTCCAAATAGTTTATTCTGAGTTAGGTCTTTTATTTTCAAAACACGATTTTTGCCCTGAAAGAAGTCCGTGCTAAGGTTAATAGGATCGAATATTCTACCATTTTTAGATTTCAACTTTATTAACTCATTGGTCCTACAAATCTTTAAAATTTAATTATTTGGAGCATTTATCATATGCATGCCTTGCTAATTTTAAAAAAAGTGTTTGTTTACTTGTTTTTATTTTTTATTTTTCATGCTTGATTGATTTTATTATTCTTGGGCTTTCTCTTATCATCTGCATCTTTCCTCTGAAGTTTAAAATTTTGACACATCATCCTAGTCGATACCTTGATCATCCTGGATGATATATTCATTTTCATAAAAAACTCCATCTACTGAATGGTCTGACTTTTCTGCTCTCATCATCCTGGACGATCCTTTATCATCCTAGATGATATGCCTTTTCTGCTCTCATCGTCCTAGATGATCCTTTATTATCCTGGCCGATATGATCGATCTCTGCTACAATCATCTTAATTACCCTGGCCGATAGCCTTTTTCATCATGGATGATGCATTTATTGGTAATCATCCCATCCGATACGCCTATTCATATTGGACGATACACGTGTTAGCATGTTTAAAATCTATAATTTTGCCTCGGATGATCTATTTTTGGATAATCATCCTGGACGATCCACTATTCATCCTGGACGATACACATGACGCATGATTTAAAATGTTCTAAATTCAATCGTTATGATTCATTATTGAGCATCATCTTGGATGATCTACCAAATCGGCGTAGACGATCTACTTTTTCAACGACTGTCTGGCCTGACTCCTCGAGATGATCGTCTGTATCTAATCATCCCGGCTGATATCTGATCAGTATGGACGATCAGACCACCTTTTTAATCAATCAGACTACTCATAATAATTACACCGGATCATCCTAAACAATCCTGCGATCGGTTTGGACAATCTGGCCAATTCTTTAAATAGAGCCCAATTTTAACCATTATTTTTCACACCTTCTCTTGGGCTTTCTACTTGCTATTGCTTACTGTTTCCTTGGTTTTTTCTTCTAAATGGATGGCGAAAAGCATGTTCGTCAAACGTCTGGCAGCTCCACAAGGGTAATGCTGGACCTCATTTTCGAGAGGTGGACAATCGGGCTTCCTACTATGATTAAAAAGAGTGTGGCAATACTCTCTCTCTCCCGAATAATCAATCCAGCCTATCTCTCCTATCAGGTACTAAATCTTTTCACCCACACTTCTCTTTAGTTTTTTCTCACCCTTGTAGTCCCCTTTAGTTCTAAACTTCTTTTTGAATTCGACACAAACCTCCACATAAATTCTTCCTACACTTCTCTCACCTCTTATATGAATCGACATCCTATCGAGATCATATATCAGGATTGCACTGAATTGTTGTAGCTGACTACCACTAGGGATAAGCTACGAGCCCTTATCTCTGATCCTGACTTTGACTAGTCCACTGCAAATCACTTTCTTCGCCACACCATCAAACGCTTTTATGTTGGAGAGACTAGCTCTTTACTCAAAGATGCTAGGACAATTAAGCATGTCCTTTGCACTTCTATTATTCCAAAAGCCGGGGACCGAGATCACATCACTCCACTACTTTCACTTACAACCTTTTACATTCTGGCCCATAGAGAATTCAATACCACAAACCTAATCTTCCGCTACATCGAGCATTTGACTACCGTTCGAGATTAAGGTCATAGAAGAAAGCCCAATTCTGCTCTAGGACACATTATTGCATATATTCTAGAATCCAAATACAACCTTCAATATCCTTCTGCTCCCAACCATCCGCCACCTTTCTACTCAAATAATTCCTTCAATTCTCTTCATAGTACTCATCTCC